>CM040243.1:275923266-276414969 GCA_022545495.1 Chrysanthemum lavandulifolium
AGATCATCAAAGTCCATAACATCCAAACCAGGTTGTCCTCTGATCATTGTAGCTATCACATGCCATGTCGATGGCAGACTCCTTAAGAACTTGAGATTAGCATCTTCAACTGAAACCTCTGCTTTGTATAGCTCCAACATACTGAGAAGGTTTTGGAATCTGTCATAAGCAGCATCAAGGTTTTCTCTTTCTCCAACAGTGAATGTTTCAAACTGCTGCTTCAACAGATTTCTGTGCATCTTTTTGGAAGCATCATTACCTCCAAACCTTGTCTTGAGAGCAGCCCAGATTTGCTTAGCATCTTTAGCATTATGGAACTTAAGTAGATGTCCATCTGGAATGGCGGACAAGAGAATGTTGAGTGCCTTCTCTTGATTCCTTAATGTTGCTGCTGGTAAGACTGCCTTAGGTGCTTTGGGTTGTCCAGGAACATCAATAGGTTCTGGAACTTCTTCATTACCATTGACAATTATATTCCACAGTGGTTGGTCTGTAATTGCAATGTACTGCCTCATCTTCATGCTCCATAGGTCGTATTCTCCCTTCTTAATGACAGGTATCCTCATTGAGGTGATGGAAGGTGGTGGAACAGCATCAGTCGACATCTTTAGGTTTTAGGGTTTCTTCTTAGTCAGAGTTTCCACACAAGCTCTGATACCACTTGTTGGATCGATGTACTCTAACCAAACTAACTTAAATAGCTTGTTAAGGTTTAATAACCTCGGATAAATCCTAAGTTATTAACAATGAAACACTGAGTAATCTTTATTAAGTATGCGGAATTTACTTAACAAAGCTAAGAAGAATATAACTTTATTAATAACACTAAAACTGCTTATTATGCAGATTCTTTAACAACTCTAATAATATCGAACTCTCTAAAACTCTAATGATACGCGTACATACTAATACCAATCTAGGGGTCCTTTTATAGGCTCAAGGATAACCCTAAACGGTTTACAATTCTTATCCTTGTACGTCAAGTAAACAATACTTAGAAAGTTCTAGATAAACATTACTTTCTATCTTTAATCAATTACAACCGACTTAAATCTTTGCAGTACTTTGATGAATAAACAGTACTTTGACTTTTACTTAGCAGTACTTTGACTTCTTGCAGTACTTTATCTTTCTGCAGTACTTTGTTAATCTTCAGTACTTTAACTCTTCAGTACTTTAACTTTCTGTATCCCAACATTCTATTTCCAACTTGTTATATTTCCTATACACCAGAGAGATGAGAGTATCCAAACACCACTAGTGAGGTGCTAGTATGTAATTTCCGTGCTTGTTATGACTTCTGCAGGGCTTATACGTATTGTGAAATGTTCTAAACTAATGCTTCATGACCCCTAACTTTAAAATTAATTGGCTAAAAGCACATTTTCTTAAGAACAAGCAAATACCAAGTGTAGGGATATTTGATAAGGATTTAAAAGGTACACTTTTGAGGGGTCATTTAAGCCCTTAATTGATCACTTTTGTATCCGTTACTACTTAATTTCGTTCCTTTTCACTTTTTAGGTCTCTTGAAGGCAAATTGCTGGAATGACACTTATTCGGATGAAAAGGCGCGAATATATGAAGAAAATGGCCAAAGTCAAGAATCGAGACACTCAAGCTGCTGGAACTGAAGGGGACGGCGTCACAGCTTAATAGCGACGCCGTCGCGACACACCTTGAGACGACTCAGAGAGCAAATTGCTATTTTACAAGTGACGGCATCAGGTTTAAAAGAGTAGGGCGTCACAACTCAGACGGCCTAGATTTGGATCCCGACGGCGTCAGAGGTTGAAGCCGACGGCGTCACAAGCATAAGGTGACGCCGTCACAGAGTTGACGTGGCCAAGACGAAAACCTAATGGCGGCGACCCGACGACGTCACAATTAAAGAGTGACGTCGTCGCATATTGTAACTCTATATATAGAATTCAAATTTTCAGTATTTTAGAGAGGTAGTTTTGTGGAGTAAAACCTAAACCGAACATAGGCTATCTTGGGTAGTATCTTAGGGTTCCATACCCTATTTTACAACAAGATAAGTGATTTACTTCATTAATTCAATTATGTCTTCAATTGTTTGTGTGTATGCTTGCATGTTTTGCATGTCCGGCTAATTTACTTGTGTGTTTTCTTAGATCTATGAAACCTAGGTATTGAATATTGATTGGTTGTCTCTTATCTTAATTGTGATTGACCTAGTATTGCGATAGGTCATTCGTTGTGTTTTTAATGCTTGAGTAATCTTTGTGAACATTAGTTTATAATCACCTAGAGTTATTGTAGTCTAAACATCCAAAGATAACCTTAGAGTTAGTTTATGAATCCTAGATATTTCGTAGGCAATAACCTTAAGGTAGACTTAAAGAGTTAGGGAGAAACGCATACCCTACGACCTTAGAAGACACAACACATTAAGAATAAGGACGTGACAATTCGACCATCAATAGGAGATAACTAGGGAGTAATAGCATCTAAGTAAACACATTTTTAATCATCATAATAGTTAATTCTAATTATGCATGTTTATTATTAGTTGGTTATTTTCTTGTTCGCTTTTATTATTGTTTGATAAGTAACAAAGCTAAGGGTGTTTTTATAAAAGAAATTTAAACCGGACTAATAATGGTTTTAATGTGTTTTTAAGAATGAAAACTTAAACTTTTATTCGATTGATGTTATTTATATAAATAGTTAGAAAGACTCATCCATTCTTGACAAACTATAAAAGAGGTTTAAGGAGGTTGACACGTATTTGCAACCTAAAGAAGAAGGATGTTAAGGAGGCTGACTCATCCGCTTCTTTGTGCGTCAAAATGGAGTTACCTATGAATATTTGATTGAAAAAACATCTTAAGGGTGAATTACCTTAATTCTACGCATCACTTTGTGGTAATTATCCGAATAACGTGTGTCTTTTGACTCATGCAGTAGTACGATATAGTAGATGATAACTATTGATAATTTTTTGATAGGTTTACCCAATACCTCGGTTAAAACTTTGTTGTTTTATTCTTAATAAGAAAACTTACATGAGTAAAGTTTTATTAAAACCTATGATACGAAGATGTATGCATGCTTCTTCGTGCATATTTGATTACACACAATCAAAAGAACTTGTAGCCTTTGAAATTTAAGTTTATACTATCCAATTAAAGAAACATTTGCAATTGCAATTTACGTTACGTTAGACGTAGCTAGATTGTAATCCCAAGGTAAATCTGCACAATATGTTAGACATAGTGATGCGCGTACGAAGCGCGTTTGGGGTCAAAGGAAACTTCCTTTTCTTCGAGCAAGTTTTTCAACCACATAGGCAGTGAACCTAATCGTTGTAGTGTAGTATTGGGTAAGCCTCGGTGATTGATATCGTTCTATAGGGGAATAGGAATGCTAGAAAGAAATATATTACGAGAAGGTGGGGGTTGAGGATGATTCTTTTTTATCCTTTATTGGGTTTTTTAGAAAGCCAAGGTAAAATCTCGGGCAATTAGTTTGGGGGTGGTACTTATACCGATTACTTCTACTTATCTAATTATTTAATACAACGGGTAGTTTATGTCTAATTGATGTGTGCTCGTATGATGATTAAAAATGTGTTTACCTATATACAATTACTCCCTAGTTATCTTTTATTGGTCTGTTGAATTGTCACACCTTATCTTAACGCGTTGTATTCCTAAGGTCGTATGGGTATGCGTGCCCCCTAGTTCTTTGAGGTTATCTCTCGGTTATGATATACGAAGTCGGTAAGCCTAAGCTATCTCATTCATAGATCACACATTCATAAAGCATACCCAAGCAATAAATACAAAGAATGATGCCTAGTCGCACTCCTAAGCTAATTCACAATTAAGATAAGAAACAACCTAACAATAATCAATAACTAGGTTTCATAGATCTAAGCAAACACACAAGAAATTTAGCTAGACATGTTAAACAAGCAAGCATACACACAATCAATTGAAGACATAATGATACATTGGATTAAAACACTTATCTTGATGTATAAAATAGGGTTTGTGACCCTAAGATACTCTCCAAACCGGACTACAAACGTTTAGGGTTTTTACTCCAAAAGTCCACCTGCCTAAATGCAGAAAAATCGAATTCTATATATAGTTTTACACATGCGACAACATCACCTTTTGGATGGGACGCCGTCAGCTCGCCATCATTAGGGTATCTTTCTGGCCAAGTCATCGATGGGACGACGTCACCTTAGAGTTGTGACGCCGTCAGTCTTAATTTGGGACGTCGTCTGGATTCTAGATCCGGGCCGTCTGAGTAGAAAGTTAAACGTGACGCCCTTCTTCTTTGGAACGTGACGCCGTCAGCTTTCTGTCCAGAATTTTCATTGAGCCGTCTGATCATGTTTTGATCAAATCTTCATAGAGTGACGGCGTCGCCCTTTAATTGGGACATCTTCAGGTTCTGTTTGAGCAGCTTGAGTGGCTTCGATCTTGACTTTGCCATTTTCTTCACATATTTGCTCCTTTTCGTCCAAATGTGCATCATTCCAGCATTTTGCTTCCAAGAGATCTAAAAAGTGAAAAGAAACGAAATCAAGTCATAAGATGGGATGAAACATGTTTACATTGCAACCAATTTGGCAATTAGTAAGTCCTATAATGGTCTAGGAATTGCAACATGTTTGGCATTTATTGTTCGACTATTACCTTAATAAATACTATCATTACTAGCAAATCAACTGATGTAATTATACTATGTTAATTTCAATCATAGCTTTAAGAAAACTTTATGGTTTATATGAGTATTAACCAATAGGAATTTAATTTTCTTTAAAGATTGAATTATCGAAAGTAATAACTTTTGAATTTTTTTCTGTAGAATGGCTCAACCTGATAACCATACAATAAGTTCTGCTTTCAAATATATGATTGATCAAGAAAAATTGACTGGAAATTACTTCAATGATTGGTATAGGCAGCTGAGGATTGTTCTGCGAGTTGCTAGAAGACAAGATGTTTGGAACAGCCTTATCCTCCAGCTCCTTCTACAAACTCTACAAATGAGGTTTTAGCAGCATGGACTACTCAGTACGAGCGTCACAATGAGGTCGCATATCTTATGTTGGGCAGTATGGTTCCCACTTTACAAAAGCAATTTGAGTATCCTTCTCCCCAAAATACGCTTACTGAACTCAAATCTATCTTTGAGAAAAAGGCAGTTGTAGAAAATTTTTATCTTCTAGATTCTCTACACGGTTGCAAAATAGAGGACGGTAAATCCGTGAGTACTCATGTATTTGAGATGAAAAGTTACATTGATCAACTTGAGCATCTCAACAACCAATTTGTTGGATTTGTGCGCAATTATAATATGCATTGCACTCGAAAGACAATTAGTGAGTTACATGCAATGCTATTTACTATAAGAATGGTTTACCGAAAAAGGCTCCTACACCTCAGCTAATAGCAATACAAGGTGGTAGGTTTCATAGGCCAAATCCGCAAGCGAACAAGGGTAAGGGAAAAGGTAAGTAACAAGTTATCGCTAATCAATCCAATCCTAAAAAGAACCCTCCCAAGAATAAAGACCATTTCGGAAAGGATATTGGCTTGCCACTACTGCAGCGAGGTATGACATTGGAAGAGGAACTGTCCACTATACTTTGAAGAGTTGCAAGTGAAGAAGAACAAGAATGTTGGACTGGTTGTCTAGTACTTCAGGTATCTTCGTAATAAAATTATTTTCTTTTCCTCATAAAATAATTTCCTGTGTGTATGATAATGGATGTGGTATTCATATTTGTAACACATTACAGGGACTTAGAGGAGCAAGCTAGCTGGCCTATGGAGAGAAATATTTGTACGTAAGAAATGGAGTGCGTGCAGTTGTTGAAGCCATAAGAATGTTTGATTTAGTTTTGCCTTCGGGCTTAGTACTAGTTTTGAACAACTGTCACTATGCACCTTTTTATAATTAGAGGTGTTGTTTCAGTTTTCTTGTTAAAAGATATTGGTTTTCTTGACTCATTTACTAGCTATGCAATTTTTGTTTCTTTAAATAATATGTTTTTACTTTAATGCAATTTCTGTAAATGGTGTATTTGAAATTGATATGCGTGGTATTGTGAATAATACTAATAATTATGTTTTTAGCATCAATAATAAGAGAATCAAGTTTGACATGGATTCTACTTATCTTTGGCATTGTTGACTTGCTCAAATAGGCAAGAAACGCATGAAAAAGCTGCAACACAATGGGCTTTTGCAACATATCGATGATGAATCATTTGATAAGTGTGAATCTTGCATATCTGGGAAGATGAGAAAGAATACTTTTTCGCATCAAACGAAAAGAGTTTCAGATCTACTTGGATTGATACATACAAACGTACATGGACCACTTAAACATGTGTCAAAGAAAGGTGCTTGCTACTTCTTAACCTTCACAGATGATTTTAGTCGTTATAGTTATGTTTATTTACTTAAACATAAACATGAAGTGTTTGAAATATTTAAGGTTTTCAAGAATGAAGCAAAACTGCAACTAGAAAAGAAGATTAAAGCTCTTCAATCTAATAGAGGTGGTAAATATATTAGCCAAGAGTTTAAAGATTATTTAAAGAGTGTGGTATTTTCTAGTAGCTCACATCTCCATATACACCACATCAAAATGGTGTATCTGAGAGAAGAAATCGTACATTGCTAGATATGGTACGATCAATGTTTAATCTTACAACTCTTTCCTTATTCTTTTGGGATTTTGCTTTGGAAACTGATGTTCACATTTTAAATATGGTTCCAACTAAGAAGGTTGATAAGACTACATACGAGTTATGGTATGGAAAAGCTCCCAACTTGTCTTACTTAAAGGTCTGGGTTGTGAGGCGTTTGTTAAACGTGACTCAGCTGATAAACTCCAATAGAGAGCTGTTAAGTGTATCTTCATGGGATACCCAAAGGAAACAATATGTTACTATTTTTACTTCCCACGTGAAAACAAAGTCATTGTGGCTAGGTATGGAGATTTTCTTAAAAAGAATATCATATCTCAAGAATTCAGTAAGAGAGTTTATGATCTGGAAGATGATTAAGAAGATACATCACCTTTTAAAAACACTAGCCAACTTCAAATGGAGCCTGCAAGTCTTGCACCTCCACCTGAAGTTACTCCCATTCGTAGGTCCGAAAGGACTATACGTGCTCCTGAACGTCTATGTATTAATGTAGAAGTTGAGGAATATAGTTTAGGGGATCTTGGAGAACCCGCTAACTATAAAGCTACCATAGCTGATCCTGAAAAGGACAAATGGAAAGCAGTAACGAATGAGGAGATGCAATCCATGAAATATAATGAAGTCTGTATTGAAGTAGACCTTCCTCCTAACGCTAGAGTTGTTGGAAGTAAGTGGCTCTTCAAAAATAATACTGGCATAGATGGCAAGGTACACACCTATTAGACTCGTCTGGTAGCTAAAGGCTTTACTCAAACCTACGGATTTGACTATGAGGAGACTTTTTCTCCTGTATTAGACATTAGAGCTATTAGGATTCTCATAGCCATAGCAGCATACTATGACTATGAGATTTGGCAGATGGATATCAAAATTGCCATCTTAAATGGTCGCCTAGATGAAGATATCTATATGGCCCAGCCCGAGGGTTTTGTGAATCCATAATTTCTAAATCGAGTATGCTCACTTCAAAGATCCATTTATGGATTGAAGCAGGCATCAAGGAAATGGAATAAGAGATTTGACGTGGAAATAAAGAATTTTGGTTTCACTAAAAATCTCGATGAGCCATGTGTATACCATAAGGCTCGTGGGAGTAATGTTAATTTCCTTATCTTGTATGTTGATGACATATTAATTATGGGAAAACACATTCTAAGTTTACAAGAGGTTAATGCCTATCTTGGAAGATGTTTTTCTAAAGGATTTAAGGGAAGCATCATACATCCGTGGAATTAAGATCTACAGACATAGATCTAGGCGGTTGATTGGATTAAGTCAGAGTGCTTACGTTGATAAAATATTGAAAAGATCCAGGATGAAAGATTCCAAAAAGGGATATCTGCCAATGCAAGTAGAACATCGCTTAAGTAGCAAACTATGTGGCTTCAACACCTGCTAAGGTGGCACGCATGAGTAGAGTTTCTTATGATTCGATTGTAGGATCTATCGTGTATGCAGTAAGATGCACAAGGCTAGATGTGGCGTTTGCACAAAATATCACTAGTCGATATCAATAGAACCCAAGTGATCTTCACTGGCATGCTGTTAAAAACATTCTCAAGTACTTAAGGGCTACTCGAGAAATGTTTCTAGTGTTTGGTGGAAATTCATAGGCAAAGATTGATGTTACAGGTTTCTGCGATGCGTCCTGGCAAACTGATAAAGATGATACAAAGTCTAAGACGGGATATGTCTTTGTAGTCAATGGAAGAGATGTAGACTGGAAGAGTACAAAGCAGGGTACTATTGCGATGTCTGCAATAGAAGTTGAGTACATAGTTGTGATGGAAGCTGTTTGGATTAGGAAGTTCATTTAGGGCTCAGTGCTATGCCTTTAAATGATGAACCTGTGAAAGTGTATTGCGACAATTATGCAGAAATTACATTCGCCAATGGACCTGGAGTCATGAAGGGCGCCAAAGATTTTCCTCGACGATATCACTATGTTCGACAACAAGTCAAAATAGGTGAAATCAATCTGCTCAAAGTTCACATAGATGATAATCTAGTTGAACCTTTCACGAAAGCTTTACCTAAGAAAAAGCTTACTCAACATGCTGATAGCATTGGACTTCGTTTAGCTAGTAGTTTCATGTAGATCTGTTGATTAGTATTTTGATAAGGGATGTAATAAACAATTATTATTTTAATAAATTAAAATACTTATATATATATATATTTTTTTTATATTATATTGTATCCTATATTTGCATGTTTGAATCCATGAATAACTCATGTCATTATAAATAGTCCGTTGTCGATCAATCATATGAGAATGTGACTGAATTAAGACAAATATGAGGTTTGGTAGAATATACTTATGTATATTGATGCGTGGTCATGCCAAACTCACATGATATTCAAAAGATTTGAATATAGGACTGATTCCAACTACATCATTATACTTTATGGATCTTTGTCATCAAGTAAATAATGTGTATTTGTCCTCTGACTTGAGATGCCAGGAAATTGTCATGGGTGTAGCCCGTTTCTATAAAATAGTCTAACGCTATCCGTAATTGGTAGTAATAAGGGATGTTTACAGAAGTGTTGTGAAATTCATGAGTTTTGCTTGTAGTAAAAAAAGAATTTGTTTTTTTGAATTTGTTTCGAAGTATAATACTGCTAGGCCCCTCGCAGGGTTGACAAGATGTTTGTATGGCCATACCCAAGATCAATCTGGAATGCGTTCGGATGCTTTGGTAATCTTGTTCAATCAGAATATGATGAGAAACATAATAGTTAAATAAATGGAATGACTTAGATACATATCCATATTTAACGTGGTATTAGTAACAAAATGATAAGTATAATGATGAATCATTAAAAGGTCTTTGCAGGAAACTACACTCAAGGTCGTTCTGGGGGCATTAGCGTATTGCTAGATGCTAACCAATGTCATTAACTATATTAAGATATGTCCAAATGGGAACTGTAAGTTTGTGGACTATCTTTAATATACGTATGACTGGATTCGAACACGAGACTTGGAATTACACGCACTGCGTATGAGATTCAATGTTTAATTATTAATATAAATGTTATGAGTTAATTATTATTTCATAATAAGCGTCTAACGATCGTTAGGACTTAACGGTAAAAAGTCTAACGATCATTAAATGTAAACAGGAGACGAATATAAGAAAACAAGCCAAGAAGGATCTAGAATCCCTCGTGGGCTTCTAAAATCGGTCAAACAAATAGATCCTACATGGGAATCCTTTGTAAACTTGGACTCTACAATTATGGTATAAATACATCCCCGTGTATTCATTCTTTGGTACACTTGATCTTCATAGTAGGCCAAACTTCTCCTACTTTCTTCCTCTTACTCCATAGTTGACATACAAAACCCCACGAAGGAATTTGTGATTGACCTTGAGCGTAAAAAGTGTTTGGTTAAATTATTATGATCAAGAAACTAGCATTCGCATTGAATCACTATCAATACGCGTGTACAAGACCGTAGGAAAATCCCTTTTGGATTTTGTGAAGAACCCTAATAGAATTAAGGTTTCTTCGATTGCTTAAATCCCTAATTTTAGGGTTGTTGATTCTTGATCGTTGTGTTTTCTTGTATTGCTTGCAAGCTATGTTTACTTTTATGTTTTGGTTAATTAATTACATGTATTTGATTATGTCCTCCGTTGCGTGCTCTATGTGATTTATATTAATAATATGCATGTCATGATTTATTAATTCCAACATAAACCTCTTGGTGAATTAGATGTGGAAGGGGTGTCTTATACCTTTTAGTGTCTTTTTTTTTTCTTTTTATTATTTTGTTACTTTTTTTTCTTTTCTTTGTTTTATGTTTCACCTTTGTTTTTCGTACTAACAGTACTAAATAAAATCATTGCATATGTTTTGTTAGATAAAAAATGTATAAGATGGTATATGACAATTAATTTTTTTTTCAAGTTGAAGGAAAATATTCAATTTCAGACTCATATATCTCATCACAAAAGCGAGCCATATAATTAATTGTTTTAAAAAGTTCAAATTAAGCTCCTGACAAATTTTTATCAAATACACATGAAGTTGCATGTTTTGTTACAATATATTTTACATTAAGGTGATTATTATATTATAGAATTTATTTTATATTTAATAAATTTTATTTATTGTGCGAATGCAATGGTTTTATATTTATATTGTAAAAACTGATAGTTTAAAACATTCAGACACTTTTACAAAAATAAGCAATTTTATTTAAGTCAGATTCAAAGTTCTTAACCACTTATTCAGGTTAAGATGAGAATCAAATTCAAGCTTTTTTATCAAATATTCAGATTCAGATATGCGAATCAGATTCAGATTCAGAGGCTCTTAATAAACACCTTAATTCTTTTATATACACCCTAATTCTTTTATTGAATCATGATTGAAGCATGCTAGAATTTTATTTTTTTCATTGAATCATATTTATATATTAATATGAAGTATATTGTGTATATTCAAGTGTCAATTAGTTTATGACTTGATTATGTTTGACTTCGAACGAGCTGAGTCCAATATACACACGTCAAAACTATTAGTATATATACTAAAACACAGGACCATCACTGTAGCAAAACATTTGCATTAATTGTTTGCAAACGGCGCTCAAGTGTTCGAAACAAGTCCTTTAGATTAATAACTTTCAAACTTGGCAAAACAAGTGCTGCAAAGCAAGTCCAAATTATATCTTTCACACACGTCGATCGCGCGCGTTTTCCTCACTCGTTGTATACTATTGATGGTTCTAGTAAACGAAATATATTTTATTAATATTGCATAGTGAACTAGCATTTTCACGTGATGTATGCTCATTCCTCCATTGCTTTTAAATACTCCCCAAATCCATAATCTTTTCCAACAAACATTACAAAGAAAAATGCCTTCTTCTACTTCTGCTCCAGGAAAGTTAGCAACATCCGACATATTTCCCATCCAACTTCGTTTTTTTCTTAAAGTACACGAAGATGGTCGTTGTGAAAGATTTGTCGGGACCACTGTCTTACCATCGGGTGTCGATCCCTTAACCGGAGTCCATTCCAAAGACATTGTCATCTCACCCGAAACCAACCTCAGTGCAAGAATTTATATTCCCAAAAATGCTACAACAGGCCGTAGATTGCCTATATTGATTTATTATCATGGTGGGGGGTTTGTAGTCGACTCCCCAGGGTCTACTACTTATCACCCTACATTAAACCTTCTAACTGCGGAGTCAGATGTAGTCATTGTTGCTATTGACTACAGGCTGGCTCCGGAATACCCAATACCTGTTGGATATAACGACTCTTGGGAAGCAATCAAGTGGATTGCTACCCATTCTAAGGGCAGTGGACCTGAAGCGTGGTTAAATGATTATGGTGATTTTGAGAAAGTATTCTTTATTGGAGATAGTGCCGGCGCGAATATTGCTCATAACATGGCAATTCGTGCCGGGCTAGAACCTATTAATGAACTAAATTTAGAAGGTCTTATTCTACTCAACCCTTATTTTGGAGGAAACGACCCCATTGGATTGGAATGCGGAAAGAATAAGGAACTAAAAGGGTTTACTGATGAGTTTTGGTTGTTCGCGAATCCATCAGAGAGTGGGTTAGATGACCCGTTGTTTAACCCCGGAAAGAACCCGAATCTTTCGGCTTTGGGCTGCTCTAGGATGTTTGTTTCTGTTGCTGAATATGATTCATTTAGGGACCGGGGTTTTCTTTACAAGGAACTGGTCGAAAAAAGTGGATGGGATGGAAAATTGGAGTTTTTGGAGTCGAAAGATGAGAATCATGTGTTCTTTTTGTTTGATACTTCTTGTGAGAATGCATGTAACTTGCGTGACACTGTCTGTAAGTTCATCAATCGGTCTCAAAATTAAACAGTCTTTTGTAATAATCGTATGTTATTTTCTGTTCTTGCAGAACAAATTGTTGTTATATTGTGTGTTTGTGACATGAATACTAAATAAATTGTATTTTTGTTTAGTATTATACGTCTTATACTCTCGCTATTGTTTACTGTTGTATTATTTTCGTCGTGTGTTATTTTGCCCCTTGGTAGTGTTGAAAACATTACCGTGTTATTTAATACGTAGTAATTGAATATAAAGAACAAATATGCATGTTACGGAGTAAAAGGGTTCGATCTCCATGAATGAACATGATTTAAAAATTTTGTTTTACATATTGTGCATTATTCATCATAAACAATATTGTATATATGTTGATCATTTATAGTCTTGATTCTTTCATTAAATATACTCCGTATCTAATACCAACTTATTTAGATAAGTGTTGTGATGATTCACGTGATTCCTTTTTTTCTTGGTGTTGTTTCAGAAAGAAATGTAATGATTTAAGGAATGATTTTTGTTTACTTACGTAACAGTTATTACATCCTTTTTCATTTACGTACACCTCACACAAACACAAGCATGCCAGCCACACAAAAAAGAAAGAAAAAGAAAGGTCGGCCTAGTGATAACACCCTTTGGTGGTGATACATTTGGCATATATACTATTAGAACTCAGTTTGCCGTGTCTAACTCAAATTCGTTGTAATTAAATTTACATAATCGAATTCAAGAAGTAGCAACTACCCTATTGCCATCCAATGGAGACATGTTTTCGTAGTGCAATACGAGTACATGTTTTCTACCCTCGTGTATAATCCATTTGTTTGAGGATATCCAAGTTTTTGCAATGGCTAGGCCTCATAGATCGACACTCGAGCTTGTACTAGCTTATAAAGTACAAGCTCGTAGAATATAGCTCTTAAAAAGTGCTTGAACTTCCGAAAATTCTAATTACATATATATTCGTGTGCGTTTATATCTTGAAATATAGCTCTTAAAAACGTTATGCTTCAGCTATTTTGTCACACATATATGAAAAGTAAAAACTGGAGTTCAGCTGAGATTTCAACTAACTTGGGGTAATGACTTGTGATATCCATCTAGTTGGTTAGCATTCCAACCTCAATATAATTGAAATGCTTCTTGCTTCCCTTTAAAGCCATGCAGTGTGTTCATTTTTTCCCAAAGAGAAAGGGAACACTAGCTCATTTTAGTAGTATATTGCATATTCATGACGATGAAAAAGTAACAAACTGAAATACTTATGAATATACTAGGCTTCTCCTGCATGTTATTTTTTTAGAAAAGCAACAATATATATAAAACCTCAAACAAAACGATACAAACAAACGGCATTTCTTCTCTCCAAACAAGACGATTAAAGAGAAGAAACCCGAAAATATAAAATCACAAAAACTAGACAACAAAACAAAGTAGACTAACCTTATAACAAACCTGCCCTCTACCACAAAACCAATACTATAGACCAAAGGACCCATAGTACCTTGATATCCAACAAAACACTCCAAATGCTACTGCTACTGCTATAAGCTATAAAAGAAAGATCAAGACGTGCTATATTAGCAGTAGCAGTAAGTTGTATCAGTGAGTAGTAGCTGTATTTTTCTATAAAAACGTTTGATAACATGCTGTAGTTGTAATTATAATGTGTGAAACAACTTTTAAATGTTCAACGTTTCTAAATTCCATTTCATAAAGCGTTGGAAAGGAGCATTCCGGAAAAATAGATAAAGGTACTAAATGCTTGTCAAACGAGCATTAAAAATCACAACGCTCTATGTTCACTGTTCGTCGCTCCTAAGTCCTAAATGCTCCTAAAAGCACCGCGCCAACACACCCATAATGTTCAAAGCTTCGTATGATATAGCCAAATATTTCGAGTCCAATCCGTAGCATACATATGAGTTTTTTTTTTTTTTTTTCCTAAGCGAATGTTTTCAAGGAGATATTTTTACGTATCAAATGATAGAAGGTTCTTTCTTCAATATCTTCAAAAGTTAGCATTTATTCTTTGGTTACACAGTCGTTTTCACGTGGTCTACCCTAGCTTGCCCATTCTTGAATACTCGCCATGCTCAAAGTCTTCAGCAATAATTGATGGGATTTCGGTGACGTAGTTGAAATGTCAATTCGAATATCCTACAAATGTGGAAAAGTATAAGGTGCTATGATTAGAGAGGTTAACCGAATAACATGTTCACTTAGTTTGTTATAAGATTTTTAATTTCCTTAATTAGACGGTAAAACCGATAAAAATAAATAGTTTATGTTATAAGATTTTAGTATGTTATAAATGTTTGAGTAATCTACTAATCTTATAACGACCAACTAACCCATCAAAAGGTTTGACTAATTTATGTGGGGGTGGCCCCAAAATCAGTTTATGTTTCAAAGTGAAGACTTGAATAATTAGAAGCCGCCCAAAAGACCACAACCAAGAAAATGAAAATCTAATAATTCAACTCTTTAATTTCTTTTTAAGCTTATTGAATCAAGACTAGTTTTTATATTCGTTTTGTTAAATTCAGTTTTTTATAACACGTGGATATTATAATAGCAAAGGTGAGAAAAAAAGCGTAACAAACAAATCATTAGGCTAGATGTAGCGGTGGTGGTTTGACCACTTTAACATGAACGTCATATCATTATCTTTTCTCATCATGTTTTCATCAAATTTACTCACGTATAATGGTTAACTCATCCACCGCTTTAAGTAAATCACCCTAAGGCTATGCGCAGAGGGTCGGTCGAAGGTCGGTCGGTTGCTTCGGTTATGGTCGGTCGAGCCATTGTGGCTGTGAAGGTTGTGGTCGGTTGGGGGAAGAAAAGGGAGGAAGAAGGTTGAGCACACAACCGAGTTTCACAAACTCTTATTCTCTCTTTTTTCTTTCTTTTCTTCTTTTAATTCTTAACGTGTGGCCAAGGTTGTTGGTTTGCTCATCCAACAGCAACAACACGATGCTTACTTTTTGTGTTAAGAAAAAAGAAAATCAGTGGAGAAGAAAGACTTTGCTTTTTTTTTTTTTTTTTTTTTTTTTTTAATTCGTTTTTTATTTTACTTTTATAAATAATGAATTTACAGTCTAAACCCTTAAAGTTTGATTTTATTATCATTTTTATCTTATACTTTTAATTTTCTTATATTAACATAAAGAATGTATAAAAATTAATTTATATGTAATGTTTACGTTTTATTAGTTTAAGTTTTTAATTATTGTTGTAATGTTAAGTATTTTTATTAATCAAGTTTAATTTTGTTTTAAAATATGAATTAAAAAAAAAAAAAAAAAAAAAATGTCGTGTCACCACATGGCAGAATAGGTCGTCGTCTGCGGTCGTCGGAGAGAGAAAGCTGATGTGGCGGCGACGAACTAGGTCGCCTCTGTGCATAGCCTAATAGTTCCTTTTTATGTCTCCTCGTTTTGCGGTCACTAGTTTGTGCAAAAGCTGAACACAACCACACGTGGTGGTTTCTTAGGTGAAGAAAGGACCAATCAAGGTGACATCCTCTTCACGTGTGAAGGAGCGCGATTACATCCAACATTATATGTCATTTTAGTGCCTATGTGTTATGTACGTGAGGTTGTTAGCAAATTAAGCATATGTTTTGCATGAGTGATGTTTGGCAGGAAAGTCTCTTCGGATAATAAGAGCGTACGGTGTAAGGCCTTTATGGTCATGTCATACAATACTGTCTTCTGTGTTATAGCGGTGCCGTAGGCCAAACGCCATGGTTATGGCGAGTGTTAGCCTTTTCTTTTTTTTTTTTTTTGCTTTATTTCATTTTCTTTTGGGAAAACTCGGGCTACTAGTTTTATACTTTCGCATTTTTCCCCATTCTAAGAACGCTACTGTTTTCAGCATAAATTGGGTACTATACTTCCACTCCTTAAGTGTTTTGTGTACTTTAATTTCATTTTTTTCTTCTACTATAAATCCATGGCTATTTTGGTTTGTAGTGGTGATGGTTTGACCACTTCAACATGAGCGCCATATCATTATCTTTTCTCACTATGTTTTCATCACTTTTACTCTCGTAAAGCGGTTAACTCATCTACCACTTTAATAAATCATCATAATAGTTCCTTTTTCTTTCTCCTTATTTTGTGGTCTATACCACTAGGTTGTGCAAAAGTTTGCACGACCACACGTAGTGGTTTCCTAGGTGTAGAAATGATCAATTAAGGTCACATCCTCTTCGCACGTGAAGGAGCGCGATTACATCCAGCATTCTATGTCATTTAGTGTCTAGGTATTATGTACGTGATGTTGTTAGCAAATTAATCATATGTTTTGCATCTATGATGTTTGGTGGGAAAGTCCCTTCAGATAATAAGAGTGTATGGTGTAGGGCCGTTACGGTCGCGCCATACGGCACAGTCTTCTGCTTTATAGCGGCGCCATACGCCAAACAATAAGGCTATGGCAAGTGTTAGCCTTTTTTTTTTTTTTTTTTTTTTTTTTTTTCATTTTCTTTTGAGAAAACTCACTCAATTAGTTCTATACTTTTGCCTTTGTTTCCATTCTAAGTACCCTACTATATTTTAGTATAATTTGGGTATTATACTTGCACTCCTCAAGTGTTTGGTGTACTTTACTTTAAATTTTTTTTCTTTCTACTATAGGTCCATGACTTTTCTAGTTATTTGCAATTTGTAGAGAAGTGACATGTGCAACATTCGTTTTTTACTTTTAAAAATTATTGTATCAGTTTCACTGATACTATATTTGAACTTTAATAACTATACCGTATATAACTTGTTAATTGATTATAGTTGTCAATAACATCATTGTTTTTTGTTGAATAACCCAACAGTATTTGTGTGTGTCGAGTTGCAGAAGATGAAGAAGATCGGGGAAGATGCAAGTTTTTTATCGGAGATAAGGGGGGTCGCAAGGGTCACGTGCCCCTCTAGCGAAAAAAAATTTAGTGTAAACTTTCGAAAATATTTGACTTTTTTTGTGATTGGCGTCCCTTGCGAACTAATTTATAATGTAGTTTGTAAAAAACAATTAAAATGCCTCTCCTCGAGCAAAATTTTCTTGCCCGTGGTCCTTTTCACTTTATCCCTTAATATTTAGCCATTTAATGTTTTGTACCACAAAATCACTTATCAAACATAGTGGACAATGTTTTTATGGGCCGATGCATTTCTGCCAAAGTACATAACTACATATTCTCGCGCTATGCATTTAAGAAGCATGTAACGTAAATTAGGGATGTTACTTTTTAATTAGTCGTAATAAGTTTCAGGGATATCACAATAAGTGTCTACGTCTTCGCAAACACAATAGCATGAGATGTACTTTTAAACTACATAAATGTGAATAAGATCCAATTGTTTATCAAGTTCTACTCGAATTTTTATAACTAAATGGACAATACAAAGCTTTTACATTCTTCTGGCCAAAAGCTACTAAGATTTGGCCATATACATCGAGTCAACTATGAACCAAGCTGTACTAAGGAATGAGAGACCATGTATGGAAAGTTTCGGACCCTCAAGAGTCAAGACCCCTTGGCCAGGGACCGAAAGTATTAAAAGATGACCGAGTCTTTTGTTCTAGAGCTGTTGAAATAAAACTAATGTCCCGTTACGTTTGCTGATCCAGAAAATTATATGTATCCAAATGGTCAATATAGAGAATATTTTAGTTAATGAACATTGACTATAATAACGATACTTATTGTTCTATTATTGTTCGCTATTAAAAATAGATAGAAAAGTTTGATATAAATTACCATATTACACTTGATATTATTAATTATCCACTACTAAAAATATATACAAAAATTTGATGCAAATTACTATATTACATTTGATATTATTATTACAAATTTTAAAGAAAACAATAATTAATTAGTTAAAGAAGAGAAAATATTAATAAGTATTTTCTTAAACTATGTGTGATTTTATTAGGGGACAATTATTTTAAGACGGAAGGAGTAGCTATTATTATTGGGTTTTGCTTATTAAGATAAAGCACGTGATGATCTAAAAAAGCTATTCTAAAGTAGGCAGATTTAGATATTAAAATAACGTCTTTTATATTGGGTTTTACTAATCATAACAATTACAGTAAACACGTAAACATCATCAAAGCATGCAGCGAAAGTAATAGGAATAATACATGTAAATTAATTAACTGAATTAAAAGAACATGCGTACGTTTTAGCAATTCAAGAACATAGGATATCAAGGACAATGAACAAAACCCTAAACCCTAAAATTAGGGTTTATATAATTCGACCATTTTAAAGTCGACTACCAAGATACCCACAAACACAGTTGTATTTGTTCTTCGTTCTTGTACATACGTACTAATATCGAATTGAAGTGAAAAGCTAGGTTCTTGAATCACAAATAAACCAAACACTTGTTTCTTGTAGTTGGAAAATCGAATCCCTTGGGGAAGGGAGGTACACGATCGGCCAAGGACAAGAGGAGAGGAGAGGAGAAGAAATTAGGGTTCTTTGGTGATCCAAGATTAGATTTATTAATACAAAGAGTTTGTATTAATACACATCTAAACTTGGTGACCAAGAAAAACTTCCCTTAGGCTTTTTCGAGTCCCACGACCGGCCACAAGAACCCAAAAGGGTTCTAGATTCTTCTTGTCTACTATTTCCATCTTTAGTCATTTAATGTTATATTTAACGACCGTTAGTCCAAACTCGTTAAATATTAACATTCGTTAAGTGTTTATTTCGTGACTAAATAATTAATAATAACATTTATATATTAATTATTCTAAACATCAATTCTCATACGTAATGTGTGCAATCCCAAGTCTCGAGTTCTAATCGGTCATACGTATATTAAAAATATCCATAAACCTTTCAGCTCCCACTTGGATATTACTTAATATAGTAATGACATTGGTTTAGTCTAGCTTAACACGCCAATGCCCCCAGATCGAATTAAGGACGGTCTCCTAGAAAAAACCATTTAATGATTCATCATTTTTACTTATCCTTTTGCTACTAATACTACATTTAACTATGGATATGGATCAAGTCATTCCATAAGTTAATATTTTGTTTCTCGTTATATCTGATTGAACAAGATTACCAAATCATCTGAACGTATTCCAGATTGATCTTGGGTATAGCCATACAAACATCTTGCCAACCCTACGAGGGGCTCAAAATAGTATTATACTTTGAAACAAATTCAAATGAACAAATTCTCTTGACTACAAGCACAACTCATGAACTTTGCAACACTTCTGAAAATAGCCCTTATTACTACCAGTTACGGATAGCGTTAGACTATCTTACACAAGTGTACTACATTCATAACAGTTATCTGGTATCTCAAGTCTGAGGATAAACATTCATGATTTACTTAATGACAAAGATCCATAAAGTACATTCATGTTAAGTTGTGATCTGTCCTATATTCAATTCATTGAATATCATGTGAATCTGGTATGTCCCATGCATCAATATACTTTAAATATATTCTACCAAAACTCATATTCGTCTTAATTCAATGACATTCCCACATCATTGATCGACAACGGACTATTTATAATAACACAAGTCATTCACGGATTAAACATGCAAATATAAAATATAATATTAAGAAAATGAAAAATAAACATAACAAATATTTTTTTTGATTAAAGTAATATTTGTTCATAACATCCTTTATCCAAATACTAATCACAGATCTGCATGAAACTACTAGCTAAACGAAGTCCTATCTCATCAGCATGGTAAGTAAGCTTTTCCTTTGGTAAAGGCTTCGTAAAGGGATCAGCTAGATTATCATCTGTATGAACTTTAAGTAGATGGATTTCACCTATTTCGACTTGTTCTCGAACATAGTGATATCGCCGAGGAATATGTCCGCGCCTTCATGACTCTGTGCTCATTGGCAAATGTTATTGCAAGCAGAGTTGTCATAATACACATTTAAAGGTAATTCAATTGAGGCATTACTCGAGTCCCGAAATGAATTTCCTAATCCAAACGACTTCCATCGCAACTTCAAGCAAGCTATGTACTCGCTCAGAATAGACATTGCGTCAGACTTTGCTTTTTGCTCTTCCACTCCACTCCTCCTCCATTAATGACAAAGACATATCCGTCGAGACTTCTTGTCATCTTTATCGTTTGAAAGACGATCGCAAAACCCAGTAACATCAAGTTCTCGCATCCGGATTCCTACCATACACTAGAAACATTTCTTTAGTAGCCTTTAGATACTTAAGAATGTTCTTAACAACATGCCGATGCTTCACACCGGATTCTGTTGATATCGATCGGTGATATTTTGTGCAAACGCCACATCGTGCCTTGTACATCTTACCGCATACATGATAGATCCTACAGCCGAAGCATAAAGAACTTTTTTCATGTGTGCCACCTCAGCAGGTGTTAACGCGCATAGTTTACTACTTAAGCCATGTTCAACTTGCATCGGCAAATATCCCTTCTTGGAATTTTGCATATTGAATCTCTTCAATATTTTATCAATGTAAGTACTTTGACTTAATCCAATCAACCGCCTTGATCTATCTCTGTAGATCTTGATTCCCAAAATATGTGCTGCTTCCCCTAAATCCTTCATGGAAAAGCACTTTCTAAGATAAGACTTTACATCTTGCAAACTTGGAATGTATTTTCCCATGATTAATATGTCATCGACATATAAGATAAGGAAAATAACATTACTCCCACTAGCTTTGCGATATACACATGGCTCATCAAGATTTTGAGTGAAACCAAATTTCTTGATTTCTTCATCAAACTTCTTGTTCCATTGCCTTGATGCTTGCTTCAATCCATAAATGGATCTTTGAAGTTTGCATACACGTTTTGGAAATTTTGGATTCACAAACCCTTCAGGCTGCGCCATATAGATGTCCTCATCTAGGCGACCGTTTAAGAAGGCAATTTTGACATCCATTTGCCATATCTCATAGTCATAGTACGCAGCTATGGCTATAAAAATCCTAATAGCTCTAATGTCTGCTACAGGAGAAAAATCTCCTCGTAGTCCACCCCAAAGGTTTGAGTAAACCCTTGAGCTACAAGACGAGCTTTATAGGTGTGTACATTGCCATCCATGTCAGTCTTTATCTTATAGAGCCACTTACTTCCCACTACCTTAGCATTTGGAGGTAATTCAACCTCTATCCAGACTTCGTTATCTCTCATGGATTGCACTTCCTCATTCATTGCGACTTGCCATTTATCATTTTCAGGACTCATCATAGCAGCCTTATAATTAGCAGGTTCACCAAGATTCCCTAACATATATTCCTCAACTTCTACGTTAAGACATAGATGTTCAGGTGCACGCGTAGTCCTTACAGATCTACGCATGGGAACCACTTCAACTTCATGTGGAACACTCATACTTTTAGGTTCTACTTGAGGTTGGCTAGTGTTTTCAGAAGGTGATGTATCTTCTTGATCATCTTCCAGATCATAAACTCTCTCACTGAATCCTACGAAGATACACTTAACAGATCTTTGTTGTAGCTTATCAGCTGAGTCACGTTTAACGAACGCCTCACCACCCCAGACCTTTAAGTAAGACAAGTTGGGAGCTTTTCCATACCATATTTCATATGGAGTCTTGTCAACCTTCTTAGTTGGAACCATATTCAAAATGCGAACAACAATTTCTAAAGAATAATCCCAAAAGGATAAGGGAAGAGTTGTAAGATTAAACATCGATCGCACCATGTCCAACAATGTACGATTTCTTCTCTCATATACACTATTTTGCTGTGGAGTATATGGAGAAGTGAGTTGCTGGACAATCCCACACTCAGCAAGATAATCTTTAAACTCTTGGCTTAGGTATTCACCACCTCTATCGGATCGAAGAGCTTTAATCTTCTTTCCTAGTTGTAGTTCTACTTCATTCTTGAAAACCTTAAATGTTTCAAAGACTTCATGTTTATGTTGAAGCAAGTAAACATAACCATAACGACTGTAATCATCTGTAAAGGTTAAGAAGAAGCTAGCACCCTTCCTTGACACATGTCTTAGTGGTCCACATACGTCAGTATGTATCACATCAAGAAGATCAGAAGCCCTTTCTAAACGATTTGCAAAAGGTTCCTTGGTCATCTTTCCAGATATGCAAGATTCGCATTTATCAAATGATTCATCATTGATATCTTGCAAAAGCCCATCACGTTGTAGCTTTTGCATGCGTTTTTTGCCTATGTGAACAAGTCTACAATGCCAAAGATATAAAGAATCCAAATCACTTTTGATTCTTTTATTTGTTTTTTGGTAAAGGGGAGTAATCCTGCACCCTGGTAAAATATTATTAACCAAAACGTTTAGTACAAAGGGCGGTGAGTTCCTCGCCTCATCCCCTAGGACACTAACGGACACTCATATAAGCGTGACAAACCACACTTATAACAAACATTGAACATCAAACAACAACGACTATAAAAAACAAATTAAATACTTGAATCTTCAAGTCGTCATAGTAGTCCAAACTTCCAGCTTCAACCAATCACACACAAACCCGCAACACCTTGATCACATGTGAGAAGTAAAAAGATACGACTTCAGCACCAAACCCACCAACCATAATGATCCAAGGAACCAAAACATATGGATTATAAACCCTAACTTCCACATAGCGTACCAATCAACCCAGTAAAATAAGAATTCTGCCCGGATACAAAGCATCAAAAGGTACTACTAACATGCTTCAAAGAGGCCAAGAGGAGGTAAAGACCCTCCCCAATGGCTCAATGACACTCCACAAAGGACCCAACCGAGCAGCAGTCATAAGATAACAACCCTAAAGCTAGGGTTTCATGAACAAACTGCCATAGAACCACAAGGGTTTTCCGCACCCTAACTTCCAATTACCACAAAGAACAATCACAAGACCAACGAATGAGGACTTTCAAATACAGATCTGTGAAAGTAGTAAAGGTTTTGAACAAGCTTCCCTTCAAACTTGACTTACATCTCTCTCTAAAACCCACATCCACTACACGCACATCAGGACTAGGACTTGCAATCGATCACAAGCAGACCATAGTCGCCAACCAGCTAAGCCACCAACATGCGAGAGAACAAAGCTACAAAGCTTTGATATAACATTTAAAGGACAACCAACAATCAGCACCACGCGAATAAATAAAATACGAAACCCTGTAAAAGTTTCGCTTAAGCAATAAAGATCAGATCACCAGGACGCGATAATAAAAAGAACCCTAAAAAGTTAGGATTTCGTTATCTTAAAGTCCAAATCGCAGCAGGAACAACACAACCACCGCCTTAACATTAAGACTACAAACCTTAGCCAATCGATTGCATACCATTAAAGTAGAGAGGCGACTGAAGAAGGTTGTAGTTGGATCAGTTTAGGATAATAAGGCGGCTAATCAACAGGGACGATTTCCAAAACCCTAACAAAAGCAATCGACTCCATAAAAATCGACTAAGAATCATGAAAACCATCAATAAATCTGATAATAATCAAATCATAGAAGAAGAAACATGATCTATGAACGAATTAAATGAAAATCGACTGAAAAATTAAGGGTGTAAGGGTTACGGAAATCGCCCCCTAGAGAGAGAATTTTAGGCTTATTTGCTTAGTTTGTTGATAATGTGGAGTTCAAATTTTTTGATTCTTTTATTATTGATGCTAAAAACAGAATTATTTTTATCAATCACATTATCATGCAAATCAAATTCAAACACACCATTTACCGGAATAACAAGTAAAAAACGTCATTTAAAGAAACCGAAATTCCATCATTTGTAAATGTATGAATAAAACCAATATCTTTCAACAACGAAACAGAAACGACACCCCTAATTATAGAAGGTGCGTAATGACAATCCTTTAAAGACAGTGCTAGACCCGAAGGTAAAACTAAATCAAACGTTCCTATAGCTTCAACAACTGCATGTGCTCCATTACCCACGTGCATGATTGTTGTCCATAGGCGAGCTTCCTTGCACCTCTAAGTCCCTACAAGGTATTACAAATGAATACCACATCCAAAGATCATATACCCGTGAATTTTCTTTTGGGAAATGCAAATAATTCTATCATCAAAAGATTACTCAAGTGCTAGCAACAGTGCAAGATTTTTATACCTCTTTGTACGCAACTCATCGAGGTAGAGTGGGATGCCTCTTCAAAGGTCCTACCTCCGCAGCGTGATGACAAGCGTGATCCCTTTTAGGATTCTCTTTCTTTATAGAGGGGTACTTCTTGGGTTCTGGTTGATAAGCCATAACTTGTTTTCCCTTATCAACCTTACCCTTACCTTTCCCTTTCTTGTTCGCTTGCAGCTTATTAGGCTTAGTAATCCTACCCTTCTGAATAGAAAGTACCTGAGGTGTAGGAGCCTTCTTGGGAAACCTTTTTCGTAGTCAATGAGCATTGCATGTACCTCACTAATTGTCTTCCCCGTGCAATGCATATTGTAATTGCGCATGAAACAATAAAATTCCTTGTTAAGGGATCTGTTGATACAATTTGTATGTCATTAGGGTAGACGTAGTTGAGCCTCCCTAGCTGGTCCATGTAACTCATCATTTCCAGACAATGGGCACTCAGTGTTTCCTTCCCCGCTTTTAACCGTAGAGAATCTATCAAATCATATAACTCCACAGATGAGGGATTTTTAAACAACCGAATAAGTTCGGTGAGCATGTCCTGTGGGAAGTAATTTTCAAACTGTTTTTGCAACTTTGGAGACATACTTCCAAGCATAATGCAGGCAACCTCATTATGTTTGTCATACTCAGTTTGCCATGCAGCCCGTGCTTGAGTAGTAGCATCGGCTGCAGGTTCAGGAGGACAAGGCGTAGTCAAATAATCTAGTCTTTTGGCAACCCGCAAGACAATTCTGAGTTGCCGATACCAATAATTGAAATTAGCGCTGCCAGTCAATTTCTCGCGATCAAACATAGATTTGAATGACGAGGTTAGTGCATTAGTTTCAGGTTGAGCCATTTCTACAGAAAATAAAAGTTTAAAAGTTAGTACTTTCGATAATTCAACCTTTCAAGAAAATAAAATACCCTTAGATCAATATTCATATTAATCATAGAATTTTCCTTGAATCTAGGACCCTCATTGTCATAGTTTCACCACATCAGTTGATCTGCTAGTGATGAAAGTAGTCAATAGGTAATTGTCGAAGAACAATAATTGACAAACAACTTTTCAATTCCTAGAAAATATGGGATTTACAATTTTGCCAAACAATTATGCAAACGTAAGCATGTTTTATCCCATCTTATGCCTTAAGTTATAGGTCTCACTAACTAACTTAATTAAGTTGTCTAATTTAGAAAGTGCAAATTATTTCAGCTAAGGTCTCACACAACATGAAGATTCACCTTGCTATTGTAGTCTAGCTAAGGTCCCACATAACGTAAATTACAACTTCAAGTGTTTCATATCATTAGATGGCATAAACTTAAATTTAAAGGGTACAATTTTGATGTGTAATCAAAACTTATGTATGTAGAAGCATGCATACATCTTCATAACATAAAATTTTTCAAAACCTTACTCATAGTTTTTAAATTACTAAGATTAAATTCTACAAAGTTTTTATCGATGTGTTGAGAAACTTACAACTTTGCACTAAGATGCTTCGTATATAGAATAGTTATACTTGGTAGCTCCAAATAAAACGCACAAAGTGGCAGAGAAGCTGGTCAGCGCGATGCATATTATGAATAACCCTTCTTCTTTCGAGTCGCAATTTAATGTCGAACCCTCCTTAAACCACTCTTATAGTTTGTTATAATGGGTGAGCCGTTCTAACCATTTAGTAAAGTCGCATCATTCGATTAAAAGTTCAAGATTTAATACTTAGAAAACAAATCAAACTTCGCCATTATTTAGTCCATTTAATTTTCTATTCTAAAAAAAAACCTTTTTTGCTTACAAACGTGTCATACAATATAAACAAAAAGCACTTAATAAAAATTATAACGAACTCAAATAATATACATATAACTTAACAATTAACATATGTAAAAACAAATAGCCACATGCATAATTTTATTCGATAAAACCTAATAATCAATTCTAGGTGTAAAAACCATTCATATATTAACTAGGGCTTTCACCTACTATGGTAAGTGGGCCACATACATCGACAAGTCGATTGCGTAAGCCATAGTTAATAATATACCATATTGCACATAACGAATTATTATTAGATATATTGAGGTCTTCCCCAATTTTATATTTATCAAACTAATTAACATGTGAATTTTACTTAACAATTAATCAAAACAATCAATAAACAATAATCCATGGAAAAACATGCATGTTCCACCATGGATTTCTCATAACAATTATAATCCCAAGATACGCATATACATGGCATGTAACGCCCCGGCCCGACAAGGGTAAAGGAATCACAAGTAATGGTGTCATATCAAAGCAAACATAAATATCCAAAAGAAATCTCAACATAAATATTGAAATAATCCAAGTCAAAAGACTTCAATACATAGGTCCCAGCGGAAAAATAAACTCCAAATGAAACGTCTAAAATATAAAGTCTAAAATAGCATCATAAGATCAAAGCTAAAATCTCTAAAATAAGTCCACACAAGACTCATCCCAAAGCAATACTCAGCTCTAATGCTTAGATACCGCCATGGAAGAAAAGAAATGCGGCCGAGCTTCAAAAGCCCAATGAATGATATACAAGCAAAACGAATACGAAACGAGAACGAATACGAAATAAAGTGAAAGAAAGATAGTGAAATCATAATCATTTCAGCTTTATAAATCGTGATAATAGAATAAGTTTTATAGCTAACTACCTCGAGCCCAAACACATATGCCATATCATAAACATATTCATAATCACATAAGGCAACATTTGTAGGGAGACCTACCGAGATATGAAGGACGTGCATGCACGCAGATCAATCATCGATAACATATAGCATATAACATATAATATATAACATATAATGATCTAGGATGCACCCATACGCCCCACAAACATACATTGATAATATAATATAAATTGAGCTCATGAATAACAGATACGGACGTGGCGTAACTTCACTTCATCGCCTAGAGTCATGTCAAGTGCATTATCGACACGGACATGGAACCCCATGACTAGTTAATAATTGGCTCGGGTGTCAAACTATCTTAGGTCAAATAAGAATGTCATAACTGACATAGATCATATTTTATCCAACGTTAAATCATGTTTTCAAAATCAAAGTCTTCATATCATATAGTTCAAAATCAATTGTTTTATGATTCAAAAATCAAAGTTCAGATAAGCAATAGCTCAAATAGACACATTAGGGTCGGATTCATAGCAAAGGCTTAGGAAATCCTAATACAAAAGTTAACGAAAAGAAAACATTACGAGAAACCTTTACTGAAAAGGTCAGAATATCTGTACCTTATTTCAAAGCAAATGATCGAAAAGAAGACATGTGGAAAGCAAAGAATTACTCCTTCTTCACGTAACCTATACACATTAATGGTCGATATATTATTAATGATTCCATAATCGTTAAATGATCTTTTAATATTTTAGGTTTTATAATTAAATGAGACTTAAATGTTTTATAATTAATATTGTAGATTAGGGTTCATATGTCATTTATTAAAGTTTAGGGTTAAATGTGAAAATAGTTTAAACGCTATAACTCACACATAAATTAATTAATTAATATATTTAACTTCAAAACCCTAATCGACTCTCATTTATGTTCTAGGGTTTTCTCATTCTTTAATATCTCATTAATATGCATTTACTTACATGTTACGTTCTTTTAATGACTCGTTACTTAACCTAACACGTCATAAAAATAATCTTTCCTTTTATGTTTCACCATATACGTTTTATGATTTTATGTGAGATACAAGTTACTTATTACTCCTATTAATTACACGTTTACACTTTTACAATTTCACTTGACTTATAATCACGCACGCATATGAGACATGATTCACAAACCATTAGGGTTTGGCATACCTTATTCAGTTTACATATCAAACTAGGGTTTATGTTTACATGACCTTTAATTGTTTAATACATGTTCAAAAACTCCATATGTGGTTCGGTTCAACTTAGGGTTTCAATTAATAAGTTGTTACGCAAGTCTTAACTCATCTACATACTTAACTCATTCAAGTTATCATGTTTTATACCTTAGTCGAATGATATGCATGGTTCGGTCCTTATTCATATGGTTCGGTTTTAATATAACTCGACACAACCATGACCCGATTCAATATTACACATTACGTACATAACTCTTTAATACTTTTAAGGTTTAAATCGTATGGTTTGCCTTGTTTTGGTTCCATTCGGCTCGGTCACACAAAGAAAACACAAACTCGACTAAAACAAAACATATTACAATATATTAACGCAAGGTACATCAAAGGAAGACGAGAATAGGTTATACCTTGACTTGGTTGAGCAAAAATCTCGACACCTAGGGTGTATGTATTCGGCCGAGCAAGAGAGCAAAAGAAAAGAGAGGCAACAATAAAACTAGGGTTTCACTTTTGTGATTATGTGTGGTATATATAGTAGTTGTATTTGATTTACGCTTAGGAGTAACTGGGTTTCGGTTTGGCCCAACCGAACACACCAAACACACGCACACCATATGGGCTTCACTTATGGTCCATCGAACAAAACAAACACGACCCAAATTATTTACTTAAACGTTAAATCTTCGCTGCACCAAAATTGTTCACGAATATACTTTAGTTAGGTTTTAATTATTCACAAGTTAAGTTTTAAATTTCGTTAAATGTTATAAATATATTTTACGATTTTATAAATTTCGATTCCAAGGGTATTTTAGTCTTTAATCGATTTTAGATTTTCGTGTTTTACAATTCTTCCCTCTAAAGAAAAATTTTCGCCCGAGAATTGAAATGAAACGAAACGAAAACGAAACCAAAACGAAATGAGAACATACCAAACTATTCAAAGAAATGAGGATAACTAGCTCGATCGACTCCTCGGTTTCCCAAGTAGCCTCACGCTCGTGATGATTTTTCCAAAGAATCTTAACGAACGGAATGACTTTATTCTCATAACTCTTTCTTGTCTTTCTAAAATAGTTTCCGGTTCTTCGATAAAGACATATCGGATTGAATTTGATCAAACGGATAAGAAGCAACGTAACGGATGATAGTTGTATCCCCTTAGGAGTGATACATGGAAAACGCCATGAACATGCGATAACCGAGGCGGAAGTGCTAAACGACACGAAACTTCTCCTATGCGCTCTAGAATCTCAAACGGTCCGATAAATCGAGGACCGAGCTTGCCCTTGATTCCAAACGTTTCACACCTCTAAACGGCGAAACTTTCAAAAATACACGATCTCCAACCCGAAATTCTAAATCACGACGATGCTTGTCGGCATAACTTTTCCGACGAGACCTAGCTTCCTTCAATTTTCTCTAGCAATGCCTACTTTCTCATTAGTGATCTCAATCATTTTCGGCCTTCAATCAAGCGCCACCTACTTCATCCCAAAGAAATAGGTGCTCTACATTTCCTTCCATAAAGAAGTTCAAACGGTGCCGCCTTTAATGCTAGCATGCCAACTGTTGTTATATGCAAACTCCACTAAACATAAATATTCATCCCAACCGCCAGTCCATTCTAAAGCACAAGCCCTTAGCATATCCTCTAAGGTCCAGATAGTCCTCTCGATCGACCATCCGTTTGAGGATGAAATGCCGTACTAAAGTTAAGTCGAGTACCCCAAGCTTTTGCAAACCTTTCCAAACGAGAAGTAAACGCGGATCTCTGTCGGACACAATAGATGTCGGAGTACCATGAAGTCTAACGATCTCTTGTCAAAAATCTCCGCCAATTTACCAATACCATAATCCTTTCGATTGGCAAGAAATGAGCGATTTGGTTAATCGATCAACAACTACCCAAATCGCATCATGCTTCTTCCGAGTAAGAGGTAGTCCAACACAAAATCCATAGATATCTTATCCCACTTCCATGTTGGAATATCCAATGGTCAGTAATAATCCACTAGCCCTTTGATGTTCAATCTTAACCTCCGACAAATCATACACTTCGACACAAACGTCGCCACATCTTGCTTCATGCCGCTCCACCAAAAGTATGTTTCAAATCCCTATACATCTTGGTAGAACCGGATGGATAGTGAAAGGAGAACTATGAGCTTCACCATAACTTTCAATAAGTACCGATCATTGGGAACACAAAACCTATCTCCATACCATACAATACCGTCATTATCAACCTTAAACTCCGTCTGCTTACCTTCTTCAACATTTTGCGCCACGGCCCACAAACCGTCATCTTTCTCGAGCTTCTTTAATTTGCAAGATAAGGTTCGACTCCACCTTCATACTAGCCCAAGATCCATCAAAACCTCGTACACATAGCTCAACATCCAAACTCTCTAAGACACGAATAATCCTAGGCTCAATCTTGATACTGCAAGAATGCCCGATTTCCGGCTAAGGCCAAGAATCACGTTAGCCTTACCCGGATGGTACCGAATGTTGGTGTCATAAGCTTTAAGAAGTTCTAACCATCTTCTTTGTCTCATGTTAAGTTCCTTCGAGTGAAAATATACTGAGACTCTTATGATCGATGAATATATCACACGCCTCCATACAAGTAATGTCTCCGGATCTTCAACGCAAACACCACCGCAGCCTAACTCAAGATCATGAGTTGGGTAATTCTCCTCATAAGGTTTTAGCCGCCTCAAGCATAAGCTATTACCTTTCCATTTTGCATCAAAACACACCTAATCCTTTCTTAGATGCATCATCAGAATTTGAAATCCTCCGAACCGGTTGGAAGAGTCAAAATAGGAGCCGACACCAATCTCCGCTTCAACTCTTCAAAACTCTTCTCTCGCTCATCCGTCCATACAAACTTTTCACCTTCCTCATCAGTTGGGTTGTGGGTAGAGCTAAGTTTAGAGAAACCTTCAACAAAACGTCTCAGAGTATCCAAAGAAGTCCAAGAAAACTCCCGACCTCAACATCGTCGAGGTCTTGGCCATTTAGTGATAGCCTCAACTTTAGACGGGTCCATGGTGATACCATCACCGATACAATATGACCAAGGAACGCGACTTGTCTTAACCAAAATTCGACTTCAAAATTTGGCGACAACTTCTTCTTCCTCAAAATCTCCAAAACTATCCGGAGATGTTCTTCATGCTCTTCTTCGACTTAGAGTAAACTAAAATGTCGCCGATGAAAACAATAACGAACTTGTCGAGGAACTCATGGAAAACACGATTCGTCGTGTCCATAAACACAAAGCAGCGCGTTGGTCAAACCAAAAGGCATAACGAGGAATTCAGAATGACCATATCCGTACGAACGCGGTCTTAGGAACATCGTGCTTCTTCACACGAATCGATGGTAACCGCACCTCGTGTCAATCTTAGAAAAGAACTTAGCTCCTTGCGCTTGATCAAACAAATCATCTATACGCGGCAGAGGATAACGTTACGAATGGTAATACGATTGAGTTCACGGTAGTCGATACATAAGCGCATGCTTCCATCCTTCTTCTTCACAAACAAGATAGGTGCACCCCATGGAGAAACACTGGGCTAATAAATCCACTTTCTATCATCTCTTGCAACTGCTCCTTCAACTCCTTCGCTCTACAGTGCCATGCGATATGGAGCCTTCAAATCGGTTCAAGACTGTGAATTAACTCAATGCTAAACTTAACTTCTCTAGTGGGGAAGTCCAGGTTCATCGGAAAACGCCAAGAATTCGCAAACAACCGAAGATTTTCAATGTTAGGACTCTCCAAAGATGTGTCCTTAACAGATGTTAGAAAACCTTGGCACCCATGAGCAATCATGATCCGTGCCTTCATAGCGGAAATGAGCTTAACAGATTTAAGAGGTTGAGAACCATGATAAACGATTCGGGATGTTTTACGCTCCAAAGATCACCGCTCTAGCATGGCGTCAATTGAAGCTCTATGATAAGCCAACCAATCCATGCCTAGAATGATATCAAAGTCGACCATATCGAGAGGATACAGATTTTAAAGCTTAACACGATCATCAAAACGAAGAGGACACTTAACGATTTATGATCAATAATCACGTGGTTTTCATAGGCGTAGAAATCGATAAGTGATTTGTTAACGGTTTGGGCTTCATATTAAGTTTCTTAGCAAATGTGATAGATATAATGGAGTGTGTGGCATCGGTATCAAATAAAACGAAGACAACATAATCATCAATGAAAAGAGTGCCCATAATGGTACTCGAAGTGCGCTCCACCGGTTACGAGTAGTAGCATAGACACGCCCAAGAGTAGTCGGCGGCTTGATGTAGTTTCCGTGAATCGCGGGTTCTTCTTAGGACAATCTTTAATCTTGTGAGCAAGTGGATCCACAAGCAAAACAACCACCAGTGGCCTTGAAACACCGCCCGGATGAGCCTTTCCACAAGTAGTACAAATAGGTGGGAGGCAAAACCTCACCGTCCTCTATTGACTAGAAGATCCCAAGCACCACCGATTTGATCCTCGAGTGGTCGATCCTTGTTGTAACGGTTATTGTTACCATGGTTCGACGATCATTTCCATTCTTACCAAGATTTCTATTATCTTGACCTCGCCTCGTGGCGCCCAAAGGTCAACATTCCTTCCCGATCGACCTCACCGATCATAACTCCTATCCACTTGACCTCTCGAATCATAACTCCTACCGAGTTTCCTTATAGTCATTGCCTTGAGTCCTACCTTGAATCCGATCACCATCGCGACACGCTTGTTGGAACCCGAAACCTCATGAAAGATCTCAATGTTACGAGCGCCATTGCAGCCCACACATTCTCATACTAAATATTAAGCAATCGGTCCAACACCCACTTCTTCGGCCCCCACTTGAAGTGCTTAGCTTGACGCCTACCATCTCCAAAGAATCGCTCCCACAAAACTCACCAACCTCATAAACCTACTCATGTACTCATTGGAATTCTCATAATCAAACCGGTAGATTGCCCGATAATCCTCTCATACCTTTGTCGTCAAAGATCGTGGAAGTAACGGTTATAGAAGATAGTCCCAAACTCACCAGTACAAGTCACAAAGAAAAGCATCTCCTCCTCTTGCTTGTTTGAGCGCCTTCCACCAATTTAAAGCATCACCTTCCAATTTGAATGCGACCAAACGAGTCTTAAACTCGCTCCACAACCCAAGATTTCAAACAACTTCTCAATATGAGTGATCCATCCTCGGCCTCGAGAGAGTAGCAAAGAAGTTAAACGAAGAGGCTTGAGCTTATCAAACGCCGAGCCAAGTGTGAATACCGACGGGTTGATTTCCTCCACCACTACCCAAGCACCATTCGACACGAGTGTTATTGATCACTGCTCCATCATCTCGTGTAGTCGACCGTGGAAAGAGAGTTGAGAGCATTCGCAATCGCAGTATCCATGTTAGTGGCATCATCGTCTCCATCCACGCTACCAAGAGTACGAGTTCGAACCATCCGAACGATTAGCAAAATGAACAAAGGTGAGATACGAAATGGAAGTACGCAGAAGGAATCCTAAAGTCTACCCAAATCCTCACAGTCAAATCCTAAGCTCTAAAGTCTCAAAACCTAGGCTCCATATGTCATGTGTCCCGACTACAAGTCAGAACACTGGCTCGATGCCATAAATTGTAACGCCCGACCCGACAAGGGTAAAGGAATCACAAGTAATGGTGTCATATCAAAGCAAACATAAATATCCAAAAGAAATCTCAACATAAATATTGAAATAATCCAAGTCAAAAGACTTCAATACATAGGTCCCAAATGAAAATAAACTCCAAATGAAACGCCTAAAATATAAAGTCTAAAATAGCATCATAAGATCAAAGCTAAAATCTCTAAGGTAAGTCCACACAAAGACTCATCCCAAAGCAATACTCAGCTCAATGCTTAGATACCGCCATGAAGAAAAGAAATGCGGCTGAGCTTCAAAAGCCCAGTGAACAGATATACAAGCAAAACGAATACGAAACGAGAACGAATACGAAATAAAGTGAAAGAAAGATAGTGAAATCATAATCATTTCAGTTTATAAATCAGGATAATAGAATAAGTTTTATAGCTAACTACCTCGAGCCCAAACACATATGCCATATCATAAACATATTCATAATCACATAAGGCAACATTTGTAGGGGAGACCTACCAGAGATATGAAGGACGTGCATGCACGCAAAGATCAATCATCGATAACATATAGCATATAACATATAATATATAACATATAATGATCTAGGATGCACCCATACGCCCACAAACATACATTGATAATATAATATAAATTGAGCTCATGAATAATGATACGGACGTGGCGTAACTTCACTCTCATCGCCCTAGAGTCATGTCAAGTGCATTATCGACACGGACATGGAACCCCATGACTAGTTAATAATTGGCTCGGGTGTCAAACTATCTTAGGTCAAATAAGAATGTCATAACCGATATAGATCATATTTTATCCAACGTTAAATCATGTTTTCAAAATCAAAGTCTTCATATCATATAGTTCAAAATCAATTGTTTTATGATTCAAAATCAAAGTTCGATAAGCAATAGCTCAAATAGACACATTAGGGTCGGATTCATAGCAAAGGCTTAGGAAATCCTAATACAAAAGTTAACGAAAAAAAACATTACGAGAAACCTTTATCGAAAAGGTCGTAATATCTGCACTTTATTCCAAAGCAAATGATCGAAAAGAAGACACAGGAAAGCAAAGAATTACTCCTTCTTCACGTAACCTATACACATTAATGGTCGATATATTATTAATGATTCCATAATCGTCGAAATGATCTTTTAATATTTTAGGGTTTTATAATTAAATGAGACTTAAATGTTTTATAATTAATATTGTAGATTAGGGTTCATATGTCATTTATTAAAGTTTAGGGTTAAATGTGAAAATAGTTTAAACGTCATAACTCACACATAAATTAACGAATTAATATACTTAACTTCAAAACCCTAATCGACTCTCATTTATGTTCTAGGGTTTTCTCATTCTTTAATATCTCATTAATATGCATTTACTTACATGTTACGTCTTTTAATGACTCGTTACTTAACCTAACACGTCATAAAAATAATCTTTCCTTTTATGTTTCACCATATACGTTTTATGATTTTATGTGAGATACAAGTTACTTATTACTCGTATTAATTACACGTTTACACTTTTACAATTTCACTTGACTTATAATCACGCACGCATATGAGACATGATTCACAAACCATTAGGGTTTGGCATACCTTATTCGGTTTACATATCAAACCAGGGTTTATGTTTACATGACCTTTACTTGTTTAATACATGTTCAAAAACTCCATATGTGGTTCGGTTCAACTTAGGGTTTCAATTAATAAGTTGTTACGCAAGTCTTAACTCATCTACATACTTAACTCATTCAAGTTATCATGTTTTATACCTTAGTCGAATGATATGCATGGTTCGGTCCTTATTCATATGGTTCGGTTTTAATATAACTCGACACAACCATGACCCGATTCAATATTACATATTACGTACATAACTCTTTAATACTTTTAAGGTTTAAATCGTATGGTTTGCCTTGTTTTGGTTCCATTCGGCTCGGTCACACAAAGAAAACACAAACTCGACTAAAACAAAACATATTACAATATATTAACGCCAGGTACATCAAAGGAAGACGAGAATAGGTTATACCTTGACTTGGTTGAGCAAAAATCTCGACACCTAGGGTGTATGTATTCGGCCGAGCAATAGAGCAAAAGAAAAGAGAGGCAACAATAAAACTAGGGTTTCACTTTTGTGATTATGTGTGGTATATATAGTAGTTGTATTTGATTTAGGCTTAGGAGTAACTTGGGTTTCGGTTTGGCCCAACCGAACACACCAAACACACGCACACCATATGGGCTTCGGCCTATGGTCCATCGAACAAAACAAACACGACCCAAATTATTTACGAAACGTTAAATCTTCGTCGTACCAAAATTGTTCACGTAATATATTTTAGTTAGGTTCTAATTATTCACAAGTTAAGTTTTAAATTTCGTTAAATGTTATAAATATATTTTACGTATTTTATAAATTTCGATTCCAAGGGTATTTTAGTCTTTAATCAGATTTTAGATTTTCAGGTTTTACATGGCACATAACAATTATTCATTAAAACCACATAAAATATACATGTAATCCTAGGGTTTCTACAAGTTTTACAAAAGAATAAACCTAATTAAAGAAATTAAGGGTAATCGACCCTTATATAATAATTAGGGTTCCAAATTTTCAAAACCCTAGAAACCAATAAAAGCATGTAATAATCACAAAGATTCAATTTTTATGTGTTTCGGTAATTAATTACAACATATTAATGGCTCGTGATGCCACTGTTGGGTTTTACTAATCATAACAATTACAATAAACATGTAAACATCATCAAGGCATGCAGCGGAAGTAATAGAAATAATACTTGTAAATTAATTAACCGAATTAAAAGAACATGCGTACCTTTTAGCAATTTAAGAACACACGATATCAAGAACAATGAACAAAACCCTAAACCCTAAAATTAGGGTTTATATAATTCGACCCTTTTAAAATTCGACTACCAATTAAGATACCCACAAACACAATTGTATTTGTTCTTCGTTCTTGTACACACGTACTAATATCGAATTGAAGTGAAAAGCTAAGTTCTTGAATCACAAATAAACCAAACACTTGTTTCTTGTAGTTGGAAAGTTGAATCCTCGGGGAAGGGAGGTACATGATCGCCAAGGACAAGAGGAGAGGAGAGAGAAGAAGTTAGGGTTCTTTGGTGATCAAAGATTAAATTTATTAATACAAAGGGTTTGTATTTATACACATCTAAACTTGGTGACAAAGAAAAACTTCCCTTGGGCTTTTTGAGTCCCACGATCGCCACAAGAACCCAAAAGGGTTCTAGATTCTTCTTGTCCACTATTTCCATCTTTAGTCCTTTAATGTTACATTTAACGACCGTTAGTCCAAACTCGTTAAATATTAACATTCGTTATGTTTATTTCGTGACTAAATAATTAATAATAACATTGATATATTAATTATTCTAAACATCAATTCTCATACGTCATGTGTGCAATCCTCAAGTCTCGAGTTTGAATCCGGTCATACGATATTAAAAATATCCATAAACCTTTCATTTTACAAATACATTTTGGCTCCAATGTTTTGTTCATGATTCTTAAAGTTTTAATTGCATATGACGACGTAATATGCCCGAAGGTTTGTAGGACTTTCGGTGGTCAGTCAGAGATCCATCCATTTGATATTAATTAATAATTAATATCAAATGTACCCTTCTTCACGCCGTACGACACCCGCTCATTATGCTTGTCCCAAAGTAGCATAAGAATGTTAGGTAAGCCATGAGGATAAAGGTCGGCCTCACCAAAAATATCAATTCTATATGTAGGAGTGTTATTATCCGCTAGGTAATGACGCCCTCCTCTCCAATACCAATGTCCCAGATTTTATGAGACTTGGTCCTACTCTCCATCTCAGGGTGACATTTAGTACGATGGTTTTGGTACTAAAAATACACCCACTTGAGGTGGTTCGCACACACAAGTACTCACTACCATATCTTGCTACACATTTATTGCTCATTATCTTTCATCTCATTCTCTCTTACTCTGACGTCGGAGCTTGATCTTGGGCTACACCTTAAAACGAATCTAACATGTGTTGTTCATTATTATTACACATATTGGAAAGGACCCAACCTACAAACCTTGAAGGGCCGAAACTTCTAGAAGGAAGGTTGTGGTTCGTTGTTTCTACCATATAAATAAATTCAAATTATATTGATCTCTAATGAGAATATATTCGAATTAGTATAAATATTTTTAAGGGAATTTTTAACTTGTGACATGATAGTAGATGTTAAGAGGCATTAAATGAGCTCAAATTACATATTCTTCTGTTCATTGGAATTAATAATTTTCTAAATTTATAATGTCTACCAAAATTATCCATATTTTATATGAAAATTAAGTTATTAAATGAAACATTTGTCTTCATTAAACAATTTTAATAAATGAATCAAATTATAGATCTCTAATGAGAAAATATTTGAATTAGTATAAATAATTTAAAGGATTTGCTAACAATTCCCTATGTGTGTTTTTTAAGCAATCATGTTTAGACTTTAGATAATTAACACGTAAAGCATTTCTAAATATTTCATATTTAATATCACATACCATGTTCAAAATGATTAGAAATATATAATTATGCAATATATGAGTTCCTTAAATGTCTTTTTTATATATATATATATATATATATATATATATATATATATATATATATATATATATATATATATATATATATATATATATATATATATATATGGAATGCTTAAACAACACCCATAGGTTGGTTGTTAACAAAACTCATGACTAATTTAATACATATATTATGGGATTTATTACATGCAATTGTCATTAATTATATGTCTCAAAGAATGAGGCATTTTATTTTGCTTACTAACAAATTCATGCTTACTAAAGGACAAATCCTCACCATTCATCTAGTTTGATCTAATGGTGGGGATTAACCTAAGATTTAAAAGGTAAACCTAAGTCCATATTTTTTTTTTCTTTTCTTTTTGTCTTTCATTTTTATTCAAATATTTTTTTTTGCATTTTATTTTTAAATTCACGTTTTTTTAAATTTAATTCACGTTTTTTTTAATCCACGCTTTTTTTTAAAATTCGCGTTTTTTATTTACGTTTTTTAATTCGAATTTTTCTTCGCCTCATACGCTTGCGTCTGCTTTTCATACGTTTTCATCCGTTGCGTTCGCTTTTGTCCGTTTTCATACACTTTCGCCCGTTTTCATACGTTTTCGTCCATTTTCATCAGTTTTCTTTCAATTTCATCCGTTTTTAGACGTGTTTTTACGCTTTCATACGTATTCGTCTGTTTTCTTACATTTTCATTTGTTTACATTTAGATTAAACAACTTAAACAAGTTGATTTTGCTTTAAACACATAGTTATTTAGTGTACTTTTGTTTATTATTTAAGTTGTGATTGAATTTGTCTATTTAATAGATACATTGTGATCAGTATTTTAATAGGTTTTACAACGGGATTTGAAAATATCTATGGTTGATCAGTGAAGAAGCTATGGTTAAACAAAGCACAACATCTTCATAAACAAACTGAAGAAGCTCAAACACATGTTACATCACAGGTGATATCACGTGTGGTATCACAAGTGATGGTATCACAAGTGATATCACCTGTGATATCACACGTGATATCACAGGTGATTTCACAAGTGATATCATCTGTGATATCACAGGTGATTTCACAAGTGATATCATTTATGATATCACAAGTGATATCATCTGTGATATCACACATGATTCAACCAAATAGAAGAAGCTGACATATCTGTGATGTCACCAGTGATATCAAATTCTCCTCCAAAAAGTTAAACATCATGAGAATGAGATACACAAAAAATTAGCAATAAAAGTGTGGTAGTTAGTAGTTATTCGAAAAATCACAAGTGATATTCTGAATATCACAAAGTGATATTCAGAAAATGATATTCAGAATATCACAAGCGATATTTAAAATATCACAAAATGATATTCTGAATATCACAGAATATCACTTGTGATAGTCCGAAACATATGAAAACGTAAGAAAACGGATGAAAACTAGATCAATGATGATTTATCATTTGGTAAGCACCAAAAATAAAAGTGAAGAAAATTGAAAAAAAAAAAAAAAAAAGACAATAAAAAAAATATAGACTTAGATTTATCCGTTAAATCATAGATTAATCCACACCATTAGATCAAACTAGATTAATGATGATTTATCATTTGGTAAGCAGCCAAAATAAAAGTAAGCAAAAGAAAATTCTCCTCTAATAAGATCATAAATTTTGACTTGTCTGAAATCAAAATCTGCATGCCGTTGGAGCTTCTAGTAATAAAACTCTAGGTCATTTTTGGACATTAAATTTATTTCATTAATTTATTTAGTATATTACATATCACAAACATTGTTTTCTTGACTCTTATCAGTCATTTTTATTGTTGATAAATACTCCCCGAGTCCAAAATCTTTTCCCACAATTATTCGAAGATGTCTTCTTTCAGTATGCAGAAAAACGAGCCAACACTCGATGAATTTCCCCTTCAAGTCCGTTATTTCCTTCGAGTACACAAAGATGGTCGATGTGAAAGATTTATAGGGACCAAAACTTTACCCTCCGGAGTCGATCCTTTAACAGGAGTCCAATCTAAAGACATTGTCATTTCACCCGAAACCAACCTCAATGCAAGGATTTACATTCCCAAAACTATCACAACGGGCCGAAAACTACCTATTCTAATTTACTATCATGGCGGGGGTTTCGTAGTGGAATCTCCAAGATCACCTACGTATCACCCTACACTTAACCTTATAACATCCGAGTCAAATGTGATCAGTGTATCCATTGACTACAGGCTCGCGCCGGAGTATCCTCTTCCAACTGGATACAACGACTCATGGGAAGCCCTCAAATGGGTTGCTTCTCATTGTAAAGGAGGTGGCCTAGAGCCATGGCTAACTAATTATGGTGACTTTGATAAGGTGTTTTTGGTAGGAGATAGTGCGGGGGCAAATATTGCACACAACATGGCTATTCGAGCCGGGCTAAAACCAATCCAGGGGATAAAGTTAGAGGGTATTATTTTGCTTCACCCTTTCTTTGGAGGAAATGACCTCATTGGATCTGAATGTGACAAGTTCAAGAAAATGAAAGTGTGTACCGATGAGTTCTGGATGTTCGCGAATCCCTTAAGTAGTGGGCTAGATGACCCATTGTTTAACCCGGAAAAGAACACGAATCTTTCGAATTTGGGCTGCTCCAAGATCCTTCTTAGTGTTGCAGAAAATGATTCTTTTAGAGACAGAGGTTTGCATTATAAGGAGTTGATGGAAAAAAGTGGATGGTCTGGAAAACTGGAGATTTTGGAGTCAAAAAATGAGAATCATGTGTTCTTTCTCTTCAATACTTCTTGTGACAATGCTCATGCCTTGCGCAAGAACATTTCTTCCTTCATCAATGGGACTCGAAATAAGTCTTGTATTTAGACGATAGCTTTTATAATTAGTTACAGGTTGTTGTAAAATTAACAAATCATCTTGATTTGCATGTGTTCTTTTATATTCTACTATTTAATTATATTTTTGTTATGCATTTGTTTTTTGACCTGGTAATTGGTATAGATGAAAGCATTACCCGACCGTATAGTATTAATTTACCAGGCTAAGAAATTTGAAAATGATAATTTACACTCTTGCTTATAGCACTAAGTAACACTAGAGCCGTCTCATTGGTGCTGTGGAAAACAATCTTATCACATCAGACATTTTCCTATAACATTATAATTTACCAAAACACTAAAACACCCTTAATACAGATTATGGTGCCGTCAGTGCACCCATGAACCCCACATTTAACACAAAAAGGAAAAGAAAAGACCATTTAACGGGAAAACGTGAGGTCCAGATGAGGTTTGGCGCTATGCGTTGCATTTTCCAGACTATTTGGGCTACCATGACCGCTGAGACAAGAAAACGAGAGATCCAATATGAGGCTAGCACCGTCACGTTGCGTTTTGTGAGAAAGCGCCACTATTGGCGCGGGGCTATACCTAGCCCTGTTGGAGACACTACATTTTATTAGATACTCAACCTATCGTTAGGGAATTGTAAGTTATGAACAAAATCACATTTTACAAGTACACTGAAATTGTTTAAAAAAAGAAATAGATTTAAAACACTCTTTACAAGTATTTTGAGTTGACGTGAATCAGAAAATAGATTGCATAAACTAAAAACAACTATAAAAATACTTAACTATGATAAGGAGATCACTTAATTTTTATGCTTATAATTCAGAATTTCGTTGATATAGTATTAGGGTTTGCTTATTTGTAAAACAAAAATGCAACAATACTCAAGAAAGTAAGATCTAGATTTCTAAGCAAATTCAGTTATAAAAGATTTTAAGTAAAACATGAGAATAGAAACCAACTTTACTTTAATGTATATAACAAACAATACATTATGAATGATTTGTTTTTAAGCTGTTTTTGAACAATTTTGGACAAGCATAATATTTGTTTTAATTCAAAATCTCATTCTAATTATGACCTTTAAGGGTAAAAAACTTTGAACTTTGTGATCACAAAAACGTAAATCATATTTGCAAATATTTTGTTGAATTAACATTTACTTCTAATAAAAGTTTTATATATTCTTCGCTTGAAATACGATGTTCGAAGATTCAAATTCTTAAAAGTACTTCTAATGAACCGACGTTGAAAAATGTTTTTCGAAGTCCAATAATTAGCAAAGTCTAGAAGTATATGCCTATATGATTAATTTTCCAAAGTGGGAGGCTTGAAAATATTTTAAAAGTACTTTATGTCACATAAAGTACTAAATTATTTGTCACACGATAGAAGTTTTTTAAAGTATTTTATGAATGCATGTAATATTATGTTACATTGTCCTTTACACTAGGTTGTCCATTCTTGAATACTTGCCATGTCGTCGTTATTTTTTGTCGAATATGGTTAGATTTGGTGACAAGGTTGAAATAATGTTACTTCGAGAAAGTCCAAGTATGTATTTTTAGGTCATCCACTATTACAAACATATTAAAAAGTTTATAAAATTGTCATATCTTATAATGTTATTAATTCATAAAACTTTTTATATTATAAACCTATTTTTAGTGTGGAATAAAGCTTTTGAGGTATGTAAATTATTCTAACATTTATTCATAATACATTTTTTGGACTTTTTCCTAAACCTCTTCATGCCATCTAAGCAGGAAATGGTTTCTCATTATGGTACAAAAATTCTTGAGCCTCTTCATGTGGTGTTTCATGGAGAAAACGATTAAGAAATCTGTTTAATGGTTTGGTTTTAAGTCATGCCTAAGGCTACTCGGCAAAAGTAGTTTTGAGTCACCTTAAGCACACTTCCACCCGCGACCCTCTTGCCATGGGTAACGTCTCACGCGTGAGTCTCACAAACCAAGAGCAAGTAAGGTGACTCGGTCATTGTGTGCAAGTTTGTTGTTTTTTTTTGTTTTTTGTTTTTTTTTTTGTTTTTTTTTTTGTTGTTTTTGTTTTTTCTTTTGGTTTTTTTCTCAAAGTGTGTATAATTTGTATATTAATTTGAGAGTACGAAGCACCAAAGTAGTGGACAAACTTTTAGTCATTACAGAAAGAAAGGAGACTACATTGCACAGGAAATTAAACCGCGATATATAAAATAAAAGACATAGATTAAAAAAACTAAATATAATTCGGGTGATCCCAAGTTTGAGAGTTGTTGGAGTCGTAACCATCGTCGTAGGTATAAGAAGACGAACCTTCAATTTGCTGTCTTTCCAGTCTGCATACAAAACATCGAATTCTCTATCCGGACGTTCTTTTTCCTCCATTTCAGTTTGCTCCATATGAGCAGCTTCCTCCATCTCTATCAATACTTCTTCATCTTAGAGCATAAGTCGTTCCCTTTCGGCTTCCTCCTTTTCGGCTTGTTCTCTTTCTGCTTCCTCTCTTTTTGGTTCCTCCTTAAGAGCAGTTTCCTCCAATTCTCTTAAAAGTTCTTCTTCATTAATTTGTTGGCCGAAGTCTTTTTGTTCGGGAAATTGTTGTCCAAAGTCTTTTTTAGACATTATTGAGAGAATTTGGTAAGAAATTTTGTGTGTGTGTTTGTTTCTTGTGAGTGTGGATATATATAAAAAAAAATTTGAATTTGAATTTGAATTTGAATTTTGAATTCGTTACACTGTAGTATCTGAATTTAAATTTGAATTTTGAATTTGTAAGTGTTAAAAAAGAGGAAAAACATTTAAGTAATAAAAATTAAGGTGAGTGGTAGAGAGTCTCTTGTCCGCATAAAGATGAGTGAAAGTGTGTGGAAAAGAGAAGGGAGAAAAAACTGATGTACGCTGATGTGTAAGGTGAGTTTGACATTGAGTTGCCCTCTAGCCTAACTATTTTGTACCACACCATTTCAATTTATAAAGAACTTTGTCCAATTAGCAAGTCAAAAAACAAAACTCATCTGAAATACAATATCTAATTCGTCTGTTGTCTCAACATAAATGTTTAAAATGCTATTTTGATAAATAAATGTTTAACTTTCAATCACAAATGTTAAAATATTTTATGATATTTTATTGGTGCACAATATAATAGACTAATAGTCTTATTTTTATTAAATTTTATGCGTTTTGTATTAAATACTTTTTTTTCAATGAAAATTTCATATATACCGAAACATGTATTAAAAATATTGAATATTATACATTTAATACTTACAATTTGAGTATATATAGACCTAATAATGAAAATAAAATTATATATGAAATTAATCCTTTTTTCAAATGCAAAAAGTAACTGATTAATTTCATAACTTGAACGACGTATGATAAATTGGAGATCTATACGGGGTCAGGCTAGTTAAACAAGATATCACCCTTATTTACTAAACAATCAGATAAATTGGAGAACTATGCGTTTTAAAAATTAATGTTTACAAACAAAATACATACAGTTTAAAAAATATGGATCCACTACTGTTCAAATAATAAGATATCACCTTTATCTAAACATTCTTTTTTGATTGATTGAAATATTAAATTACTATATATAGTAAAAGGAATTCAAAACGACGTCGATTAACCTAGCAAAAACAAGATACGTTTTGGGCGCACATGCGGGGTGGACTTGGGCCAGCTTTGGAGCCCGTTTTTTTCCACCGCTTCATCTTTTCCATACTTAACACGTGTACTGAAAATACGATCTTATCATCTTTATTCGAGAATGATACAGCGGATGCCAGATAATTGTGCTTCACACCATCCACGGTGTTGGTGATGTCCTGTCTTCTTGGTTGATCGGTTTGCAGCAGGTACGTACGTTTGTCATGTGCGTATTGTTTTCTAATTTCTTTAAAGTTTTGATTTTTATTATTAATTAGGATTAGGGTTTAATTGTATCTGTGATTTTGGTGGATGTCGGTGCCTGCGCGTTGTTATGAAGAGGATTGTCATTCGGATTTCTCATGTCTTGCCTCGCTCAAGTCGTGTATGCAATTTAGTGTCTATATTTTTTAATTGGGAATTAATATTTGGTTTCCAAAAACATTCTTTGGAAAAATTATTTCAAGAAGACAAGTCAAACACCAAATAGAAAAATAGAAATAGTCAAACAAAACTAATTTACTATAAGATAAAGTTAGGAGTTGTTATAGAGCACCAAGTTGCACAAGTGCTTTTCATGGTACCATTTTAGATGTATCCAACGATCCATTACCAAATAGTTTCCACTTCACACGGTGTTAATACACGCGCACCTGTAATCCCATCAGGTCGTCCAGATGCTTATTCGCATCATGGGATGGAAGACGCGTTTCGGCACGCATTTAATATTATGTACTTTTTCTGTCTATACAGGTTATTTATTGGATAGAAATAGATCAACGCAAAATGTATTGGTCATACCAATCGCACACAGCCGTTCGTTATAGGCAAGCAACCACATACTTATTATTCTTAACCTAATGTATTTTCAGTTCTGAGTCTTTTTGCTCTTTTAACTGGCTCTACTGCTTTAAAATATATTATTGACTCACACATGATTGTTACTGTTACTTAATCAGACTCCGTTCCCTTTTTTTTCCATAGGGCCTCAGTTGGAGTATACCTACTTCGGAGATTGTAACAGCGTGTGTTCCCGTCACGCCCCACTTTTGGGGTATGGAAAAACACTAAAAACACAGCCTAGCCTACAGGGGGCGTGTTGCTTTACCTGGACACCAAGATACCTTCCCATCTTCTCCCTACTGCGACCCGGAATAACAATCTCGCACACATACACCTCCAAATTGTCACCACGATTTGCTCAGGTTTGCTTGAAAATAGTTAAAAGTGTTTCAATTTTGGGCTCTTATTTTGGTTTTGATTTTTTTCCGAAAGATTTGTGGGAAAATTAAAAAGGTATGTATTTGTATACCTGAAATGACTGAAACCAACATTGATACCCTTTAGCTTTTCCTGAAAGTTTTCCAGTCAAACTGAAACCCTTCCGGTATGTATTTGTATGCCGGCAAATAATTCACCAGCCAAATTTAGCTGCCAATCGTTCCTACGGTTTTGCTGAATGATTTTATGGTTTAGGTCCATATAACGATGCAAGTGAAAATCTTTTGAACTGTTGGGGTGGAGATTCATTCATTTTTTACATTCATGTTTGTCGATTATTTGGTAGATGTTATCTTTATTTTAATTTTCATGGTGTGCGAGGTACCTGTATACAAAAATGAAGTCAAGAGCGGCCTTGGATAAATTTAAAGATCATACTTGCTGATTGTAAGCCGTTTATTCATACAATTTATGACAATGCCACATTTCTATGTTTCGATCATGGAAAAAGAATGTATATGGTGGGATAATCTGTTGCATCATATGCAAAGTTAAAAATTTAAACAACTAGAAGAGTGCTATTTTGGAAAATAGAAGTGAAACTTGGTTGTGGATACAGAGTTTTGCAACTAAAGTAACACGTGTCAAGGTAATATACCTTTAAAGTTTCTTTTACGTTGTTGGTACTAGTGTAAATGATGGTTTGGGTGTTCCGATTCTTTGAAATGTGTTGTTGCGACGTGAAGCGAAACATGGGCAAGGATTCGTGTTCCCACGCATCACCGTGTACGAAATCATTCACCCACTAGGCGCGCACCGACTTAACAATTTTATATGGCTAGATTATGCAAGACAAGAATTTGCAAGCAAACAAGCAATAAACGCATATTGTGCGAAGGTAAGCTAATCAAGGAATTTGCATGTATATGAATGCTTGCTTTATAGACACGTTACTTGCTTTAAGAATGTGGGTCCATAGGTTCCCAAGAATTTGCTTGCTTTATAGATACGTTACTTGCTTTAAAAATACGAATGCTTGCTTTATATACGTTCGAGCCATACCTGAAAAAATAATTTCGGGTTTGTTTACGTTGATTGTATTGAGTCAGTTGCGAGCCTTATTGAAAAGGCCCTTTACTAAAAACATAGAAGGTAAGGCCGGCTTTCGAGCTGTAGCTTTACAACCATAGGGCTTAGATAGGCCCTTCTTATTATATTAGTAAGATAGGTTGCTTGAGCGCATTTTGACCCTTTCTATTAGTAAGGTTGTCGTATCAATCAATGCGAAACTTTAGTTTGATTGCAGGGCGCGCGTTAGCGGATCTGTTGGAGCTTTTAAGAACAAAAAAGCTCCGCCGCAACGCGACGGATGGTCGCAATACTCGTTTACAATTATTTGAGAACACCACATAATGAAAAGGTGAACAACAAATATAAGACGGAAACCAAACAAGCAGATTTACAAGTAATAGTTTGAGTAAATTTGTTCGGAGTGGGCCCAAATCTAGTCGTTGCGTCTAAGTCAAGTATATTGAATCGAAACGGTCAAAAATCAAGTCTTGAGTTTCTTCTGGAATTTCTTGCATTAATACTTTTTTATATATAAAAGCATTCATGCTTCATAGAAAAGCTTAGAAAATGCGACGAGGTCCAACAATATGTTAGCTATAATGAGCACCATTTTAAGCTGCGTGCATGAATACGAATAGAATCTTAAAAGAGGTACGAACTCAATTTTTTTTTTACAATAAATGTAAAAAGTTTATATATAAGTTTACCTACAATGGTATGAAAAAATATGAAAAAATAGGATGCATCCATATCTCTCTACTTTCATGATTAGTTTAATTTATATCCGAAGTATAATCATCGAATACATAACGTACAATATTTTCAAAACATGTTTGAGTAAATATAAAATTGCCTCAAAAAATTCATAATTGATGATGCATTAAGTATATAAACATAATAACTGCTTAATAAATGAATTCAAGTTCTTTTTATTGAACTATTGGATGTTTTATGCGTCCCATTATAAATGTCTAACTATTTCACTTGCAACAGATTCAAGTAATACTTCATCATTTTATCATAAAATCTTCCATATCATAAGATATGTATTTAACAAAGATTCTCACTTGCACGTTACTGAGAAGTGTCTGTAAGCAATTGTAAATATGTATCTGAAGTGTGGCTACTTTGCGGATACAAACGCACTTTTAATAAAAGATCAAAACATAACAATTTGTATTTGTAAGTAAAGTACATATAAAGGCAAAAAAAAATTGTTTTAATTCCTTCCCAGCTTCAGTTCTTTGCTGCATAAAGCTTCTTGTTAGCATTAACAAAAGTGATCGTCATTCACGTTTTAAGAACCGTGCACATTGTTATAGAATAGTTAAAGGGCTCGTAGATTGGACTAAGTTAATAGTTTAGAAAGATATAGTAAGCTAGTCCTTATTTAAGTTATAATTAAAGTCCAATCGACATTCCAAACAAAGCCTACACAAGGCCCATTAGTGGCATATACTAGATGTATAAATACCTACAAATATGCTCATTTATAAGTGTGCATGAGAGTTTAATGTGTGTGTGTTTTTAATGAAGTTATTGTTTTCTTTCTCTCCTCCCCCTCTACACCTCATGTCCAACACCTCATCACCACCATAGTTTGTGTTTAGCTGATCAAACCTAGGGACAAAAATTGGTATCATTCGCCAAACATCGATTTAGGAGTGTCTTTTGTTTAAAAATCACGTTTTTTATTGAAATTTTAGCCGAATTTGAGTTATTTTTGTCATACGTGTGCTTTGTCTCAAATTTTCAATTTTTACATGTTTAATCAAAAAAGATGTTGTTTTCTGAGTTGATATAGAGTTTATATAAAGCTTTTTGCAAAAAGAATGGGTCAAAACAGTTAAAAATTGAAGTTTTTAGAGTGTTTTTTGTGTTTACGTGCGTTTTTCATTTCCAGCAACAAATTTCCGATCATTGTGTTCATCAACACGATCTACATATTTCGGTTCCCCTTCCCAAACCGAAATTTACATATTTCGATTCTCCCTCCCCAAATCGAAATTTAGAACCGAGATTTCATTGAGAATCGAAAGAGTTTGAACATAAAGTTTTGACCCGAAATCTCCTTAACCGAAAGTTAGGAACCTAAAGATTAGTGACCTGAAATCTCTCGAACCAAAATTTAGGAACCTAAAGATTTGTGACCCGAATTCTCCTGAACCAAAATTTAGGAACCTAAAGATTTGTGCCGAAATCTCCAAGAACCGAAACTCTACACTGAAACACTTGAATCGAAACTTAGAACCCGAAATCTCCAAACCGAAACTTTTGCAACTGAGTCTTGGAATCGAAATTCAGGAACCGAAATCTCAAACCAAATCCTTTGAACCCGAAACTTTGGAACCCACACTTGGAACCTAAACTTGTAACTTAGATTTAGAACCTAAACCTGGAACCTAAACATGGAACCTAAATTCGGAGCCGAAACTTGACTATTTTGCGGCAAAACTTCAAACCATCATAACTTTTTAACCGTAACTCCGTTTTCAGAGATCCACCTATCAAAATGACCGTAGGAACTTGTAGAACAGAAATGCTCCAAAAAGAAGTTATCGACGATTTTATGATTTCCAACCTAATTGTCACAACAATAACTTACCTAAACTTACAACAAAATTCCTTTATCGTTGAACGATCCAGACCAACTTCTACACATACACCTTCATTAATGGCGACTCAGCAAGACAGTTACGCAACTGATTTGACAAATACTTTTGCTTTATTATCAAAGGAATTCAACGTCTGTTACTCTACACCAACTAACAAAAACCAAGGGATTTCATTGAACACTTGACATAAGCAGTTTGCTCAAACAGGTATATATATAGGTCTAGGAAGACAGATGGTTGAAGTTATTGGGAATTAGCAAGGTTATGCTACGGGTATACAGATGGGAAAACAGATGAAAAATGCAGGTCAGTATGCTAGAAATCAGAGGGGTCAGTATGTAATGAATTGGAATGTGGTTAATCAAAATGGGATTAACTATTTTATGACTATGGTTCAGAAAGCTACCTTTGATGTTCACAGCAGATATTTAGTCTATATTGTTACAGATTGCAATGTCAAAGAAATGACGAAGGTAAAAAGGATTAGTACATAATGATGTTAGCTGAGAAAGAAGAGTCATGAATATCGTTGACTACAGAAGAATACGCCTTCATGGTTGCAGCATGTGTAGAAATCAGAGGGGTCAGTATGTAACGAATTAGAATGTGGTTAATCAAAATGGGATTAACTATTTTATGACTATGGCTTAGAAAGCTACCTTTGATGTTCACAGCAGATATTTAGGCTATATTGTTACAGATTGCAATGTCAAAGAAATGACGAAGGTAAAAAGGATTAGTACATATTGATGTTAGCTGAGAAAGAAGAGTCAGGAATATCGTTGACTACTGAAGAATACGCCTTCATGGTTGCAGCATGTGTAGAGGAGAATGCAATAGATCTTAATGCGAACTGTATCTTTATGGCCAATGATAAGGTTTTAAAATGTACCTTTTTGAGGGGTCGTTTAAGCCCTTATTTGATCACTTTTGTATCCGTTATTACTTAATATCGTTCTTTTTCACTTTTTAGGTGTCTTGAAGGCAAAATGCTAGAATGACACTTATTCGGACTAAAAGGCGCGAATATCTGAAGAAAATGGCCAAAGTCAAGAATCGAGCCAATCGATCTTTGAACCGAAGGGATGGCGTCAGTGTTATCTGCGTCACCGTCGCATCACTTTTGTGATGGCTCAAGAGCCAAATTGCTTATTTACAAGTGACGGTGTCGCTTTAAAGAGTAGGTCATCGCAACTCGACGGCCTAGATTTGATCGAGACGGCGCCGAGACTGAAGGGACGCGTCACAAGAATAAGGTGACGCCGTCGCAAGACTAACATAGCCAAGATGAAACTCTAATAACGGCGACCCGGCGCCACAAATTAAAGGTGACGCCGTCGCGAATGTAATCTTATATATAGAATCCGAATTTTTAGTTTTCGAGAGTAGTCTTTTGGAGTAAAACCTAAACCAACCAAGGCATCTTGTACAAGATTTTAGGGTTTGATCGCAAGAAATCGTCAAGTTTCCTCACGCAAGCGTAAGAAAACCTAAAACAGCTTAAGCACGAAATCAATGAAGATCGAGGAGTATAGAGTCTCCCGGTCGTTATGTCCCGTGAGCTATGCAATGGATAAATCAACGTCTAGTGATCGAGAAATTTGAATGATAAAGGAATTGAGATTATTATGACTACGAAATATCAAACAAACTAAAACGCCTTAAATGCAAATTAAAGAAAATAAAAAGATAAAGCCTATTAAATAAACGCTATCACTATATTTAAAGTGATGAACGTTTAAAACCTAAAACGACGTTTAAATTAAAATCTACGCGACGACAAAAATAAAAAGTGAAACTAATCAATATTAACCCTAAAAATATGAAAATGAAGTTTTTACAATCCTAATGATATAAGAAAATTTATGAAAAAAGAAAATTATTTTTAAAACTAATTATCTAATTAAAAACTATTTTTAACTAATAATTAATTACCTAAAATATAAGAAAATATGAAATTAAGCTAGAAAAATAAGATTAACACTTGGAAAAGTCTAAAATATCAAAATAGACTTTTCAAAACTATTTTTGTATTTTTGTGACTTTTTATCTATTTTCTATTAATTTTAAACCATTAAAAACTAATTAAATTACTAAAAATTACCAAATGGACTATGAAAAATCTAGAAAATTACTTTTCTACTTTTTATATTTATCTAAGCCTAAGAAAAATGAAAATTATTTTTGGAACCTTTTCGAATTTTTGTATTAAATGCTAATTAAAAAGTATTAAAAACTAATTAAAATGAAGAAAAATAGCAAGACAGCTAGGAAAAATCTGAAATTTTCAGGAAAATTCTAAAATAATATATAGAAGCTAGGAAAAATGGAAAAACAGGTGATTACTTGGAAGATTATGAAACTGCTATGATTTGAGCTTATGAATAAGCTCTTAAATAAGCTAAGTGAACCAAATTAGCAACCCACTGAATACAGAAGCACTGATATACTAATTGTGACCAAATGAAACTCAAATCAACAAGTTATAACTACTGATTAACAAGATAGATAGATTTGATGATTTTGATTATAAGTTAAAACAGAAAATTGATGTCGACTTGCGGTCAATTTTAAGCACCCAAATAAGCTATAAACTACAAACTAATTATCAAGGCTAAAACTAGACCTAAGTGACTAATTATAACCAAAGGACCAGACCTTATCAAGCTTATATGAGTCCTGTGCAAGCTACACAAGATCTGAGGAAAAGCTCAGCTGATACTGAGTTCTGAGCAGGGCAAAAGGGACCTAATTTGAGCTTATGCAGGAGCTTATTGAACAAACCAAAGGTAAAACCAGATAAGAGGTGTTAAAGACCACCTGTTGAACTACTTATATCCCAAAAATCAGACCTCACAAGGTTCTAATGAGACCTGTGCATCAGCTGCACTTTCTGCACAAAACCATCTTTACACCATTTTTTTGACTTTTGAAAATGGACACCAGTTTGACTTTCTTGAGGTTTGGATCCAATTTTAAGACTGAAATTGATCTCTTATGATGTAATGAAGCTAGTACAACCTTTGATAATGACTTTTAAACACAAAATGATGAGTTACACTTTTAAGAATCCAACAGTTAGCAAATGAGGCAGTTTAAGAGCTTATTTTGACTTTTTGAATTAGCAAGCACAATTTTTTGACTCTAATGAGTTACTAAGAGTTAACTAAACTTGAACCAACAAAAAGTTTACCACTGCACAATCCTGAGGGGCAATTATAACAGCAACCAAACACCCCTATATTCACTTGTTTGCAATCAATTACTAAAATAAAAACTGACCAAGCACAATTTATGATCAAACTACCTTTAAATAACTAAAATACTGTTCTTGAAACAAATTATAACTACTGAGTATCACTGAAACAGTTGATCTAGAAATAAGCTTGAACTTACAATTGGTCCAATGACCACTATGGCCTGCCAACTGTGAAACAAGGAACCCTAACCTATCAATTTCCACCCAATGCATCCATTTCAACCCATTTCAATCTTTGAATCACCCCATTCCAATTCGCAACCATTTTAGCTCCACCTTTGACTTTTGTTGACCAAAGTGTTTAAAATTTAGTGAAATGTAAATGTAAGTTTGTATAAAGCTTTAACAAGCTTGTTAGAGCTTGTTTGAGCTTAGAAATGGACTGCACAATGATTTGACATAGATATTGAGAATGAAAATTTCAACATTACATAAAATTTGGAATTTGAACTTAAACTTAAATTGATCTTGAAAATTGAGTTGCAACACACTTAAATGATTAACTTGAATACAAAATAACTTAAAATTACAAATCGAAACTAATTAGGACCTATTGATATTAAAACGACATACAACTTTTTAGAAACTAAGACTACACACCCTTCATGCTTCCACTTGGTCTCTTTTATGCTCAAAAATCTTCTCTCACCTTTTCTGAGCAAATCCCAACACAAATCAGAGCCCTTGGATTGTGTTTGACCCATCTTGGCCATTCATCTAGTTTTGGCGGGAAAATCTGGTACAAGGAAATTGGGACAGGGACAAGGTGTATTAATTGTAGTGGGATGGTTGGTGAGGAGGGGGGGACAAATGGTGAGGAGTAGGGTGGATAATAGGTGGCTGGTGGCTGGGTATGGTGGGCGACAAGGGGAGGAAAGGTGGGAAAGGGGCGGTTATTTGTTTGTTTAAACACTTTGGGTTGGTTGGGTCGGGTTGTGGGTAAAGGCCGGTAAAGATATTGGGCCAAGGGTGTTTAATGATTGGGCTTGGGGATTATTTAGGTCCGTTTGGTTTGTAAGGATTATTAAAACAAGGACCAAATGTAAAACTCAAAACCGAGGGACCAAATATGTAACTTATGAAAAGTGATCCAAGGGTTAGTTTTGCCAACATTTAATAGTCCAAGGTTTAGTTTTGACATTTTGAAATTCCAAGGACTAAATTTGAACATTTTGGATTTTCGAGGACTAAATTGCAATTTTCTCAAAACTTTAGATTTCTCACCAAAGGACTAAATATGAAAATTTATGATTTTAAAAGACCTTTGGTGACTTTTCTTTGAACTTTTGGCTCGTGGACTATTTTGACAATTTTACAAACTTGGGGATCAAAGCGCAATTTTGCAAATTTGATATGTTTTCATCCGATTTTGATATTTTGAATTTGAAACACATAAAACACTGGTTTGTGATATTTTGATCATTTAGATGTGTTTCGAGTGTTTTCGGATGATTTTGCGTTTAGATTATGTAAAATGATGAGTATTGGAAACTCATCAATCCCCACATCGAGATATTGCTAGTCCCTAGCAATGATTTGAGAAAACATAATGGATTTGAAACTCTTTACCAAAAGCCATTACTCGAGTAGCCAAATGTTTTAGTTCAAGTAAGAACCATGGTACACCGATAACCATGTGATTTTGAGCAAACCACCGACTTTCAACGGATTTGATTTTGTCTTTACCGAAGCCGTACCCTTACGGACTAGCCAACTCTTAGATAAATTATCAACATTATCTTTGGTGAGTGAATACCAATTATGGTTTTTCCATCGCCTTTACCACAAGCCATAACCTTGCGGGCTAGCCAACTCATTATCTTTTGAGGATGATGGGAGAGTGAAGAACCATACAATTTTGGGCAAATTGCAAGCCATATAAACGGATTTGAGAAATCTTTACCAAGAGCCGTTTGCTCTGGATTAGCTAATCCTTTTGTCTTACGTACATGGCGGATCGATAACCGGATGAGAAAGTGTAGAACACTTACTCCAAAAAAATTTTGGCCAAAACGGGGATCAGGCGGTATATTTACATGATAAAATTCGTGAGAATCCCCACACTTAGAAATGAATATTGCCCTCAATATTCAAAGTACCTGCGGTTATGTCAAAACAAAGAACGTGAAAGGGAAATATTAAGGCCATTATTTAGAAAAAGGATTTTTTTTTTTTTTTTTTTTTTTTTTTTGAAACATGGGCAACCCCCACACTAGGGTGGTAGAAAGAGGTGAGAAAATGAAATATGGGTGAAAACCCATATGGCATGCTCTTGTTTTTGATTACCGAGTCGCTAGCTTGACTCGACTCAATTCATTTGTTCATGGGGAAAGTAACGTGGAAAACCAATCTCGATCGGACTTTCGCTCACAATGTTAATGAACATATGAACATCGAAAGTTCCACACCGACGAGATATAACCTCGGTATTGTTTAATAGTAAAACTATAAAGGATGATACGGGGTCGAAGATGGTGTCCTCATTCCGAAAGAGAAAGGAAAGAGCAACCACACCATCCGTGAAGAATGGAATAAAGACGCATATGAGAATGCATGTCCATTCCTCGAGAGAGAAGCAAATCACCGGTTTGACATCTTTAAGCTTAAACTTGAAGCTTAGATGGTGATTGGCAAGAAGGTGTCCGGGAGGAGGGTGGGAAATGATTCTTCAATCAACAAACTTTCTAGAAAAGGATGTCTCCTCCGGATCAAGGTAAGTGTTATCAATTCCCGTTGGAATTGATTCATCACTAGAAATGCATCGACTTCATTCCAAAGTTGTCCTCTTCCTCATCGGGGTGAGAGAAGGGTGGAAGAGTCGGGAATAAGACTAGAGGATGATGGATCATTTTGAGCAATTCATCAATGGGAAGAATGTCTCCATTGGATCACAAACATCATCATCCAACTCGGATGAAACGAAGAGAGTTTGGTTTCATCCACGAGTTAACAAACTCGATGCGACAAACCGATCTTGGGAGGTGGGACAAGTGGTGTGCTCTTAGAGCTAGCGCTTCCACCACTTCCGATGAAGTCTCCGAATCTAGATCATCGCCATCATCATCAAGAACACTTGACTTCCACGTACAGCTTTCAAACCATTTGTTTGAACCGGGGTAATTTTCAAAGATTTGAGCTCAAGACGCTTTTGATGACTCCTCTTAACCGTGAAGTTTGAGAGTGTTGCATTGAATCTTTCGGATCTTTGATCAATTGTGGCAACACTCTGTTTGTCTGCAGGTTTGAGTTCGGTTGATATTCAATGTGAGCTCTTCGTTGTCAACCCGAATGGTCAACTCTTCAAAGAAACACATCGATCGAGCACGACTCGTTCTTAAGAAAGCTCTCCCAAGATAAGGGAACTCTAGGATCTGCATCAAGTCTACTACAACAAAGTCAGCATGAAAGTGAAACTTTCCCACTTTCATCACGACATCCTCGGCTATCCCAGTGGACGAGTTACAGACGATCCGCTAGCTCGAGTGTCATACGAGTGGATGAAAGTTCGAGAAGAGACGTTTCTTCCACACCGAGAGAGGCATGAGGTTAATGCTAGCGCCAAGATCGCCAAGGCGGAGCATTGAAACATCCCCGAAATCACACGGGATTAGAAACCGCCGGGGTCTTCAAGCTTTCGGAAGCTTATTAAGAATGGCTCTGAGCATTGCTCATTGAGAGGAGTTTTAGCCATCTCGATAGCTTGTCTTTGTTGGTGAGTAAGCCTTTAAGCGTGGATGCAAATTTAGGCATTAGAGCGAGAGCATCAACGAAGCTTAAATCAAAGTGAAGCTCATTGAAGATTTGGAAAAATTTTTCCATTTGCTCTTTGTTTTGTCTTTGAGCTTCTCATCATTCATTCTTGATGGGTAAGGAAGTCGACTAGACTTTTGAGCCGGGATGGAAATGTTTTCGCTCAGATTTTTCCTCGAACATCGGGTTCCGGACTTAAGGCTTGACTACCGAAGGTGGGACGTGTGCTTGTGCCGTGGGCTTGAATAATGCACCTTGTCCGTTGTCTCCTTGGTAACTTGACTAAATGCCACGGGAGGAGGGGCATTGGAGTCGAGGTCCATTGTGCGTCTTACCACTACAGTGGTGACGGCTTTCAACTCGGCATTGGGATTGGTAGCTGTATTGCTTGGGAGTCCTCCGGAAGATGGCGAAGCTTTGTTCATATTCATGTTCATGAACCGCTCATCATATTCTTTAACTCATTTGTCTGCCGAGACAATGTGGTATGAATTTCCTTTTAGCTCACCTCTCATGTTATTGATCCGAGTTTGCATTGAAGCATGTTTGCCTCGACCATTTTATGAAGTCATTTGGCATGGGAGCTTGAGGAGGTGGTTGATAACTTTGATGATTAGGAGCTTGATATGGTTGAGGTTGGTTGAAATTGTTCCGGTTTTGATTGAAATTTTGTCCTTGATTTGGAACAAAGCGATTTGGATTGCCATGGTTTTGATTGCCATGGTTTTGCATGTGAGGAAAACCGGTGGTGTCATACCGCTAGGTGCTTGGTAGTGAGGATCGGCATGTGGTCGGTATTGATTGTGGTTTACGAAGCTACGGAGCTTGGTAAAAGGAAGCATCGGTTGCTTGACAATCATAATACGCATGTGGACCACTACAAGTTTCACACACCTTGTTTACGGCTTTGATGGTTCAGCTTATGAATTTCGCTTTTGATTTCCTTAACATCCTTAATCATACAACGGATGGCATCCGTTAGAGCGATTATCGGAGCCGCTAACTCGGAAGAGTTCTTGGATGAAGGAGCAGGAGTGTTAGGAGTATTGACTTTGTTGCGAGAAATAGGAACTTTTGATTTACGCCGCAAATCTCAATCACATCTTTAGGTCTACGATTCAAGATATTGCTGCTGCGGCTGCATTCAAGGAATCTTGATCATTACCGCTCAACCCATTGTAAAGATATTTACTTGTCAAGCTCCATGAATTCATGATGGGGCATTTCGAGGAGATCTTTGAATCTCTCCCATGCCTCTCCAAAATTTTCATCGAAATTTTGACGAAATCCGAAATTTCATTTTCGATTAGTCGTCTTTGATGGAGGAAAGAAATAGTTGACAAACTTTTGAACAAGATCCTCCCAAGTTTCGATGGATCGAGGGGTTCTTTTCCACCAAACCGGCTGTCCCTCAAGTGAGAATGGGAAAAGCATCAACTTGATGACTTTTGCGAACATCCTTGAAATTGATAGTTGAAGTCAACTTGTTAAACCAACGGATGTGTGCATACGGGTCTTCTCGGTCAAACCGTGGAATTGATTTGTAGACACAAGTTGGATCAAATGTGTCTTCAATTCAAAGTGATCGAGTTGATTCTTGGCAAAACAATGGCATCTCCATAACCCTCGGTGGGTGCACGGAGCATTTCCGCCATAGTACGTTCGTTCGCCATGGCGACGGGAGTAGTGTGAACGATCCGGATCTCGATCCGACCGATGGAGCAGAAAGTCTGAACACGCCTTCTTGGAATCTTGACAAGCTCGCGAAATGGGCTTACAGATCTGGAAGAGCGAGTGCGCATACAAGAGTTAACTCTAAGGAAACTCGAGTTAAGGAAAGAAATGGAATTATGAAATCTTTCACATGAGAATGAGAATTATGAAGATGTTTTGTAAAAATGGTGGTGAGAAGAATCTTTTGGGTTTTACGGTTCGAACGTCGATATCACAACAAAATCAATTAACACAAAATCGAGGCAAAACAACGTGAACTTAACCAATAATCCAAGGTGAATGGCTTTTTGAAAAGGTACACCAATCACAATGGACACAAAGGCAAGTTTTATATCTTTAGTTCGGGAACTTATTATGGTCGCACCCCGTTAGGTAGTGCACCGCCTTGGTTTTCGGTGGTAATCTTTTAAGTTGTTAATTATTAGAGAAAGCGCGATTCTTTTGTATTTTTATTTTTGATACATATATAGAAACAAAAGAAAATATTTTTGTGTTTTATACGTTTTGCTTGTTTTTGGGTTTTGGATTTTTAGAAGAAAATATGGATATATATATAGAAATGGATGATATAAACAATGGGTGAGGATTCAAACAACTAACTGCTAAAACGGAGATAAATCAAGACCTGACTCCCGTGAACGGCCGCAAAATTTGATGCGCAGAAATCATTAAGTTTCCTCACGCAAGCGTAAGAAAACCTAAAGCGACTTAAGCACGAAATCAATGAAGATCAGAGGAGTATAGAGTCTCCCCGGTCGTTATGTCCCAATGAGCTATGCAATGGATAAATCAACGTCTAGTGATCGAGAAATTTGAATGATAAAGGGAATTGAGATTATTATGACTACAGAAATATCAAACAAACTAAAAACGCCTTAAATGCAAATTAAAGAAAATAAAAAAGATAAAGCCTATTAAATAAACGCTATCACTATATTTAAAGTGATGAACGTTTAAAACCTAAAACGTACGTTTAAATTAAAATCTACGCGACGTACAAAATAAAAAAGTGAAACTAATCAATATTAACCCTAAAAATATGAAAATGAAGTTTTTACAATCCTAATGATATAAGAAAATTTATGAAAAAGAAAATTATTTTAAAACTAATTATCTAATTAAAACTATTTTAACTAATAATTAATTACCTAAAATATAAGAAAATATGAAATTAAGCTAGAAAAATAAGATTAACACTTGGAAAAGTCTAAAATATCAAAATAGACTTTTCAAAACTATTTTGTATTTTGTGACTTTTATCTATTTTCTATTAATTTTAAACCATTAAAAACTAATTAAATTACTAAAAATTACCAAATGGACTATGAAAATCTAGAAAATTACTTTTTCTACTTTTTATATTTATCTAAGCCTAAGAAAAATAAAAAATTATTTTTTGGAACCTTTTCTGAATTTTTTGTATTAAATGCTAATTAAAAAGTATTAAAAACTAATTAAAATGAAGAAAAATAGCAAGACAGCTAGGAAAAATCTGAAATTTTCAGGAAAATTCTAAAATAATATATAGAAGCTAGGAAAAATGGAAAAACAGGTGATTACTTGGAAGATTATGAAACTGCTATGATTTGAGCTTATGAATAAGCTCTTAAATAAGCTAAGTGAACCAAATTAGCAACCCACTGAATACAGAAGCACTGATATACTAATTGTGACCAAATGAAACTCAAATCAACAAGTTATAACTACTGATTAACAAGATAGATAGATTTGATGATTTTGATTATAAGCTTAAAACAGAAAATTGATGCTGACTTGCAGTCCAATTTTAAGCACCCAAATAAGCTATAAACTACAAACTAATTATCAAGGCTAAAACTAGACCTAAGTGACTAATTATAACCAAAGGACCAGACCTTATCAAGCTTATATGAGTCCTGTGCAAGCTACACAAGATCTGAGGAAAAGCTCAGCTGATACTGAGTTCTGAGCAGGGCAAAAGGGACCTAATTTGAGCTTATGCAGGAGCTTATTGAACAAACCAAAGGTAAAACCAGATAAGAGGTGTTAAAGACCACCTGTTGAACTACTTATATCCCAAAAATCAGACCTCACAAGGTTCTAATGAGACCTGTGCATCAGCTGCACTTTCTGCACAAAACCATCTTTACACCATTTTTTTGACTTTTGAAAATGGACACCAGTTTGACTTTCTTGAGGTTTGGATCCAATTTTAAGACTGAAATTGATCTCTTATGATGTAATGAAGCTAGTACAACCTTTGATAATGACTTTTAAACACAAAATGATGAGTTACACTTTTAAAAATCCAACAGTTAGCAAATGAGGCAGTTTAAGAGCTTATTTTGACTTTTTGAATTAGCAAGCACAATTTTTTGACTCTAATGAGTTACTAAGAGTTAACTAAACTTGAACCAACAAAAGTTTACCACGCACAATCTCGAGGGCAATTATAAACAACCAAACACCCCTATATTCACTTGTTTGCAATCAATTACTAAAATAAAAACTGACCAAGCACAATTTATGATCAAACTACCTTTAAATAACTAAAATACTGTTCTTGAAACAAATTATAACTACTGAGTATCACTGAAACAGGTTGATCTAGAAATAAGCTTGAACTTACAATTGGTCCAATGACCACTATGGCCTGCCAACTGTGAAACAAGGAACCCTAACCTATCAATTTCCACCCAATGCATCCATTTCAACCCATTTCCAATGCTGAATCACCCCATTCCAATTCTGCAACCATTTTAGCTCCACCTTTGACTTTTGTTGACCAGTGTTTAAAATTTAGTGAAATGTAAATGTAAGTTTGTATAAAGCTTTAACAAGCTTGTTAGAGCTTGTTTGAGCTTAGAAATGGATCGCTATGATTTGACATAGATATTGAGAATGAAAATTTCAACAGTTACATAAAATTTGGAATTTGAACTTAAACTTAAATTGATACTGAAAATTGAGTTGCAACACACTTAAATGATTAACTTGAATACAAAATAACTTAAAATTACAAATCAGAAACTAATTAGGACCTATTGATATTAAAACGACATACAACTTTTTAGAAACTAAGACTACACACCCTTCATGCTTCCACTTGGTCTCTTTTATGCTCAAAAATCTTCTCTCACCTTTTCTGAGCAAATCCCAACACAAATCAGAGCCCTTGGATTGTGTTTGACCCATCTTGGCCATTCATCTAGTTTTGGCGGGAAAATCTGGTACAAGGAAATTGGGACAGGGACAAGGTGTATTAATTGTAGTGGGATGGTTGGTGAGGAGGGGGGGACAAATGGTGAGGAGTAGGGTGGATAATAGGTGGCTGGTGGCTGGGTATGGTGGGCAGACAAGGGGGAGGGAAAGGTGGGAAAGGGGGGCGGTTATTTGTTTGTTTAAACACTGGGTTGGTTGGGTCGGGTTGTGGGTAAAGGCCGGGTAAAGATATTGGGCCAAGGGTGTTTAATGATTGGGCTTGGGGGATTATTTAGGTCCGTTTGGTTTGTAAGGATTATTAAAACAAGGACCAAATGTAAAACTCAAAACCGAGGGACCAAATATGTAACTTATGAAAAGTGATCCAAGGGTTAGTTTGCCAACATTTAATAGTCCAAGGTTTAGTTTTGACATTTTGAAATTCCCAAGGACTAAATTTGAACATTTTGGATTTTCGAGGACTAAATTGCAATTTTCTCAAAACTTTTAGATTTCTCACCAAAGGACTAAATATGAAAATTTATGATTTTAAAAGACCTTTGGTGACTTTTCTTTGAACTTTTGGCTCGGGGACTATTTTGACAATTTTACAAACTTGGGATGAAGCGCAATTTTGCAAATTTGATATGTTTTTCATCTGATTTTGATATTTTTGAATTTGAAACACATAAAACACTGGTTTGTGATATTTTGATCATTTAGATGTGTTTCTGAGTGTTTTCAGATGATTTTGCAGTTTAGATTATGTAAAAATGATGAGTATTTGGAAACTCATCAGGGTTCCAAACCCTATCTTACATCAAGATAAGTGTTTTACTTCATTAATTTAATTATGTCTTCAATTACTTGTGTGTAAGCTTGCATGTTCTCCATGTCCGGCTAATTTACTTGTGTGTTTGGTTAGGGAATATGAAACTTAATTATTGAATATTGATTGGTTGTCTCTTATCTTAATTGTTAATGATCTAGTAATGCGATAGGTCATCCGTTGTGTAGTTAATGCTTGATTAATCTTTGTGAACCTTAGCTTATAGCATCTAGAGTTGTCGTAGGCTAAACCATCCGAATAGTACCTTAGAGTTAACATTTATAAATCCTAGAGACTTTGTAGGCGATAACCTTTGGTAGTTTCAAAGAGTAGGGACAAACACATACCCTACGACCTTAGACACACAACGCGATTAAGAATAAGGACGTGACAATTCAACCATCAATAGGAGATAATTAAGGAGTAATAAAACCTAAGTAAACACATCTTTAAACCACCATACGAGCACACAATAATTAGACATAGACTACCCTCACCTTAGTTAATTAGATAATTAGATAATAGAAGTAATCGGTAGAAATACCAACCCCTAAATCCAAACCCCGAGATTCGTACCTTTCCATTTCCTAAAAATATAAAAGATAAAAATAATCTTCCTCAACCATAACCTTAGCGTAGTAACCTCTCACTAGCATTCCTATTCCCCAGAGAATGATATCAATTCCGTGGCTTACCCTAATACTACACTACAACGATTAGGTTCATCGCCTAGGTGTTGAAAAACTTGCTCGATTTAAAAGGAAGTTCCTTTGACCCGAGCAGCGCTGCGTAAGCGTATCAAGTTTTGGCGCCGTTACCGGGGAATAGAATAGCTAGTTAGGTGTCCACCTCGTTTAGGTTTCTTTTCTTGATTCCTATCAAGTAAATTTTTTTCTAAATTTTTTAGCTTCCTCGTAGTCTATCCCCCTTCTTCGTGACCTTTGTTCGTAAAACCCCATCACTTTTCATCATGGAAGGTGATAAACCACCAAACAAATACCTATCGCTTGATCCAGCCTCTGCCAACCAACTTCAAGCTCGTATTGTTAGTGAAATTGGAGAGCTTAGAAAATTAAATAGGATAATTGAAAATACGCTGAGAAGCCCTTAAGGAATCTACTAACCACAGAGATAGTGATTCAACCTCAAGTGATTCGGATGATGACTTAGAAGATGGAGATTATAAGGTGTTAGAAATTATGGAGGATTGTAAGGAGGAGAAAGAACTTAGGAGTATTTCGACTCATACCCTAAGGGAAGGAAACCGCCTATCACTATAACGTAGTTCACTTCCGAGACCAACCTTCGAGCCTCGCATAAGAAGGGTAATCCTAAAACATCAAGATACCATGTATGATTGGATACTTATATAGGGATCACACCTATATTGACTATAAGGCTCCCATGAATATAATGTCTAGGCTCTATTACAATTGGATCATGAGAAAAAATTTAGAACCTATGAGGGACCCTTTCGCCCTAAGAAAGCAAGTAACTATGTCGGGAGGGCTAAAGGATTGCATGTCTTTGTAGGTAACTTCACATATAGGTGTGATTTCATGATCTTGGAAAATGTTAAGGCATCATTGATGGATTTTTGGGGATGTGATACTTGGGAGACCATTTATGAGGAGTCTAAGATGGTTTATGATCGAGAGGAAGGAATAATCGAGTTCTCAAATGAAGCCGAGAGTGTTAAATATATAATACCCTACAAAAATAAGAAATTTGAGGGTATTGACGATTTAGATGTGGACAACATTCCGGCATTTGAAGTAGACTGGAAGAACAAGGTTTACTACACTGCTTGTCTTGAGTTAGGCCCTGAATACATTCGTGATGAGAGAAGGGTTAAGGAGATCGAATGGGCCTCTAAGATTGAGACAACGTAAGGGCACGACTACGAGTCTAGCTATACATGTGTGTTTGTTCGAGTCAAATGCTTAATTGCTTGCTTGTTTGTGTCATATATTTTTTATTGATTGCTTATTCTCATGTTTAAATTTGTAAAAATGCTTTATTTTATTTTTAACCTCGTTTTAATTACATATAAAGGTATTTTACATAAAGGATAAGTGTAGGGAGGATTACACACGTTTTCAAAAGAAACGTAAACATGAGAATTTCAATTGATTAAAAGATATACATGTGTGTTTGTTCGAGTCAAATGCTTGTATCGAGTCATAATGGATGTTTTGCAGAAATTTTTCCGTAATCTAAAGATGTAAATTTTCCGAATTTTTCCCGAAAATCGCAGACCGGTTTTGTCATGATAACCGACGCGTCGAGATCGCAACTGACGGCGCCGGAAGGAGCAAAACAACGATTACTTTTTCGTTTTCGGGCTACTCACAATTTTTGGAATTTTCCGTGTCTTAATTTTTCGAAATTCAGAAACATCCATTCCACAAGCATTATATCCTAGTATTAGTAGAGTCTTATATATTATTACACGATTTTACGCGAAGGTTTCGTTTGTTTTCTTCAAGTGTGCGGGTTTAATTTATCAAGAAGGAGATACATAAGATGAGAAGGAGCTTTTCACGCAAACGTTCTTCTTGAAGAAAAATATAACCACCACTTTACACGGATCCTACCGAGCTAATCGGGGAGTACTAGTTTCTTTCGCTTTTTATTACCTTCCATTATCATAACTTTGATACTTTCGGGAACATTGGGGACAATGTTCGGTTTAAGTGTAGGAGGAAAATAAACGGAACTTTGAAACTATGCTTATCCTTGATTATTTGCTTTGTCCAATTGCATTTGCTTAATAAACCATGAGAAAATATCGATTAGGGTAATTTTGGCACCAAATTTAAATTTTTTCATGACATATAAGAGTCGGCCATTAGTCTTAACAAAAGCGTCTCATGGATAGGAAGTTATATGACTAGCACAAAAACCCTTTACCACTTAAATTCCACCCAAAATGTGAGGATCGCCCTTAGATTAGTAGGAATTAAAGCATTCATCTTTAATTAGAGTTCCAAATTTTCAAAACCCTAGAAACCAATAAAAGCATGTAATAATCACAAAGATTCAATTTTTATGTGTTTCGATAATTAATTACAACATATTAATGGCTCGTGATGCCACTGTTGGGTTTTACTAATCATAACAATTACAGTAAACATGTAAACATCATCAAAGCAAGCAGCGGAAGTAATAGAAATAATACTTGTAAATTAATTAACCGAATTAAAAGAACATGCGTACCTTTTAGCAATTCAAGAACATACGATATCAAGAACAATGAACAAAACCCTAAACCCTAAAATTAGGGTTTATATAATTCGACCCTTTTAAAATTCGACTACCAATTAAGATACCCACAAACACAATTGTATTTGTTCTTCGTTCTTGTACACACGTACTAATATCGAATTGAAGTGAAAAGCTAAGTTCTTGAATCACAAATAAACCAAACACTTGTTTCTTGTAGTTGGAAAGTTGAATCCCTTGGGGAAGGGAGGTACATGATCGGCCAAGGACAAGAGGAGAGGAGAGGAGAAGAAGTTAGGGTTCTTTGGTGATCAAAGATTAAATTTATTAATACAAGGGGTTTGTATTTATACACATCTAAACTTGGTGACAAAGAAAAACTTCCCCTTGGGCTTTTTGGAGTCCCACGACCGGCCACAAGAACCCAAAAGGGTTCTAGATTCTTCTTGTCCACTATTTCCATCTTTAGTCCTTTAATGTTACATTTAACGACCGTTAGTCCAAACTCGTTAAATATTAACATTCGTTAAGTGTTTATTTCGTGACTAAATAATTAATAATAACATTGATATATTAATTATTCTAAACATCAATTCTCATACGTCATGTGTGCAATCCTGAAGTCTCGAGTTTGAATCCGGTCATACGTATATTAAAAATATCCATAAACCTTTCATTTTACAGTCACATTTTGGCTCCAATGTTTTGTTCATGATTCTTAAAGTTTTAATTGCATATGACGACGTAACATGCCCGAAAGGTTTGTAGGACTTTCGGTGGCCGTCCAGAGATCCATCCATTTGATATTAATTAATAATTAATATCAAATGTACCCTTCTTCACGCCGTACGACACCCGCTCATTATGCTTGTCCGAAAGTAGCATAAGAATGTTAGGTAAGCCATGAGGATAAAGGTCGGCCTCACCAAAAGTATCAATTCTATATGTAGGAGTGTTATTATCCGCTAGGTAATGACGCCCTCCTCTCCAATACCAATGTCCCAGATTTTATGAGACTTGGTCCGACTCTCCATCTCAGGGTGACATTTGGTACGATGGTTTTGGTACTAAAAATACACCCACTTGAGGTGGTTCGCACACACAAGTACTCACTACCATATCTTGCTACACATTTATTGCTCATTATCTTTCATCTCATTCTCTCTTACTTTGACGTCGGAGCTTGATCTTGGGCTACACCTTAAAACGAATCTAACGTGTGTTGTTCATTATTATTACACATATTGGAAAGGACCCAACCTACAAACCTTCGAAGGGCCAGAAACTTCTAGAAGGAAGGTTGTGGTTCGTTGCTTCTACCACATATAAATAAATTTAAATTATATTGATCTCTAATGAGAATATATTCGAATTAGTATAAATATTTTTAAGGGAATTTTTAACTTGTGGCATGGTAGTAGATGTTAAGAGGCATTAAATGAGCTCAAATTACATATTCTTATGTTCATTGGAATTAATAATTTTCTAAATTTATAATGTCTACCAAAATTATCCATATTTTATATGAAAATTAAGTTATTAAAAGAAACATTTGTTTTCATTAAACAATTCTAATAAATAAATCAAATTATAGATCTCTAATGAGAAAATATTTGAATTAGTATAAATAATTTAAAGGATTTGCTAACAATTCCCTATGTGCGTTTTTTAAGCAATCATGTTTAGATAATTAACACGTAAATCATTTCTAAATATTCCATATTTAATATCACATACCATGTTCAAATTGATTAGAAATATACAATTATGCAATATATGTGTTTTTTAAGCAATCATGTTTAGATAATTAACACGTAAATCATTTCTAAATATTCCATATTTAATATCACATACCATGTTCAAAATGATTAGAAATATATAATTATGCAATATATGAGTTCATTAAATGTCTTATATATATATATATATATATATATATATGGAATGCTTAAACAACACCCATAGATTGGTTGTTAAGAAAACTCATGACTAATTTAATACATATATTATGGGATTTATTACATGCAATTGTCATTAATTGCATGTCTCTAATAAGGAGACACTTTATTTTGCTTACCAACAAATTCATGCTTACTAAACGACAAATTCTCATAATTCATCTAGTTTGATCTAATGGTGGGGATTAACCTAAGATTTAAAAGGTAAACCCAAGTCCATATTTTTTTCTTGTCTTTTTGTCTTTCATTTTTATTCAAATATTTTTTTTGTATTTTTTTTTAATACACGCTTTTTTTTAAAATTCGCGTTTTTTTTGTTTACGTTTTTTTAATTCACGTTTTTTTCTTCGCCTTCATACGTTTTCGTCTGTTTTCGTTCGTTTTTGTCTGTTTTCATACGTTTTCGCCCGTTTTCATACGTTTTCGTCCGTTTTCGTCCATTTTCATTAGTTTTCTTTCAATTTCATCCGTTTTTGGACGTGTTTTTACGCTTTCATACGTATTCGTCTGTTTTCTTTCATTTTCATTTGTTTACATAGATTAAACAACTTAAACAAGTTGATTTTGCTTTAAACACATAGTTATTTAGTGTACTTTTGTTTATTATTTAAGTTGTGATTAAATTTGTCTATTTAATAGATACATTGTGAGTATTTCAATAGGTTTTATAACGGGATTTAAAATATCTATGGTTGATCTGTGAAGAAGCTATAGTTAAACAAAGCACAACATCTTCATAAACAAACTGAAGAAGCTCAAACACATGTTACATCACAGGTGATATCACAGGTGATTTCATAAGTGATATCATCTGTGATATCACAGGTGATTTCACAAGTGATATCATCTATGATGTCACAAGTGATATCATCTGTGATATCACACATGATTCAACCAAATAGAAGAAGCTGACATATCTGTGATGTCACCAGTGATATCAAATTCTCCTTCAAAAAGTTAAACATCATGAGAATGAGATACACGAAAAATTAGCAATGAAAGTGTGGTAGTTAGTAGTTATTCAAAAAATCACAAGTGATATTCTGAATATCACAAAGTGATATTCAGAAAATCACGAGCGATATTCAAAATATCACAAAATGATATTCTGAATATCACATAATATCACTTGTGATAGTCCGAAACATATGAAAACGGATGAAAACGTAAAAAAACGGACGAATACATATGAAAACGGACGAAAACGTATGAAAGTGTAAAAACACGTTTGAAAATGAACGAAAACGAAAGAAACCGAATGAAAACGGACGAAAACGTATGAAAACGGACGAAAATGGACGAAAACATATGAATAATGGACGAAAACGTAAGAAAACAGACAAAAACGTATGAAAACGGACAAAAACGTATGAAAACGAACGAAAATAGATGAAAACATAGGAAAATGTATGAAAAGACATTAAAACGTATGAAAGCGAAGAAAAAGAAACGCGAATTAAAAAGCGTTAAAACGTGAAAAAAGCGTTAATAAATAAAAACGTGAATTAGAAAGAAAAAAACGTTAATAAATAAAAACATGAATTAGAAAAAATAAAAAATAAATAAAAAAATGAAAAAAATTGAAAAGAAAAAAAAAGTGAAGAAAAAAAAAAGACAAAAAACAATAAAAAAAAAACATGGACATAGATTTATCCATTAAATCTTAGGTTAATCCCCACCATTCGATCAAACTAAATAAATGATGATGATTCATCCTTTAATAAGCACCAAAAATAAAATTAAGCAAAAACCTCCTCTAATAAGATCATAAATTTTGACTTGTCTGAAATCAAAATCTGCATGCCGGTGGAGCTTCTAGTAATAAAACTCTAGGTCATTTTGGACATTAAATTTATTTCATTATTTTATTTAGTATATTACATATCACAAAGACACAAACATTGTTTTCTTGACTCTTATCAGTCATTTTTATTGTTGATAAATACTCCCGAGTCCAAAATCTTTTCCCACAATTATTCGAAGATGTCTTCTTTCAGTATGCAGAAAAACGAGCCAACACTCGATGAATTTCCCCTTCAAGTCCGTTATTTCCTTCGAGTACACAAAGATGGTCGATGTGAAAGATTTATAGGGACCAAAACTTTACCCTCCGGAGTCGATCCTTTAACAGGAGTCCAATCTAAAGACATTATCATTTCACCCGAAACCAACCTCAATGCAAGGATTTACATTCCTAAAACTATCACAACGGGCCGAAAACTACCTATTCTAATTTACTATCATGGCGGGGGTTTCGTAGTGGAATCCCCAAGATCACCTACGTATCACCCTACACTTAACCTTATCACATCCGAGTCAAATGTGATCAGTATATCCATTGACTACAGGCTCGCGCCGGAGTATCCTCTTCCAACTGGATACAACGACTCATGGGAAGCCCTCAAATGGGTTGCTTCTCATTGTAAAGGAGGTGGCCTAGAGCCATGGCTAACTAATTATGGTGACTTTGATAAGGTGTTTTTGGTAGGAGATAGTGCGGGGGCAAATATTGCACACAACATGGCTATTCGAGCCGGGCTAAAACCAATCCAGGGGATAAAGTTAGAGGGTATTATTTTGCTTCACCCTTTCTTTGGAGGAAATGACCTCATTGGATCTGAATGTGACAAGTTCAAGAAAATGAAAGTGTGTACCGATGAGTTCTGGATGTTCGCGAATCCCTTAAGTAGTGGGCTAGATGACCCATTGTTTAACCCGAAAAGAACACGAATCTTTCGAATTTGGGCTGCTCCAAGATCCTTCTTAGTGTTGCAGAAAATGATTCTTTTAGAGACAGAGGTTTGCATTATAAGGAGTTGATGGAAAAAAGTGGATGGTCTGGAAAACTGGAGATTTTGGAGTCAAAAAATGAGAATCATGTGTTCTTTCTCTTCAATACTTCTTGTGACAATGCTCATGCCTTGCGCAAGAACATTTCTTCCTTCATCAATGGGACTCGAAATCAGTCTTGTATTTAGACGATAGCTTTTTATAATTAGTTACAGGTTGTTGTAAAATTAACAAATCATCTTGATTTGCATGTGTTCTTTTTTATATTCTACTATTTAATTATATTTTTGTTATGCATTTGTTTTTTTGACCTGGTAATTGGTATAGATGAAAGCATTACCCGACCGTATAGTATTAATTTACCAGGCTAAGAAATTTGAAAATGATAATTTACACTCTTGCTTATAGCACTAAGTAACACTAGAGCCGTCTCGCTGGTGCTGTGGAAAACAATCTTATCACATCAGCACATTTTCCTATAACATTATAATTTACCAAAACACTAAAAACACCCTTAATACCAGATTATGGTGCCGTCGTGCACCCATGAACCCCACATTTAACACAAAAAAGGAAAAAGAAAAGACCATTTAACGGGAAAACGTGAGGTCCAGTATGAGGCTGGCGCCGTTGCGTTGCATTTTCCAGGACTATTTGGGCCAGTCATGACCGCGCGAGACAAGAAAACGAGAGATCCAATATGAGGCTAGCACCGTCACGTTGCGTTTTGTGAGAAAGCGCCACTATTGGCGCGGGGCTATACCTAGCCCTGTTGGAGACACTACATTTATTAGATACTCAACCTATCGTTAGGGAATTGTAAGTTGTGAACAAAATCACATTTTACAAGTACACTGAAATTGTTCAAAAAAAGAAAAAGATTTAAAACACTCTTTACAAGTATTTTGAGTTGACGTGAATCAGAAAATAGATTGCATAAACTAAAAACAACTATAAAAATACTTAACTATGATAAGGAGATCACTTAATTTTATGCTTATAATTCAGAATTTCGTTGATATAGTATTAGGTTTGCTTATTTGTAAAACAAAATGCAACAATACTCAAGAAAGTAAGATCTAGATTTCTAAGCAAATTCAGTTATAAACGATTTTAAGTAAACATGAGAATAAAAACCAACTTTACTTTAATGTATATAACAAACAATACATTATGAATGATTTGTTTTAAGCTGTTTTTGAACAATTTTGGACAAGCATAGTATTTGTTTTAATTCAAAATCTCATTCTAATTATGACCTTTAAGCTGGGTAAAAAACTTTGAACTTTGTGGTCACAAAAACGTAATCATATTTGTAAATATTTTGTTGAATTAACACATTTACTTCTAATAAAACACATCAAGTTTTATATATTCTTCGTTTGAAATACAATGTTCGAAGATTCTAATACTTAAAAGTACTTCTAATGAACCGACGTTGAAAAATGTTTTTCGAAGTCCAATCATTAACAGAGTCTAGAAGTATATGCCTATATGATTAATTTTCCAAAGTGGGAGGCTTGAAAATATTTTTAAACTACTTTATGTCACATAAAGTACTAAATTATGTGTCACACGATAGAAGTTTTTTAAAGTATTTTATGAATGCATGTAATATTATGTTAAATTGTCCTTTATACTAGGTTGTCCATTCTTGAATACTTGCCCCTGTCGTCGTTATTTTTTGTTGAATATGGTTAGATTTGGTGACAAGGTTGAAATAATGTTACTTCGAGAAAGTCCAAGTATGTATTTTTAGGTCATCCACTATTACAAACATATTAAAAAGTTTATAAAATTGTCATATCTTATAATGTTATTAATTCATAAAACTTTTTATATTATAAACCTATTTTTAGTGTGGAATAAAGCTTTTGAGGTATGTAAATTATTCTAACATTTATTCATAATACATTTTTTGGACTTTTTCCTAGACCTCTTCATGCCATCTAAGCATGAAATGGTTTCTCATTATGGTACAAAAATTCTTGAGCCTCTTCATAAATTTTTAAACCTGTTCTTAAACATCCATAGTGGATGCTCTTATGTACCAAAAAAAGTGATGTTATAATAGTGAAGAACTAACAACCCATTTTGTTCATGTGGTGTTTCATGGAGAAAACGATTAAGAAATCTGTTTAATGGTTTGGTTTTAAGTTTGCCTAAGGCTACTCGGCAAAAGTAGTTTTGAGTCACCTTAAGCACACTTCCACCCGCGACCCTCTTGCCATGGGTAACGTCTCACACGTGAGTCTCACAAACCAAGAGCAAGTAAGGTGACTCGGTCATTGTGTGCAAGTTTGTTGTTGTTTTTTTGTTTTTTTTTTTTTTTTTTTTTTTTTTTTTTTTTTTTTTTTTGTTTTTCTTTTGGTTTTTTCTGTATAATTTGTATTTTAATTTGAGAGTCTGAAGCACCAAAGTAGTGGACAAACTTTTATTCATTACGTAAAGAAAGGAGACTACATTGCATGTGAAATTAAACCGCGATATATAAAATAAAAGACATAGATTAAAAACTAAATATAATTCGGGTGATCCCAAGTTTGAGAGTTGTTGAGTCGTAACCATCGTCGAGGTATCTGAAGACGAACCTTCAATTCTTGTCTTTCCAACAGCATACAAAACATCGAATTCTCTATCCGGACGTTCTTTTTCCTCCATTTCGGTTTGCTCCTATGAGCGCCTTCCTCCATCTCTATCAATACTTCTTCATCTTAGAGCATAAGTCGTTCCCTTCCGGCTTCCTCCCTTTCGGCTTGTTCTCTTTCTGCTTCCTCTGTTTTTGGTTCCTCCTTAAGAGCAGTTTCCTCCAATTCTCTTAAAAGTTTTTCTTCATTAATTTGTTGGCCGAAGTCTTTTTGTTCGGGAAATTGTTGTCCAAAGTCTTTTTTAGACATTATTGAGAGAATTTGGTAAGAAATTTTGTGTGTGTGTTTGTTTCTTGTGAGTATCTGAATTTAAATTTTGAATTTGAATTTGAATTTGAATTTGAATTTGAATTTGAATTTTGAATTCGTTACACTGTAGTATCTGAATTTAAATTTGAATTTTGAATTTGTAAGTGTTAAAAAAGAGGAAAAACATTTAAGTAAAAAAATTAAGGTGAGTGGAAGAGAGTCTCTTGTCGCGTAAAGATGAGTGAAAGTGTGTGGAAAAAGAGGAGAAAAAAGCGATGTCTGTTGATGTGAAGGTGAGTTTAACATTGAGTTGCCCTCTCGCCTAACTATTTTGTACCACACCATTTCAATTTATAAAGAACTTTGTCCAATTAGCAAGTCAAAAAACAAAACTCATCTGAAATACAATATCTAATTCGTCTGTTGTCTCAACATAAATGTTTAAAATGCTATTTTGATAAATAAATGTTTAACTTTCAATCACAAATGTTAAAATATTTTATGATATTTTATTGGTGCACAATATAATAGACTAATAGTCTTATTTTTATTAAATTTTATGCGTTTTGTATTAAATATTTTTTTTCAATGAAAATTTCATATATACCGAAAAATGTATTAAAAATCTTGTATATTATACATTTAATACTTACAATTTGAGTATATATAGACCTAATAATGAAAATAAATTATATATGAAATTAATCCTTTTTCAAATGCAAAAGTAACGATTAATTTCATAACTTGAACGACGTATGATAAATTGGAGATCTATACGGGGTCAGGCTAGTTAAACAAGATATCACCCTTATTTACTAAACAATCAGATAAATTGGAGAACTATGTGTTTTAAAAATTATTGTTTACAAACAAAATATATACAGTTTAAAAAATATGGATCTACTACTGTTCAAATAATCAGATATCACCTTTATCTAAACATTTTTTGATTGATTGAAATATTAAATTTACAATTATTTGAGAACACCACATAATGAAAAGGTGAACAACAAATATATGAGGGAAACCAAACAAGCACATAACGAGTAATAGTTTGAGTAAATTTGTTCGGAGTGGGCCCAAATCTAGTCGTTGCTTCTAAGTCAAGTATATTGAATCGAAACGGTCAAAAATCAAGTCTTGAGTTTCTTCTGGAATTTCTTGCATTAATACTTTTTTTTAGGGCTAATAACTTTTTAAAGCACTATACTTATTAAAATTTCGCCACAGAATAACTAAAAATAACTCTTTTGTACATTAATGTTGGCGATTTTTGTTTTCATAAGATTATCAATTATATTATACACCATTTTACTCTTTTGAATTTTTTAGAAATATTTTTTTTTCGACATTTTTTTTCAAATTTTTTGAATTTTTTTCGAAATACGTTTTTTCAAAATTTTTGTTCAAAATTTTTTTTTGAAATTTTTTTCAAATACTTTTTTTTCAATTTTTTCTTTCTCGAAATGTGTTTTTAGAATTTTTTTTGTCACATGCGATTTTTTATTTTTATTTTTTAGATTTAAAAAATTTCGAATTTTTTTTCAAGTTCTTTTTTTAAATATTTTCGAAAGGTAAAATGGTCATAAGAAAGACAAAATGTCAACATTAATGCCTAAAAGAGTTATTTTTTAGTTACACGCATAACCGACATTCTTGACAAGTATAGTGCTTTAATAGGTTATTAGCCATTTTTTTAATATAAAAGCATTCATGCTTCATAAAAAGCTTAGAAAATGCGACGAGGTCCAACAATATGTTAGCTATAATGAGCACCATTTTAAGCTACGTGCATGAATACGTATAGAATCTTAAAAGAGGTACGAACTTTAAACCGTTTCTCAATTTTTTTTACAATTAATGTAAAAAGTTTATATATAAGTTTACCTACAATGGTATGAAATTTTTTGAAAAAATAGGATGAATAGATATCTACTTTCATAATTAATTTCATTTATATCCGAAGTATAATAACTGAATACACGATCTACAATATTTTCAAAACATGTTTGAATAAAATATAAAATTTTTAAATTTAAAAAGAAGAAATATGAAATTGCCTCAAAATTCATAAATTGATGATGCATTAAATATATAAACATAAAACCGCTTAATAAATGAATTCAAGTTCTTTTTATTGAACTATTGCATGTTTTATGCGTCCCATTATAAATGTCTATCTAACTATTTCACTTGCATCAAATACAAGTAATACTTCTATCATTTTATCATAAAATCTTCCATATAATAAGATATGTATTTAACAAGGATTCTCACTCGCACGTTACTGAGGAGTGTCTGTAAGCAATTGTAAATAGGTATCTGAAGTGTGGTTACTTTGCGGATACAAACGCACTTTTAATAAAAGATCAAAACATAACAATTTGTATTTGTAAGTAAGGTACATATAAAGACAAAAAAAAAATCGTTTTAATTCCTTCCCAACTTCAGTTCTTTGCTACATAAAGCTTCTTGTTAACATTAACAAAAGTGATCGTCATTCACGTTTTAGGAACCGCGCACATTGTTATAGAATAGTTAAAGGGCTCGTAGATTAGACTAAGTTAATAGTTTAGAAAGATATAGTAAGCTAGTCCTTATTTAAGTTGTAATTAAAGTCCAATCCACATTCCAAACAAAGCCCACACAAGGCCCATTAGTGGCATATACTAGATGTATAAATACCTACAAATATGCTCATTTATAAGTGTGCATGAGAGTTTAATGTTTGTGTGTTTTTAATAAAGTTATTGTTTTCTTTCTCTCCTCCCCCTCTACACCTCATGTCCAACACCTCATCACCACCATAGTTTGTGTTTAGCTGTCAAACCTAGGGACAAAAATTGGTATCATTCGCCAAATATCGATTTAGGAGAGTCTTTTGTTTAAAAATCACGTTTTTGATTGAAATTTTAACCGAATTTGAGTTATTTTTGTCATACGTGTGCTTTGTCTCAAATTTTCAATTTTTACATGTTTAATCAAAAAAGTTGTTGTTTTCCGAGTTGATATAGAGTTTATATAAAGCTTTTTGCAAAAAGAATGGGTCAAATCAGTTAAAAGTTGAAGTTTTTGAGTGTTTTTTGTGTTTATGTGCGTTTTCCATTTCCAGCAACAAATTTCCGATCATTGTGTTCATCAACCCGATCTACATATTTCGGTTCCCACTCCCAAACCAAAATTTACATATTTCGATTCTTCCTCCCCAAACAGAAATTTAGAACCGAGATTTCATTGAGAACCAAAAGAGTTTGAACATAAAGTTTTGACCCGAAATCTCCTGAACCGAAATTTAGGAACCTACAGATTTGTGACCTGAAATCTCTCGAACCGAAATTTAGGAACCTAAATATTTGTGACCCGAATTCTCCTGAACCAAAATTTAGGAACCTAAAGATTTGTGCCGAAATATCCAAGAACCGAAACTCTACACCGAAACACCTGAATCGAAACTTAGAACCCGAAATCTCCAAACCGAAACTTTTGCAACCGAGTCTTGGAATCGAAATTCATGAACCGAAAGTCTCAAACCGAATCCTTTGAGCCCGAAACTTTGGAACCCACACTTGGAACCTAAACTTGTAACTTAGATTTAGAACCTAAACTTGGAACCTAAATTCGGAGCCGAAACTTGACTATTTTGCGGCAAAACTTCAAACCATCATAACTTTTGAACCGTAACTTCATTTTCAGAGATCCACCTATCAAAACGACCGTGGGAACTTGTAGAACAGAAATGCTCCAAAAAGAAGTTATCGACGATTTTATGATTTCCAACCTAATTTTCACAACAATAACTTATCTAAACTTACAACAAAATTCCTTTATCGTTGAACGATTAAGACCAACTTCTACACTTACACCTTCATCAATGGCGACTCAGCAAGACAGTTACGCAACTTATTTGACAAATAATTTTGCTTTATTATCAAAGGAATTCAACGTCTGTTACTCTACACCAACTAACAAAAACCAAGGGATTTCATTGAACACTTGAAATAAGCAGTTTGCTCAAACGGATATATATATAGGTCTAGGAATACAAATGGTTGAAGTTATTGGGAATCAGCAAGGTTATGCTTCGGGTATACAGATGGGAAATGTAGGACCTTGTTTTTCTTAACCTTATCACGTTACCAAGCTTACTACACAATATAACACTTAATACACTTATACCATGTAAAGACTTATGCGTAAAGATGAAGAAAGAAAGCAAAGATGGTGACTTGAATATGTTATGCTACGCGTATGTGTTTAGAAAGAAAGATGAAAACAAGAGAAGTATTATTGCAAAGAAAACACACATTTACACACTCTAGCACACCCCTCAAATGACACATTTGAGGGGTATTTATACTCTTAAACAAAACGCCCTAATGGGCTTGACATGAGCTTGGATTGGGTTGGATTCGATTCTAACTTACATAATGCTAGCTTAACTTAACTAATAGCCATTTAGCTTAGCCCAATCCACGAGCCCGTTGACTATTCTATTACGATATCTAACACACGTTACAAAATTCCTAAACGTGAATGACCATCAATTCTATTAATTATTATTAAGGCTAACAATCTCCCCCTAAGGGGTGGTCATTCAAAAAATGCTTCACTCGATTAGGTCTTTACTCTCCTTGAGCTTGAACTTTACGTGTCGATATAGAATAGTCTTGATTTTCATTCCTTCATGCTTTGTGATCAGTTAATGGTGTTTTCTGCCTTTCGTCAGCTTCTTTGGAATAGGTGTCTCCACGTCTTTCTCCACCATGCTCACACTTCTTTTTGACTTTGACTTTCCAATGTTGTGAAGTTCTCTAGTCTTTGAACTTTGTAGATTCTTTGATGAAGAATCATCTTTAACTTTGTGTTTGCCTTTGATTTTGGTGAGAACTTTCAAGTGTTGTTATGTTGGTATGAGCATGGTAAGATGGTGTGGTCTTTCCTCCAAGGAACAATCATCAATACCTGCATGATTATGTTAGTTGAAAATACCAATCGATCATTGTGGAATTTTCTTAAAGAATTGACCACTACGATTGTTTTACTAATGAATGTCTTGATTCCATTCACCTTGGTTGGGCGAATTAGCCGTCCGAGTCCCATAAGGGGCAGTTGGCATTACATAGAATAAATTCAAGTAATGACCCACATCTTCACACCTAAGTTCAATCTTACGCCTAAGGTTCCTTACTACTAAGTCTTTAGTTTACGCCTAAGCTTATGTTTAACCATTAAGATTACGAGTAAGATACTCTTACTTTTAAGAAGGTAGCTTACACTTAAGGAGGTTTACGCCTAAGCTTTCAGTTTACGGTTAATGGAGTTTATGTCTAAGTTCAGCAGTTTACGCATAAGGTATTTTTATGCCTAAGTACTTCTTCAAAACAACATCAAGTTTCATTCGACTACAAAGATCCATCATCAACACAAGTTTCAAAGATGTCTCAACCACCATACTCCAACTACTTTCCTCATGAATATCCTCAACAACAACAACAACAACAACGACAACAACAACAATATCATCAACAACAATTTCAACAACAACCACAACAAGTTGGAAATTACTTTCCTCATCAAATTGCACAACCACTACGACAACAACAATTCCTTCAGCAATACCCACAACAACATCAGTATGCTACCTACTTTCAAAATCAGTTTCCACAAAAGTATGCTATGAATGCAACAACGAAAAAAGGAACCTACTTGGTTTGCAAAAATGTGTGAAGCTAGAAGTAGCCAACAATCCATTCATGAAGCTGGATCCCTTGATAGACCTCCAATGCTCACTCCCAGAAACTATGATCAATGGGTGATGCGGTTCTTTAGGTTCTATGATCTTAAGAAACCTCATGGTAAGTTCTTGAAGAAGGTCATCCTTGAAGGTCCTTTTCAAATGCCTACTACAACAATACCCGGAGATCCAGATACTAATCCACCAAGAGCTGACTCTACTTCCACACTGAATATGGATCAAATCACTGCAGACCAACTACTTCACTTCGAAGCTGATGAACTTGCAATGAAATATATCCTTTTGGGTTTGCCCAATACGATTCTTCGCAGTGTTGATGTTCAGAAAACTGCAAAAGCTATGTGGGATCACATTCATCTCCTAATGGAAGGCACATAACTCAATCAAGAAGACATGGAGTCAAAACTTTACCTATCATTTGAGAACTTCATGATTGAATAGGGGCAATCATTAGATTCATACTATCATTGGTTTATAGACATCATCAATGACTTGAACAGACACAACATCATTATGCCAAAAATTGCAATCAACACAAAGTTCCTAAGCTATCTTGGTCCTCATTGGGAAAAGTATGTTACATTCATCCATCAAGCTAAAGATCTTCACAAAGCAAAGTACGGGTTATTGTATGACTACTTGAAGCACCATCAAAGGAAGTGGACAAAGATAGAGCTCTCCATGGAGTTAATGCACCTTTACCAAATACAAATACTCTTGCTTTGTTCACTCAAGCTTGTTATCCACAAATTCCACTGCTACCTACTGTCTTTACTAATCCACCACAATCAACCCAGATTACACCATATGATCCATCCCAACAATCACAAGAAACTCAACTAGTTCCTTACAACAACAACTCCGATTCTGCATTCTACAGTGAGACACCGAATGAGGATGTAGAAGCTTTCGATACGTTGAATCAAGGATTTTCGTTAATTTCTCGAGCCTTCGGGAGATTTGCTAACAAATCCAACAACCGTATTCGTACCTCATCTAACACAAGGAATCAAGCAGTTGTTAACAATGGAAGGGTTGAGGTTCATAACAGAAACAATGGTCGTCTGGTAGGAAGTGGTAATTACATGGGTAGTGGTCAAGGCTTTAATGCTTCTGGAAAGAATAACATGGTTGCTCCACAACAAAGGGTTCAGATTGTTGACCAAGGAAATTTTCAGAATGGGAATATTGGTCTTAGATGCTACAACTACAACGAAAAGGGTCATCTAGTAAATGCTTGTTCAAAACCGAGAACAAGAGGCAGTGCTTATCACAAGGAGGCTTTACTCTTGGCTCTCAAAGATGAAGCTGGTGGAACACTTACCAACAAAGAACAGAGCTTCATGGCCAATGCAGATTCCGATGATGACATGGAGGATGATGCAGGTTTTACTAACCATGTTTTAATATTTATAATGTCTCGCTATACCTATGGTCTACCCTAATGCACTGACGGGTAGTGTACCCGGTCGTGTGTAGTGTAGTATTCGGTAAAACCGAGGTCGTCCCAAGAGCTATGTGTGTTGGATTAATACTAAGTCTAGGTGTCACAGATTTTAAGATGATTTAATTAATTAACTACTAAAGCAAATAAAGGCAAAGGTGTAATCAATAGAGGAGAGTGGTGCTAAACTAGTTATTCATCCTAGCTAGTAATGTTTACGTCTAATTACTTCCGATTACTTCAGGTGGGGTCAAAGTCGAGAGGACAACATTTGGTCAGTTCGCCCTAACCTATTAGCAAAGATGCCACCACTGGAGAAGTCAGGTGTCCTCTCATAAGTCCAGTTGTTCCTGGTCCTCTAAGCCGAGTCATTAAGTTACACTACATGCTAGACTTATAAAAGTGAGTGCCCGGGCGCTAGCATCTTAGACACTCACCCCCTAATTCTTAAGTTCATCCAAACGGTAGGTGATTAGTTGGTCAAATCGCACAAGTAGAAAGGGTCGCCATTGGTCATATCTACCCTTCCCGTCCCGCCTACTCACTTAGGGCGATTAGTCATATCTCCTAAGCAACTAGCCTCTACCGCCATTCAAATCTACCAAAACAAGGATAGCTACCAATAAACTATGCATGCATACACTTATAAATAATTATACGGAAGTAATGTAAACGCAAACAAAACATTTAAGGAATCATAACTAGGCCAGCACCAAGAGGTGCTTAGCCGCTCATATTAACCATACAAATCAATTCAATATTTAATGTTACGAAATACATGAATCGAAAGTAAAGAGATTTCTCCCTTGCAGATAGCTCCGTATGCTCCTCTAGACCTGCCTTTGGCTTCTTCCCACGTTCTTTGGTTGTGGTGTGTGAAATGGGATGCTTTGAAATGCTGGAAATCGTGGGGTATTTATAGGCCAGATCTTGGTTACGGTGTAACTAATAAAATAGTTACGCCATAATCATCTAATTCTTCGTAAATTGCACTAGATCTGCTGGTTACGGCGTAACCTTAAAAGTTGTAATGCCGTATCTTCAATAATTCTTGGTTACGCCGTAGTTTATGCACGAGTTATGGCGTAGTTATTAGCGACGCGGAACCTCATTTGACCTAATATAGTTACGTCGTAATCTTTTGAGAGAGTTACGCCGTAATCTTTCGATAAGTTGGCTTTCGAGTCACGCTTTAGTTACGCGTAATGTGAGAGATGATTTACGCCAGAACTTCTTCAAAGTGAGCATACTATGATAAATCTTTAATAATTCTCCAATTCGCGCCTCTTTAGCTCCAATGCTCGTAATTTACCCGAAGTGGAATATAAAGGAAAACAAGCGTAAATCCATATAAATGATATAAATTACAAGCATTATCTGGGAAATTGATACTTAATATTCGTGATAATTTGATGTTATCAAATATCCCCACTGAACTCTACTTGCCCTCAAGTAGACCTTATTAGATAGATTCCTAAAAGATATCTCTCATAACCTGGCAAATATAAGTTTACAAATCCCTTATGCTAGAATAAAACAAAGCCGAACACCTCACGAAATAGGAACGAAACACTCAAATCTCTCAACTTTTCTAAGTGTCAATTTCGGGGTGGCCACTCAATCGCACAGTCATAGCATGTATTCTATCATAAGCTTGGCGGTGAAATCTCCACAACTAGAGTTAAGGGCTAAACAATTTTTGAAAGAAATATGGGTAGACACGACAATGGTTGAGGGTGACTCGTCATTACTAACATGTCACGGCGAAGGGGACAAAATCAATGATACATGACCAAATCCATGGCCAAGACACCAAATATTGCTCGATGCATCACCTAGACACGCTTCATGAATTAAGGGTAGGATAAGACATGTGATATAAAAATGGTGTAAAATAAAAATCAAGCAGATAGTCTAAATCTATAACCAAGACATCACCACTTACCATCCGCCCAAAGTTCAAGCTTTGAAGTTAAGAAACCGGATCATGAAATACTAGGTAGATGTGTCATTAGAGGACGTCATGATGGGCATACTACCTTTTTTCATGTGACCGAGGTGGCCTCCTCGATACTAAATCTATATAAAACTCATAACATATTGCTTATAACATCTCACTTTACAATAAACTAAATAACATAACTTTTTTTTTTTTAAATAACATAAACATAACAACTAAACATAACATCCCCCCACTTGAGATGAACAATGAGAATTCGGGGGGTCTTCAATGATCTTTAAAAATATGTCGTCGACGAAAGCTTGATTCCCAAACCTTTCCACTTGAACCTTGAACTTAGGCAAATGATGACTTCCCAATCACAAATAAAGACTACAGGGTAGGCTAAGGTGTATAGGTGTATCGAAACAATATATTGGGTTAACAAAATGAACGGAATGGCTCAGATGGGTGTATCTAGGGGTAACTTGCACTAAAGGTGAGTGCAACAAAAGGGTTTCACATGGGGGTCGAGAAGTCGAGGTGACTAATCGATAGATACACAATGATAGGCTATTAGGGTGATAATCCTATAATACTGCCTTCTTAAACTGAAAAGTCCAAATACACCGAGCTAACTCAACATACCTCGTCTATGGTCTCGAAATGATGCAAAGGCCAAGTTCTAAAGTTTACAAGCTACCGGCACACTCATAATTTGGTGGATTTGGGGTAAAATATTGGAAATGGATAAGGCTAATCTTACCATATAATATCAAGGGTTGTATGTGCTCAGATAAGGTCTAATCTAGTTAGGTTAAGAAAAACATGTCAAAATTTTAAAAATGGCATAATTTTTCAAAATACACTAGAAAAACGAGGGCAAAATAAAGTTCAGGAGACAATTCAACTCCCGTCCCCCCACTTGAATTGTACAAAGTCCCTTTTGTACTACGAGTTAAATAAAAGTGAAGAGAAGAGTAGAATTAGAGAGAGAATGATTGGTCCCAAACGGTCATGTTTATTACACAAGTCAACCACTTGTGAATGGTCAACCGTAATAAAAGTCAAACAGTCTAAAACCAAAGCAATTAAGTCCAGAGGAGTTTAGTGTTTCCCCGGGTCGTTAAGTCCCAACGAGCTGTACGATTGAATAGCTAAACGCGTAGTGATCGGGTGATATTGAACATGACAGGGGTTATGATTGATTACACTAAGGAAATTAAGTCTAATAAAGACTTTGAAGTCATTTTAATTCTATATTTAAAATCGTTTAACGATTAAAACCTAAAAATGATCTAAAATTACTTTTACTCTAAAAATGCAATTTAAAACTTTATTATGATTTAAAACTAATTTTTATGATTTTTCTTTTATTTATTTGATTTAAAAACTAATTTTAAACTTTTAAAACTAATCTAAAATACTAGAAATTATGAAATTAAAGAGGAAAATTGTGAAACTATTTTTTAAAAATCTAAAATGACTAAATAGAATTTTCAAAACTAATTTTGTTTTTTTCTGATTTATATTCTAATTTCTATGATTTAAAAACTATTTAAAACTAAGTATATTGCTAAAAATTACTATTTAAACTAGGAAAATTATGGAAAAATATTTTTTGGCTTTTTATATTTATCTTAATCTATGAAAATTGAAAACGATATTTTTTGAAGCTTTTCCGATTTATTTGTATTAAAAGCTATTTAAAAGTCTTAAAAGCGATTTAAAATAAGAAAAATAGCAAGCAGTGATGAAAAATTATGAAAATTCAGGAAAGGTCTAAAATTATATTATAAATCTATAAAAATATAAAAACTATGCTTATGTGTGAGAAAATGAAACTGTAGTGTAAATGTCTTGCAAATAAGCTACTAACTTAAGCTAACAAGTGCAATAAGCTACCAAACTGTCTCAGAAGCTTAATTATACTAAAACTAACTAATATCAACTAATTCCAGCTACTCCTAACCTCTAATAAGCAATCTACCAAGTTTTGTCTTAAAATAAGCTCTAATGCCAAACAGCCCTATCCTAGCTACTTTCAGCTTATACAACTGCTTATTGAAAAAGCTTATGTGAAAACAGAACTGAGGACCTCAAGATCACCAAGCAAACTACAAATGAACCAAAATCCAAGTCCTAATTATCTAAATTGAGGTCATCAGGTAATGCTCAAGAAGACATTTGCTTCACGATTAATCTTTGAGTGTGAGCAGGCATATGGAGCTTATTGGACGGTGATTAAGTGCTTAAGATTGTTCCCAAAATTTTACAAAAATTAGTTTTATAAACTTGACCAATTGAACTAGCAAATCCCAAAATCTCACTTAATTTGAACCAAAAATGAAGCTATGAAAATCTATAAAGTTTGGTGAAAAGCTTTTCAAACTTTGACTTTTAAGTCGATTTGAGAGTTTGACTAATTTGAGATTTGAAACCAATTTAAGAACCGAAAATGATGAATTATGATGAAATGAAGCTAATGCAAGCTAACTAAACTATATTTAATCCTATATGCAAGATTTTGAAAACTTGATGCTAACTGAAATGAACTTAGGAGCAGATTCAATGCGATTTTGACTTTAAGTGTATGCAAATGAAATTTGATGACTGAAATGAGTTCAATTAACCTTTATAAGCCTCAAACAACAGATCTCAGCCAATGAACAAACCTCAAACTCAGATGTGAACACCTGATCCAAACACTACTTAGCAAACAGTTTCCACTACTTATTCTATAAAATTCCTAACTACAGATCAAATCAGCACTTAATCTAAGTTCTAGCAATAAAATAACTACGAGTAACAGTTCTAATAAAGGTAAACAAGCTATAGCAAGGAATAATCCAAAAGAGTAGTAAACAGTTATGTAATTAGATTGAAACAGAACTCACAAATTGTCCAGCTTATATGCAGCTTAAACCAGAACCAAACTACCCTATTTTTAACCAAATCCAAACCAAAACCAGCTCTGCATCAACCCAAATCCATTTCCATAACTGCTTAACCCAAAATTACCCACGGTTTGACTTTCGTTGACGGTACCCAATTTACTTGAACTTGAGTTATAAGCTACCAAAAGCTATCAAGAGCTTAAGTAAGCTTATTTGAATTAGAAATAAGCTAATTGAAGCTTGAATTTAAGAACACGTAAGCGATTTTATAACAGAAACATAAAACATGAAACTTTGATAAAACCTTGAATTAATACTTGAAAGTAAATTACAATGACTAAATGGCTTTAGTTCAATACAGAAAACTTAAGATTACAGTTTTAGAAACTAATTAAGACAATTAAAATAAAAACGACATACAAGAAAATTAAAACTAAAAACTACTACTCTCTCCTCCTTCTCTTCTTCTATTTATTCAACAAAAAGCTTCCCACTTGCGTTCTGAGCATTTCCCATCAAGAATCTGAGCCATTGGATGATTGGAGTGGATTTAAGCCGTTGATGGCATTTTTGGCGCCAAAACGATATTTGCCAACTGGGCTTGATTGAGTGCACGGGAGGAGAAGCATTTAATGTGTCTTGTTTTGTTAGGTGAGGTGGAGTGATAAGGGTGGTGAGGATGAGCTGGAGGTAAGGTGATGGAGCTGGAATTGCAGAGGGTGGGTGAAGGAGGTGAAGTGGAGGGAAAAAGGAGTGGGTTTGACTGAGTGTTTGACCGGGTTTTATTAATAGGGGACGGGTTCAATTAGGGGGTTCAAGGGTTGTTTTGGCCTGGCTCAAGGGTCAAGGGTCAAGGGTTGGGCTTGGGTTAATAATACAAAAGGACCAAAATTGTAATTCCACCAAACTTGAGGGACCAAATCTGTAATTTTCCAAAGTTTATTATAGGGACCAATTATGACAAGTTTAATTTTCCCAAGGACCAAAAATAATAATTTTCAAATTAAAAATGTCCAGGGGTAAATTCTGTCAATCTTTGAAACTTCAAGGACTAAAGTTGCCATTTTGCAAAATTGAATTTTATAAGTCTAATTTTGACAACTTGAAAATCCACGAGGGCCTTTATGAAAAATTAACTTGTTTTGAATAACCGTGGACTAGATTTGACAATTTATGCATAAAATACGTCTAAATATTTTTACTGCCTTTTAAGACTTTTGAAGTGTTTTTATTTGCTTTTTGCAATCTGAGATGGAATAAAAATGATGAGTATTTAGATACTCATCAATCCTCACACTAAAACATTGCTAGTCCCTAGCAATCTTTTGAGAAAACTTCTTGGATTTGAATCTCTTTACCAAAAGCCATTACTTCGGAGTAGCTAAATGTTTCGATTCAAGTAAGAACCTTGGTACAATGATAACCAAATGATTTTGAGCAAATCACCAACGTAACGGTTTTGATTTGTCTTTACGAAGCCGCTTGCTTCGGACTAGCCAACTCTTAGATAAAATATCTTTGGTGAGTTGATTACCAATTATGGTTTTCCAACCGCCTTTACCACAAGCCATAAACTTGCGGGCTACCCAACTCTTCACTAATTAAAGATATGGTGAATGAACACCATACAATTTTGGGCAAATTGCAAGCCGTCAACGGATTTGAGATATCTTTACCAAGAGCCGTTTGCTCTGGATTAGCCAATCCTTTTGTTTATTAGACATGGCGGATCGATAATCAGAAGTCGAGTAAGTGCAAAACACTTACTCCAAAAACATTTTGGCCAAAAATGGGGAATTAGGTGGTATAATTACATGATAAAATTCGTGAGAATTCCCCACACTAGAAATGAATATTGCCTCAATATTCAAAGTACCGCTGTTATGCCGAAACTTAAAACGTAAAAGGAAATAATACTACCATTATTTGATTTTTTTTTTTTTTTTTTTTTTTTTTATATATATTTTTAGAAAACTTATATACAACAATGGAAACTCCCCACACTAGGGTGGTAGAAAGTAGAAAGAAATCGAAATATGGGTGAAAACCCATATAGTGTGCTCTTGTTTTGTTCCTCAGTCGCTAGCTTGACTCGACCCGCATTCATTTGTTCTTGGGAAGCAATGTGGAAAACCAATCTCGATCGGACTTCCGTTCACGGTGTTAATAAACATATGAACATCGGAAAGTTCCACACCGCCGAGATACAACCACGGTATTGTTAATAGTAGAAACTATAAAGGATGATACGGGTCAAAGATGGTGTCCTCATTCCGAAAGAGAAAGGGAAAGAGCAACCACACCATCTCGTGAAGAATGGAATAAAGATGTGCATGAGAATGCAAGTCCATTCCTCATCAAGAAAAGCAAATCACCATTTTGACATTTTAAGCTTAGTCTTGAAGTTTGTAAGGTGATTGTCAATGAATTTCGGTAGGGAGGGTTGGAAACGGTTCTTCAATCAACAGATTTTCCGTAAAAAGGATGTCCCCTCCGAATCAAAGTAAGTATTATCAATTCCTTTTGGAATTGACTCATCACTAAGAAAGGCATCGACTTCATTCCAAAAGTTGTCATCTTCCTCATCCGGAGTGAGAGAAGGGATGGAAGAGTCGGAAATAATAAGACTAGGAGATGATGGATCATTTTCGAGCAATTCTTCAATGGGAAGAATGTCTCCCATTGGTTTACTGATAACGCTACACGCGTCATTCGGGGTCAAAGAAACTTCCTTTTCTTCGAGCAAGTTTTATAACACCCTAGGCAGTGAACCTAATCGCTGTAGTGTAGTAGTTAGGGTAAGCCACGGGTATTGATATCGTTCTCTAGGGGAATAGGAATGCTAGTAAGGAGTTACTACGCTAAGGTTAAGGTTGAGGAAGATTATTTTTATCTTTTTATGTTTTATGAAATGGAAAGGTACGAATCTCGGTATTGGATTTGGGGGTTGGTATTTCTACCGATTACTCTACTATTATCTAATTATCTAAGCTAAGGTTGGGAGTCTATGTCTAATTAATGTGTGCTCGTATGATAGTTTAAAGATGTGTTTACTTAGTTTGTATTACTCTTAATTATCTCCTATTGGTGGTTGAATTATCACGTCTTATTCCTAGTTGCGTTGTGTGTCTAAGGTTGTAGGTATGCGTTTCTCCCTAACTCTTTGAACTTACCAAAGGGTCTCGTCTACAAACCCACTAGGGATGATAAACTCCTACTCTAAGGCGCTCTTTGGATGGTTTAGCCTACAACTACTCAGGTAATTTTATTATAAGGTTCACAAAGATGAATCAAGCATTAAGTACACAACGAATGACCTATCGCATTAATAGATCATTAATCAACTAAGATAAGAAACAACCAATCAATATTCAATAATTAAGTTTCATACTTTCTAAGCAAACACACAAGTAAATTAGCGGACATGGAGAACATGCAAGCATACACACAAATAATCAAAGACATAATTGAATTAATGAAGTAAAGACTTATCTTGATGTAAGATAGGGTTTAAAACCTAAAATATCTGTACAAGACACCTTAGGTTCGGTTTAGGTTTTACCCAAAAGACTCTCCACACAAGACCGAAAAATTCGGATTCTATATATAAGATTACATATGCGACGGCGCCACCTTATGTTTAGTGACACCGCCGTGTCGCCGTCATTAGGGTTTCGCCTTGGCCACGTTAACCTTGCGACGGCGTCACCTTATGTCCGTGACGCCGTCTTCGCCTTCCGACGTCGTCTCGATTGCATCTAGGCCGCCCGAGTAGCGACGGCCGACTTTTTACAACCGGACGCCGTCACTTGAAAATACGAGTTTTGGGTTACGGACCGTCACAATAATTTTGGGACGGCGCTGCACTTAGCACCGACGCCGCCGCCTTCTAATTTCAAAGAAGCTGGAGTGTCTCGATTTTGACTTTGGCCATTTTTTCATATATTCGCCTTTTCGTCCAAATAAGTGCCATTCCAAAGATTTTGCCTTCAAGAGACCTAAAAGTGAAAAGGAACGATATTAAGCAATAACGGATACAAAAGTGATCAAATAAGGACTTAAACGACCCTCAAAATGATACCTTTAAAACCTTATCAAATATCCCTACACTTGTTATTTGCTTGTCTTCAACAAATGTGCTTTAGCCAATTAATTTATAAGTTAGGGTTCATGAAGCATTAATTCAAAATGGTCCACAACACATATAAGCCCCAAGAAAAGTCATAACAAGCACGGAGTACATACTAGCACCTCACATGGGGTGTTTGGATACTCACATCTCTCTCGGTGTATATATGAAATATAACAAATAGAAATGGAAGATAAACACTCATTAACTTGGTCCTAGTACATAGATTACCATAGGCTCGAGAATAGATCAAACCTCCATCGCTTGGCGTAAGCACCTAGGAAAGACTATCAAAGAGGTCTTTTAAAGGGTTGTAATGTTAGCTTACGGTAGGAAACAAGGGTTTGGTGGGATAGGCTATTTAGTGGTGGTAAGTCAAAAATCTCTATGTTACAAGCATATGAAGAATGGCGTTGCTAAGCCAAGACTCGACACTCTAAACTCTAGATAACTGAAATAAACAAACATAAATTTAAAGGATAGATGTAGGATGGTAGCCCGTATGTTTTTTTTTTTTTTTTTTTTTTTTTTTTTTTTTTTTTTTCATACACTTTACTCTACCATCCTCTACGGTAACATCAAAATAATAGGGATTTATAGGAACATCCCTACACTTGAGTTTTTATTACTCTAACACTAATTTGACCCGATTTGAAAAGATCAAAACACTTGGGGTACATTATTACGCAAACAAAGGAATTTGAATTTTAACGCTCCTTCCGTCATTTCATAAACTTTAACTTTTCCCATGAATCCCAATCATCCCAAAATCGTATACAAAGGATATGACTCGACTTAGCAACTTATGCAAGCAACTAGATAATTGAACTAAGGGTTTAGGGTGATAACAAACATTTGCACTAAAAGTGAGTGCATAAGGGGTAGGCTAAGGCGATTTGGGTGTATATTTGGGGGTGGGGTGTAAACAATGCTTTCATTGATATTCGGAAAACCGAAACATCACGAGAACCGCGAAAAGGATAGGCTCGAGGGTTAACTAGGGTATCGTGTACTAAAGATGAGTACAACACAAAGGGTGTGGGGAATTACTCAACCGATGTGGAAGAAGTAATTATATTACTGTATCGACATGGTTATCCTAATGCCTCTTATCATTTAGTTATTCCTAACTACACAAGTGTAGCCTCACTTGCGATCTCGGAATGCATCACAAAACAAGTTCTAGAATCTAATATACTACCGGTTCACACTCTAAGCATTGAAGATGAATGCTTTTAATTCCTACTAATCTAAGGGCGATCCTCACATTTTGGTGGAATTTAGGTGGTAAAGGGTTTTTTGTGCTAGTCATGCAACTTCCTATCCATGAGACGCTTTTGTTAAGACTAATGGCCCACTCCTATATGTCATGAAAAATTTTAAATTTGGTGCCAAAATTACCCTAACCGACATTTTCTCATGGTTTATTACACAATCACAATTGGACAAAGCAAATAATCAAGGATAAGCATAGTTTCAAAGTTCCCGTTTTATTTTCCCTCCCTACACTTAAACTGAACATTGTCCCCAATGTTCCCAAAAGTATCAAAGTTATGATAATGGAAGGTAATTAAAACGAAAGAAACTAATACTCCCCGATTAGCTCGGTAGATCCGTGTAAAGTGGTGGTTAAATCCTTTTCAAGAAGAATTATTGTGTGAAAAGCTCCTTCCAATCTTATGTAACTTCTTCTTAACAAACTAAACCTGCACACTTGAAGAAAACAAACGAAACCTTCACGTAAAATTGGCGGTAATAATATATATAAGACTCGATTTAAACTAGGATATAATGCTTGTGGAATGGATGTTTTGAATTTCTAAGAAAATTAAGACCGAAAATTCCAAAAATTTATAAGTGGCTCGTAAAACGAGAAAAAGTAATCGATGTTTTTACTCCTTTCCGACGTCAAGTTGCAATCTCGACGCCAAGTTATCCCGACAAAACCGGTCTCTGCGATTTTTGAAAAAATTCTAGAAAATTTACATCTTTAGAATCGGAAAAATTTTCAAAACACCCATTATGACTCGATACAAGCATTTGACTCGAACAAACAAACATAAATATCTTTTCGTTAATTGTTATTCTCATGTTTACGTTTCTTTTGAAAACGTGTGTAATCCTCCTACACTTATCCCTTATGTAAAATACCTTTATATGCAATTAAGACGAGGTTAAAAACAAAATAAAGCATTTTACAAATTTAAACATGAGGATAAACAATTAATAAAAGATATATGACACTAACAAGCAAACAATTAAGCATGGGTTGCCTTCCACTAAGCGCTTTTCTTTATTTAAGAGTCTTGTAGCTAGACTCATAGTCGCTCCCACGCTTTTCTCACTACCGCCTCTTAACGGTTTCTAATGGAGATTCCATGTTGTAGAAGTGCCCTAAAATGCGCTTTCTAAGAGTTCATCCTCTCCCCAATCGGTCCTATATTCCGTCCTAGGCTCAAGCAATCCTTATAGAATCCGAAAATCTTAGCCATAACATAATCAACACCCTTCTCCCTATCCTCATCCTTCCTATAATACAATCGACAGCTTAAGTTCCTTTTCATCATTGAGAGTGATGAAAACTTCTAAATCTTAAACGGCATTTGGTAAGCTATGTCATCGGTCTCATTCTTGAATCGCACTACTCCTAACGAGGGGTCATAGGTCATCCTGGTGCTTTCTATGAAAGGTTTTCCTAGAATAACATGGGACAAGCTAGGGTCTATGGCCATGCTAATATCATCCACAATTATGAAATCCGTTGGAAACGTGAAACTACCTACATAAACGGGCAATCCCTTAACTCTTCCTAGAAAATTGCAACTAACATTAGGATCATTGGGGTCTTGCCTAGTTGGAATAGGCTTCTTCAATATCCAATTGTAATAGGTGCTAGTCATTATGTTGATTGGGGACTTGCGATCAATGTAGGCTTTTGCCACAAAAAGATGTCCTATGACACATGGTATGTTAAGATTCCAAGGGTTCCCAAACTTGATTCGAGGACTTTCCTAACATACATGCGACGGAGGTCACGCACTAAGTGAGGGTGGCGAGATAGTTCTTCTTCCGTAGGAAATTTGTTGAAATAGTCAATGTCTACTTCATCTACTTCCTCGGGTATTTCCTCATCCGCAAGTGTATAGTCCTCTTCGTCATTTGTTTCATCAGGTTCAACTAAGGCGATGGCATTGACGAATTTGACATGCTTAGTTAGCTTGCTTGGATCCTTAATCTCTATACCTGAAGGCTCGGGAGTTGAGATAGCACTAACCTTCTTATCACTAGCTATGGCTTTCAAAAGGTTGTCTATTTTCCTATCCATCTCGGCTTGTTGATTGTTAAAGCGGTCCGAGAGCTTAGCCATTTGGGTTTCTTGGGATGCAACTAGGTTTTGCAACATCCCTTCGACGCTTTGTTGGTTAGGACCGTTAGGTGGGGCCATGAGAAATCATTGGAGGTGAATTCTTTGGTTTGTCCCCGTGAGAAGTCGGGCTTGCCTTTCCATGCCTCTCGGGTTTCATTGAAATTCCTAGGCCCGGTATTGTAGGGAATCTTCCTCCCGCTCCATTAATACGTGAGGACGCGAGTCAACGGAAGCGTGTTCGGGATCGGTTCACAGTGCGCGTGTTATGAGGATCACAAACGGCTCGCACGAGGAAGAAACTTTGTTCACATGGTGTGAAGACTTAGGATTTTCGAGGAACTCATGAGGAATTTAACTTGATCTTCAAGTTCGATCATCCCACGGTCGGAAGGAGGCAAGGAGATTGCCTTAACGGTTTTGGGCACTCACGAGGTCATCCCAACTTTCGTTGTCATAGAGGGCGAGGTCCTCTATTATTTCCCATGATTCTTCTGCGGTGAGATCACTAAGTTTTCCACCGCCTCTTGGTCAATGGATCGCTTAGTGGGGAAGTTGACATGATCATAAAAGATTTGGACTGGAGCCAAAGATCAATGCCGTGATGAGGACTTTATGAAGTAAGTCCTTGAATCGGGTCCATGCTTCAGAGAGAGATTCACCTTGACGTTGTTGGAACATCAAGATGTCATTCCTAAGCTTAGTGGTTCTCCCGGTGGGAAAAATTGAGCAAGGAAGCGAGAGGTAAGATCATCCCAACTTGAGATGGAGCCGACGGAAGTCGCCAAGCCAATTACTAGCTTGGTCCCGTAGAGAGAATTGGAAGAGACGCAGCGCGTGGTCTCCCGAGTAGTAGCATCAAGGTCGATGGAATCGACGATTTTGAGGAAATCCTCGATGTCGATTTGGATCTTGAACGAAGTCCATGGAATGCACATCCGCTTTGCACCAACCGGATGGTGTCGGATCGCAGGCCGTAGTTTGGGCTTGGTCGGGAAGCTCAATGGTGTTCCTATAGCCTAGGTGGCTTGGTCTCAGTATTCACCAAGAGTACGGGCTCTTGGCGGGTCATTTGGTAGGTTGATGAATGAGCGGGTTATCACCTTCCATGACTAAAAGTGATGGGGTTACGAACAAAGGTTACGAAGAAGGGGATAGACTAAGAGAAAGCTAAAAATGAGAAAAAGTTTACTTGATAGGAATCACAAAGAAACCTAAACGAGGTGGACTACTAACTAGCTATTCTATTCCTCGCAAGCGCGCCTAAAACTTGATAACGCTACATGCGCTGCTCGGGGTCAAGGAAACTTCCTTTTCTTCGAGCAAGTTTTATAACACCCAGGCGATGAACCTAATCGTTGTAGTGTAGTAATTAGGGTAAGCCACGTATTGATATCGCTCTCTGGGAATAGGAATGCTAGTAAGGAGTTACTACGCTAAGGTTAAGGTTGAGGAAGATTATTTTTATCTTTTATGTTTTATGAAATGGAAAGGTACGAATCTCGGGTATTGGATTTGGGGGTTGGTATTTCTACCCATTACTCTACTATTATCTAATTATCTAAGCTAAGGTTGTGGGAGTCTATGTCTAATTAATGTGCTCGTATGATAGTTTAAAGATGTGTTTACTTAGTTTGTATTACTCCTTAATTATCTCCTATTGGTGGTTGAATTGTCACGCCTTATTCCTAGTTGTGTTGTGTGTCTAAGGTTGTAGGGTATCGTTTCTCCCTAACTCTTTGAACTTACCAAAGGGTCTCGCCTACAAACCCACTAGGATGATAAACTCCTACTCTAAGGCGCTTTTGGATGGTTTAGCCTACAACTACCGAGTAATTATATTCTAAGGTTCACAAAGATGAATCAAGCATTAGTACACAACGAATGACCTATCGCATTAATAGATCATTAATCAACTAAGATAAGAAACAACCAATCAATATTCAATAATTAAGTTTCATACTTTCTAAGCAAACACACAAGTAAATTAGCGGACATGGAGAACATGCAAGCATACACACAAATAATCAAAGACATAATTGAATTAATGAAGTAAAGACTTATCTTGATGTAAGATAGGGTTTAAACCCTAAAATCTTGTACAAGACACCTTAGGTTCGGTTTTAGGTTTTACCCAAAGACTCTTGATACGCTTGCACAGTAGTCGGGGTCAAAGGAACTTCCTTTTTGTCGAGCAAGTTTTTCAACACCCTAGGCAAAGTGAACCTAATCGTTGTAGTGTAGTATTAGGGTAAGCCACGGGTATTTATATCGTTTTCTAGTGGAATAGTGTCGTCAGTGAAGTGTATGTCGATTTAAGTCTAAAGATGAGGATGATTATTTTGTATTTTTATATTTTATGAATCTCGGTTTTGAGGGAGGGTGGAATTAGTTGCTAGTCAACTATCCCAAAAGATACTAACTAAATTATGGGTCTACCAGAACGTGAGCGTATCTACTTATGATGTATTACTCCTTGCTAGCTATCCAATTCTACCCATCGAATTGTCACGTCCTATTGATGGTTGAATTGTCACTTCCTTATTCTTAACGCATTGTGTTTTCTAAGGTCGTAAGGTATGCATTCCTAACTCTTTAAAGTCACCTTTAAGTGTAGTAAACAAAATCCACTAAGTCATTCATAAACTAGCTTTAAGGTTATCTTTGGTTTAGTAAACGAAATCCACCAAGTCATTCATAAACTATCAAAGATTTATCAAGTATTAAACACAACGATAGCCTAGTCGCACTCCTAAGCTAATTACAATTAAGATAAGAGACAACCAATCAAACAAGAGACAGTAGGGTGCAAGAATTATAAACTAAACCAATTAGACTCATTGAATTTGTCACACCCCTAATGATGAAGATTGACACAAGCATCACTAAGAAATCAATAAGATCTAATTAATTATATACAAGTTTCATACAATCATAAGCAAACACAAGGTAAATTAGCCAAGCATAATTAATGAAGAGCAAGCAACAATTGTGATAATTGAAGACATACCATAGGATTGGATTAACAAAAAAATCATTACACGATGTTTATAGAGTGTTTGAAACCCTTTAAGTTGCTGGAAAAACACCTACCTAAACCCCATAATCGGACTTAGGGTTTAGGGCTTACAAAAAGTGAAGTTATAATGTTATATTTATAGGTAGATTTTCCGTCAAGAAGAGTGACGGCCACACTTAAAGAGTGACGGCGCGATGACTTTTTTCACCGGACTATAGATTTTCTCGCTCGTCGTGTGGGCTTTGAATCACCTAAACCGAGTTCAGTATGCAAAAGTTATGGCCAAAACAAGATCGCCTACTTCTACAAGATATTGTGACTTGAGTAGACTGCGACGGCGTCACCTTATGCTCGTGACGCCGTCCCTTCGGGCCTCTCGACGCCATCCGATCAAATCTAGGCCGTCCGAGTTGCAACGGCCTACTCTTTAAAGCCCGACGTCATTACTTGAAAATAGGGTTTTTGCCATCAGATCGTCATTAAAATCCTCCGACGGCCGCACTAACACCGACGCGTCGCTACATTTCAAAGAACTTTGAGTGTCTCGATTCGACATTGGCCATTTTCTTCATATATCCGCCTTTTTGTCCAAATAAGTGTCATTCCAAGATTTTGCCTTCAAGAGACCTAAAAAGTGAAAAGGAACGATATTAAGCAATAACGGATACAAAAGTGATCAAATAAGGACTTAAACGACCCTCAAAATGGTACCTTTTAAAACCTTATCAAATATCCCTACACTTGTTATTTGCTTGTCCTCAAGCAAATGTGCTTTTAGCCAATTAATTTATAAGTTAGGGTTCATGAAGCATTAATTCAAAACGGTCCACAACACATATAAGCCCAAGAAAGTCATAACAAGCACGGAAATTACATACTAGCACCTCACATGGGGTGTTTGGATACTCACATCTCTCTCGGTGTATATATGAAATATAACAAATAGGAAATGGAAGATAAACACTCATTAACCGCCCTAGTACATAGATTACCATAGGCTTGAGAATAGATCAAACCTCCATCGCTTGGCGAAGCACCTAGGAAAGACTATCAAAGAGGTCTTTTAAAGGGTTGTAATGTTAGGCTTACGGTAGGAAACAAGGGTTTGGTGGGATAAGCTATTTAGTGGTGGCTAGTCAAAATCTCTATGTTAAATGCATACGAAGAATGGCGTTGCTAAGCCAAGACTCGATACTCTAAAACTCTAGGTAACGGAAATAAACAAACATAAATTTAAAGGATAGATGTAGGATGGTAGCCCGCTTTTTTTTTTCTCTTTTTCTATTGTTTTCGATTTGTTTTTTTTTTTTTTTTTTTTTTTTTTTCATACACTTTTACTCTACCATCCTCTAAGGTAACATCAAAATGATAAGGATTTATAGGCACATCCCTACACTTGAGTTTTTATTATTCTAACACTAATTTGACCCAATTGAAAAGATCAAAACACTTGGGGTACATTATTATGCAAACAAAGGGAATTTGAATTTCTAACGTTCCTTTCCGTCATTTCATAAACTTTAACTTTTCCATGAATCCCAATCGCCCCAAATCAGATACAAAGGATATGACTCGACTTAGCAACTTATGCAAGCAACTAGATAATTGAACTAAGGGTTTAGGGTGATAACAAACATTTGCACTAAAAGTGAGTGCATAAGGGTAGGCTAAGGCGATTTGGGTGTATATTGGGGTGGGGTGTAAACAATGTTTTCATTGATATTCCGAAAACCGAAACATCACGAGAACCGCGAAAAGGATAGGCTCGAGGGTTAACTAGGGTATCGTGTACTAAAGATGAGTACAACGCAAAGTGTGGGGAATTACTCAACCGATATGGAAGAAGTAATTATATTACTGTATCAAACAAGGGTTATCCTAATGCCTCTTATTATTTAGTTATTCCTAACTACACAAGTGTAGCCTCACTTATGATCTCGAATGCATCACAAAACAAGTTCTAGAATCTAATATACTACCGGTTCACACTCTAAGCATTGAAGATGAATGCTTTTAATTCCTACTAATCTAAGGGTGATCCTCACATTTGGTGGAATTTGGGTGGTAAAGGGTTTTGTGCTAGTCATGCAACTTCCTATCCATGAGACGCTTTTGTTAAGACTAATGGCCCACTCCTATATGTCATAAAAATTTAAATTTGTGCCAAAATTACCCTAACCGACATTTTCTCATGGTTTATTACACAATCACAATTGGACAAAGCAAATAGTCAAGGATAAGCATAGTTTCAAAGTTCCCGCTTTATTTTCCTCCCTACACTTAAACCGAACATTGTCCCCAATGTTCCCCAAAGTATCAAAGTTATGATAATGGAAGGTAATTAAAACGAAGAAACTAATACTCCCCGATTAGCTCGGTAGATCCGTGTAAAGTGGTGGTTAAATTCTTTTCAAGAAAAATTATTGCGTGAAAAGCTCCTCCAATCTTATGTAACTTCTTCTGACAAACTAAACCTGCACACTTGAAGAAAACAAACGAAACCTTCGCAAAATCGGCGGTAATAATATATATAGGACTCGATTTAAACTAGGATATAATGCTTGTGGAATGGATGTTTACTGAATTTCTAAGAAAATTAAGACCCGAAAATTCCAAAATTTATAAGTAGCTCGAAAACGAGAAAAAGTAACTGATGTTTTACTCCTTCCCGACGCGTCAGTTGCAATCTCGACGCCGTCAGTTATCTTTCCGAAAAATTCGGAAAATTTACATCTTTAGAACTGGAAAATTTCGCAAAAACATCCATTATGACTCGATACAAGCATTTGACTCGAACAACACACATGTATATCTTTTAAATAATTGTAATTCTCATGTTCACGTTTTTTGAAACGTGTGTAATCCTCCCTACACTTATCCCTTATGTAAAATACCTTTATATGTAATTAAGACGAGGTTAAAGACAAAATAAAGCATTTTACAAATTCAAACATGAGAATAAACAATCAATAGAAGATATACGACACACAAATAAAATGAAAACAAATACACATGGGTTGCCTCCCAAGAAGCGCTTGTTTTTGTTCGAGTCACGAGCCCGACTCTCACCCTTATTTAACAGATAAAGGGAAGTTTTCCTTACACTTATGTTTAAGTGCGGGTGATAGTAGCAAAACACACCCTTAGGGTGGAAATTTGCTACGTGAGAAGACGGTGATGGGTGATTTATATGCTTAAAGGAGTGTGCTCTATTCATTATAACCTTACCTAAGTCTATTGGTGTATGGTGAATCAAATCTCTCCTAAAAATGGATCATCTTCATCAACTTTAAAAGATTCTTAGTTAAGGATCCATCTTGACCTAATAAACCCGGTTTAAACCCATAGTGTTTCTTGTTATCAACCATGAATGGGTGATATAAGTGTGTAAGGTCATGGGTTACTCCTATATTAGCTTCCACTCTACATGGCCTAGAGTCTACCACTTTTATCAAGCAACTACCCGGACAATCTATTTTGATGGGTGGATTGGAGCCTAATTCAATTCCAAAATTCACATCTAAAGACGGAAAATTGGGTAAGGGTTTCGGTTGAGGCTCCGGTTCATCAAAACTAGGAACTTCCTTAGGGCTAAGAGAAAGGTCATCACTACAAGCGTTCAAACCCACATCCACTACTTGTGGTCGGTCCAAAGGTTCTACAATCGGGGTTCCTATAGTCTCTTCTACTTCTTCCGGGTAAGTTATAGGCGATGTGTGTTCTTCAAGTGATGGTAGGACTTGTGGGTTATCCGATGGGATTGGATTTTCTACTCTATCCTCCATCTTATCAAGATCACCTATGTATTCATTTTGTACTGTGGTAGCGCCTAACCATGACATGCACCTTGGTACCTCAACTCTAATCATCTCCTTCCTAAACAACCTTTCCAACCGGAGTTTCCAAATTGAAAATAGGTCTAAAGATTCGTTTTGGGTCCCATGTTCCACTTCTAAATTGGGCGTGAATCTCAAAGGTTTCCCATGCATTTTGAACACCACGCCCTAAATATCCCCATCCGCTACATAGTCAAGTCTCCTTTGGGTTTTATGGGCGATACGAGTGTAAAAGAATTGTAGTGGAAACAAAGAATCAATACCATGATAAAGGACTTTTGTAATAAATATTTAATTCAAGTCCACGCCTCGTGAAAGGATTCATCATGATATTGCCGGAACCTCAAGATCTCATTTTGGAGTGGAAAGGGTAGATTATGTAGTGGATTTCGTTGATTGGGTGACAGTTATGCATTCGCGTTCTCCATAACGGCTAACGGAATAGTTAATGAAAATGGTTACGAACAAAGGTCACGAAGAGGGATAGACTATGAGGAAGCTAAAATGAGAAAAAGTTTACTTGATAGGAATCAAGCAAAGAAACCTAAACGAGGTGGACTACTAACTAGCTATTCTATTCCCAATGACGCCTAAAACTTGATACGCTTACACAGCTGCTCGGGGTCAAAGGAACTTCCTTTTCGTCGAGCAAGTTTTTCAACACCCTAGGCGTGAACCTAATCGTTGTAATGTAGTATTAGGGTAAGCCACAGTATTGATATCGCTCTCTAGGAAATAGTGTCGTTAGGGTGAAGTGTATGTCGATTTAAGTCTAAAGATGAGGATGATTATTTTTGTATTTTTATATTTTATGAATCTCGGTTTTGAGGGAGGGTGGAATTAGTTGCTAGTCAACTATCCCAAAAGATACTAACTAAGTTATGGGTCTACCAGAACGTGAAGCGTATCTACTTATGATGTATTACTCCTTGCTAGCTATCCAATTCTACCCATCGAATTGTCACGCCCTATTGATGGTTGAATTGTCACTTCCTTATTCTTAACGCGTTGTATTTTCTAAGGTCGTAAGGTATGCATTCCCTAACTCTTTAAAGTCACCTTTAAGTGTAGTAAACAAAATCCACTAAGTCATTCATAAACTAACTTTAAGGTTATCTTTGGTTTAGTAAACGAAATCCACCAAGTCATTCATAAACTATCAAAGATTTATCAAGTATTAAACACAACGATAGCCTAGTCGCACTCCTAAGCTAATTACAATTAAGATAAGAGACAACCAATCAAACAAGAGACAATAGGGTGCAAGAATTATAAACTAAACCAATTAGACTCATTGAATTTGTCACACCCTAATGATGAAGATTGACACAAGCATCACTAAGAAATCAATAAGATCTAATTAATTATATACAAGTTTCATACAATCATAAGCAAACACAAGGTAAATTAGCCAAGCATAATTAATGAAGAGCAAGCAACAATTGTGATAATTCAAGACATACCATAGGATTGGATTAACAAAAAATCATTACACGATGTTTATAGAGTGTTTGAAACCCTTTAAGTTGTCGAAAAACACCTACCTAAACCCCATAATCGGACTTAGGGTTTAGGGCTTACAAAAAGTGAAGTTATAATGTTATATTTATAGGCGATTTTCGTCGGCAAAGAGTGACGGCGCACACATAAAGAGTGATGGCGTCGCGATGACTTTTTTCACCGGATCGTAGATTTTCTCGCTCGTCGCGTGGGCTTTTGAATCACCTAAACCGAGTTCGTATGCAAAAGTTATGGCCAAATAAGATCGCTACTACGATGCGCATATTGGGACTTGATCGACTTGTGACGGCGTCACCTTATGCTTGTGACGCCGTCTCTTCGATCTCGAGCCGTTCGATCAAATCTAGGCCGTCCCGAGTTGCAACGGCCTACTCTTTTAAAGCCCGACGTCGTCACTTGAAAATAGGGTTTTGGCCACCGATCGTCATTAAAATCCTCCGACGGCGCCGCAACTAACACCGACGCCGCCGCTCGCTTTCAAAGACTTTGAGTGTCTCGATTCGACATTGGCCATTTTCTTCATATATCCGCGCCTTTTCGTCCAAATAAGTGTCATTCCAAAGATTTTGCCTTCAAGAGACCTAAAAGTGAAAAGGAACGATATTAAGCAATAACGGATACAAAGTGATCAAATAAGGACTTAAACGACCCTCAAAATGGTACCTTTTAAAACCTTATCAACTCTCCACACAAGACCGAAAAATTGATTCTATATATAAGATTACATATGCGACGGTGTCACCTTATGTTTAGTGACGCCGTGTCGCCATCATTAGGTTTCGCCTTGGCCACGTTAACCTTGCGACGGCGCCACCTTATGTCCGTGACGCCGTCCTCTTCACTTTTCGACGTCGTCTTGATTGCATCTAGGCCGCCTCGAGTAGCGACGGCTCACTCTTTTACAACCGGACGCCGTCACTTGAAAATACGAGTTTGGGTTCCGGACCGTCACAATAATTTTGGGACGGCCGCATTTAGCACCGACACCGCCGCCTTCTAATTTCAAAGAATCGTGAGTGTCTCGATTTTGACTTTGGCCATTTTATTCATATATTCGCCTTTTCGTCCAAATAAGTTTCATTCCAAAGATTTTGCCTTCAAGAGACCTAAAAGTGAAAAGGAACGATATTAAGCAATAACGGATACAAAAGTGATCAAATAAGGACTTAAACGACCCTCAAAATGGTACCTTTTAAAACCTTTTCAATCACAAACATCATCATCCAATCCAGATGAAACTGAAGAGAGTTTGGTTTCATCCACAAAGTTAACAAACTCGATACGATAAACTGATTCCGGAGTTGGGACAAGTGGTGTGCTCTTAGAGCTAGCAATTTCCACCACTTCCGATAAAGTCTCCGATTCTAGATCAAGAACACTCTTGACTTCCTTCGTATAACTTTCAAACCTTTTGTTTGAACCAGGGTTGATTTTCAAAGCTTTTAGCTCAGCACATTTTTGGTGACTCCTCTTAACCGTGAAATTTGAGAGTGTTGCATTGATTCTTTCATTTTTGATCAATTGTGGCAACACTATGTTTGGATAGAGGTGTGGAGTTCGTTGATATTAAACGTGAGTTCTTCGTTGTCAACCCGTATGGTCAACTCTTCACAAATACATCAATTAGAGCACGACTCGCTCTCAAGAAAGCTCTCCCAAGATGAGGGAACTCTAGGATCTGCATCAAAGTCTACTACAACAAAGTCGGTAGGAAAGTGAAACTTTCCTACTTTCACCACGACATCCTCGACTATCCCAAGTGGACGAGTTATGGTACGGTCCGCTAGCTAGAGTGTCATACAAGTGGATGTAAGTTTAGGAAGAGACAGTTTCTTCCATCTTGAGAGTGGCATGAGGTTAATGCTTGCGCCAAGATCGCCAAGGCGGAGCATTGAACCATCCCCAAGAAATCACACGGATTAAAAACCGCCTGGGTCTTCAAGCTTTTGGGAAGCTTCTTGAGAAGGACCGTGAGCATTGCTCATTGAGAGGGTTTTAGCCATCTCGGATAACTTATCTTTGTTGCTCAAGAAGCCTTTAAGCGTGGATGCAAATTTGGGCATTAGAACGAGAGCATCAACGAAGCTTATATCAAAGTGCGTTCATTGAAAATTTGGAAATTTTTTCCATTTGCTCTTTGGTTTTGTCTTTGAGCTTCTCATCATGCAATCTTGATGGGTAAGGAAGGCGACTAGACTTTTGAGCCGGACGGAAGTCATTTCGGCTCGAATTTGTCTTCGCAACTTCGGGTTCCGGACTTAAAGCTTGACTACGAAGGTGGGACGTGTCAGCAGCCATGGGCTTGAGAAATGCACCTTGTCCGTTGTATCCTTGGTAACTTGACTCATTGCTCCCGGTGGAGGAGGCATTGGAGTCGAAGGTCCATTGTGCGTCTTACCACTACGAGTGGTGACGGCTTTCAACTCGGCATTTGGATTTGGAACAAGATTGCTTGGGAGTCCTCCGAAGATGGCGAAGCTTTGTTCATATTCATGTTCATGAAACTACTCATCATATTCTTTAACTCATTTGTCTGCCGAGACATTGTGGTATCAATTTCCTTTTTAGCTCAACTCTCATGTTATTGATCCGAGTTTGCATTGAACGATGCTTGACTCAAGAATTTTCATGAAGTCATTTGGTAGGGAGCTTGAGCGGGTTGTTGATAACTTTGCCGATTTGGAGCTTGATATGGTTGGTTGAAATTGTTCCGGTTCGATTGAAATTTTGAGAGTTATTGAAGTTTTGTCCTTGATTCGAACAAAGCGATTTTGATTGCCATGGTTTTGCACAGAGGAAAACCGGTGGTGTCATACCGCTAGGTGCAGTATTGAGGATCGCTTATGGTCGGTATTGATTGTGGTTTACGTAAACTACGGAGCTTGGTAAAAGAAGCATCGGTTGCTTGCGGTCATAATACGCGTGTGGACCACTACAAGTTTCACACACCTTGTTCACGGCTTTGATTGGTTCCGCTTATGAATTTCGCTTTTGATTTCCTTTACCTCTTTCATCATAACGGATGACGTCCGTTAGAGCGGCTAATCTGAGCGGCTAACTCGAAAGAGTTACCGGATGAAGAAGTGAGTGCTCGAATATTGACTTTGTTGCGAGAAATAGGAACTTTGATTTTTCTCTCAAATCTCAATCACATCTTTAGGCTTACGATTCAAGATATTGCCACCGTGGATGCGCTCAAAGAATCTTGATCGTTACTGCTCAACCCATTATAAAAGATATTAACTTGTTGAAGCTCCGTGAATTCATGATGGGGCATTTCCGAGGAGATCTTTGAATCTCTCCCATGCCTCTCCAAAGTTTTCATCGAAATTTTGACGAAATCCGAAATTTCATTTTTAAGATTATTCGTCTTTGATGGAGGAAAGAAATGATTGACAAACTTTTGAACAAGATCCTCCCAAGTTTCGATGGTTCGAGGGGTTCTTTTTCCACCAAATCCGGCCGCCCTCAGTGAGAACGGAAATAGCATCAATTTGATCACTTTTGTGGCACATCCTTGTAATTGATAGTTGAGATCAACTTGTTAAACCAACGGATGTGTGCATACGGTCTTCTCGATCAAACCCGTGGAATTGATTCGAGACACAAGTTGGATCAAATGTCTTCAATTCAAAGTGATCGAATTGATTGTCGGTAAAACGATGGCATCTCCATAACCCTCGGTGGGTGCACGGAGCATTTCCGCCATAGTTCGCTCGTCTGCCATATTGTTGTTTGGAATAGTAAGAATCTCGGGTTCGACTATTCTGGGCAAAGACGCTCACGAGAACGTCTTACTGGAATTTCGCTAGATCACGAAAAGGACTCAATGATCTAGAAGAATGAGTGCGCATGCACTAGACTTAACTCGAGGAAACAAGAGAATTATGAAAATGGGGAAAGAAGAATCTTTTTGGGTTTTATGGTTTTTAAGATGTTTTTGGATTTTTGGATTTTTATAAGAAAATATAAATATATATAGATGGTATGAACAAGGAGTGAATATTCAAATCACTAATCTGCTAAACGTAAGACTATTAGCACGGCTCCCCGGCAGCGGCGCCAAAATTTGATTGGTCCCAAACGGTCAGTTTATTACACAAGTCAACCACTTGTGAATGGTCAACCGTAATAAAAGTCAAACGATCTAAAACCAAAGCAATTAAGTCCAGAGGAGTTTAGTGTTTCCCGGTCGTTAAGTCCCAACGAGTCAGACGATTGAATAGCTAAACGCGTAGTGATCGGGTGATATTGAACATGACGGGGTTATGATTGATTACACTAAGAAATTAAGTCTAATAAAGACTTTCAAGTCATTTTAATTCTATATTTAAAATCGTTTAACGATTAAAACCTAAAAATGATCTAAAATTACTTTTACTCTAAAATGCAATTTAAAACTTTATTATGATTTAAAACTAATTTTATGATTTTTCTTTATTTATTTGATTTAAAACTAATTTTAAACTTTTAAAACTAATCTAAAATACTAGAAATTATGAAATTAAAGAGGAAAATTGTGAAACTATTTTTTAAAAATCTAAAATGACTAAATAGAATTTTCAAAACTAATTTTGTTTTTTTCTGATTTATATTCTAATTTCTATGATTTAAAAACTATTTAAAACTAAGTATATTGCTAAAAATTACTATTTAAACTAGGAAAATTATGGAAAAATATTTTTTTGGCTTTTTATATTTATCTTAATCTATGAAAATTGAAAACGTATTTTTTTTGAAGCTTTTCTGATTTATTTGTATTAAAAGCTATTTAAAAAGTCTTAAAAACTGATTTAAAATAAGAAAAATAGCAAACAGTGATGAAAAATTATGAAAAATTCAGGAAAGGTCTAAAATTATATTATAAATCTATAAAAAAAATATAAAAACTATGCTTATGTGTGAGAAAATGAAACTGTAGTGTAAATGTCTTGCAAATAAGCTACTAACTTAAGCTAACAAGTGCAATAAGCTACCAAATTGTCTCAGAAGCTTAATTATACTAAAACTAACTAATATCAACTAATTCCAGCTACTCCTAACCTCTAATAAGCAATCTATCAAGTTTTGTCTTAAAATAAGCTCTAATGCCAAACATCCCTATCCTAGCTACTTTCAGCTTATACAACTGCTTATTGAAAAAGCTTATGTGAAAAACAGAACTGAGGACCTCAAGATCACCAAGCAAACTACAAATGAACCAAAATCCAAGTCCTAATTATCTAAATTGAGGTATGTGCAATGCCTGCAAGTAGGCCTGTTTCACACTCAGTTAATGCTGAGTGTGAACAGGGCATATGGGAGCTTATTGGACAGCTGATTAAGTGCTTAAGATTGTTCCCAAAAATTTTACAAAATCGCTTTATAAACTTGACCAATTGAACTAGCAAATCCCAAAATCTCACTTAATTTGAACCAAAAATGAAGCTATGAAAAATCTATAAAGTTTGGTGAAAAACTGTTTTTCAAACTTTTGACTTTTTAAGTCAGATTTGAGAGTTTGACTAATTTGAGATTTGAAACCAATTTAAGAACTGAAAATGATGAATTATGATGAAATGAAGCTAATGCAAGCTAACTAAACTATATTTAATCCTATATGCAAGATTTTGAAAACTTGATGCTAATTGAAATGAACTTAGGAGCAGATTCAATGCGATTTTGACTTTAAGTGTATGCAAATGAAATTTGATGACTGAAATGAGTTCAATTAACCTTTATAAGCCTCAAACAACATATCTCAGCCAATGAACAAACCTCAAACTCAGATGTGAACACCTGATCCAAACACTACTTAGCAAACAGTTTCCACTACATACTTATTCTATAAAATTCTAACTACTGGATCAAATCAAGACTTAATCTAAGTTCTAGCAATAAAATAACTACGAGTATGAGTTCTAATAAAGGTAAACAAGCTATAGCAAGGAATAATCCAAAGAGTAGTAAGCAGTTATGTAATTAGATTGAAAGCAGAACTCACAAATTGTCCAAATTTTATATGCAATTTTAAACCGAACCAAACTACCCTATTTTTAACCAAACCAAACCAAAACCACTCTGCATCAACCCAAATCCATTTCCATAACTCGCTAACCCAAAATTACCGGTTTGACTTTCGTTGACCAGGTACCCAATTTACTTGAACTTGAGTTATAAGCTTACCAAAAGCTATCAGTAGCTTAAGTAAGCTTATTTGAATTAGAAATAAGCTAATTGAAGCTTGAATTTAAGAACACGTAAAATGATTTTATAACAGGAAACATAAAAACATGAAACTTTGATAAAACCTTGAATTAATACTTGAAAGTAAATTACAATGACTAAATGGCTTTAGTTCAATACAAGAAAACTTAAGATTACAGTTTTAGAAACTAATTAAGACAATTAAAATAAAAACGACATACAAGAAAATTAAAACTAAAAACTACTACTCTCCTCCTCTCTTCTTCTATTTATTCAACAAAAGCTTCCACTTGCGTTCGAGCATTTCCCATCAAGAACTGAGCCATTGGATGATTGAGTGGATTTAAGCCGTTGATGGCATTTTTGGCGCAAAACGATATTTGCCAACCGGGCTTCGACCGAGTGCAGGAGGAGAAGCATTTAATGCGTCTTGTTTTGTTAGGTGAGGTGGAGTGATAAGGGTGGTGAGGATGAGTGGAGGTAAGGTGATGGAGTGGAATTGCAGAGGTGGGTGAAGGAGGTGAAATGGAGGAAAAAGAGTGGGTTTGACCGAGTGTTTGACCGGGTTTTATTAATAGGGACGGGTTTAATTAGGGGTTCAAGGTTGTTTGGCCTCGCTCAAGGGTCAAGTGGTCGAGGTTGGGCTTGGGTTAATAATACAAAAGGACCAAAATTGCAATTCCACCAAACTTGAGGACCAAATCGTAATTTTCCAAAGTTTAATATAGGGACCAATTATGAAAAGTTTAATTTTCCCAAGGACCAAAAATAATAATTTTCAAATTAAAAATGTCCAGGGGTAGATTCTGTCAATCTTTGAAACTTCAAGGACTAAAGTTGCCATTTTGCAAAATTGAATTTTATAAGTCTAATTTTGACAACTTGAAAATCCCTGAGGGCCTTTTATGAAAAATTAACTTGTTTTGAATAACCAGGGACTAGTGATGAGTGTCTAAATACTCATCATTTTTGTACTATCTAGACTGCAAAAACATCTGAAAACACTCTGAAATGCATCAAAATGATGAAAATATCACAAATAAGTGTTTTATGTGTTTTAAATACAAAAATATCAAAATCGATGAAAACGTATCAATTTTGCATAATTGGCGCTTTAGTCCCCAAGTTTCAAAAGTTGTCAAAACTAGTCCCGAAATCCAAAAATGTAAAGTTTTATCATTCATGGTCCATGAAATATTCTAAATTGTCAAAAATGTCCTTGAATGAAACTTTTGAAAATTACAAGTTAGGCCCTTAAAGTTTCAAACTTGGCGGTTTAGTCCCTAGACTTATAAAAATGAAACTTTTGCAATATTGGTCCATGTACTAATAAAACTTGGCAAGTTTTAACCCTTGTATGAGCTTTGGAAATATTACGAGTTCAATCCTCAAGTTTGGACAAATTACAAATATGGTCCTTGTTATTACTATAAAACCAAACGGACCTAATTTAAATACGCAAATCCAATTAAACCCAGCCAAGCCCAGGCCCAATATCCAACCCGACCCAGTGTTTTAAAAACAAAACCCGCCTAGCACTGTTCATCCCCTTCCCAACTCCACCTGTTACCACTCCTGCACCTCCACTTGTGCTACCACCTCTCCAACACCTTTCCACCTCACTCATACCTACCCATCACCATCACTTCTCCACCTCCACATACCCCAAATATCATTAAATGCAGTTAACCTGCTTCAAGACTTTTTTCCCGCCAAAAATACCACATGTGTGGTTTAGATGATTTCAAGTGATCCAAAGGTTGGAAATAGGTGGGAACAGATCAGATGTCGACAAGGAACTCAAGGAAGTCAATAAATAAAGGAGAGAAGCAGAGATGAAGAACTATGTAGTGTAAATTAGTTTAGAATAAGTCGTTTTAGTTAATTTTTCAATTCCAGTATATTTCAAAGCTTTCAAGCTTTTTGTTAAGTTATATTACTGTAATAAAAACTTATTTTCAGTGTTAATTTCAGTTAAAGTCTACAAATTCAGTTTATGCTTATTTCCTAGTTCATATTTTCAAAATTCTCAATGGTTGTTATTTGTTGTTATTATTGTTTAAAGCTCTTATAAGCTCTTGAAAAGCTTATAATGTGAGAAACATTAAAATTCAGATTAGATTCACAATTCAGAAATTCACAAAAATCACCAATAAATTAGTTAAAAATAAAAATGCCATGGAGAGGATGCCAGAGATTGAAGCAAGGTTGAATTTGGATTTCTTATTGGTTTAGAAGCTTTATGGAAAGCTAATAGGGGTGTCCTCAGTTCTAAATTCTCAGTTTTGAGCATAAAAGCCATTTGTAAGCCATTTATTTGAACTTTGCATTTCATAGTTTATGTGTTTAAGGCATGTTAATTCTAGTCTAATACTGTCTCAATATGGTTAATTTCAGTTAATCAATAAGTCATTTGCTTTAAAAACTTGTTTAAGTATTTATAGCTTTAAAACAGTCTTCATAAAGTATGTTTGGATCTAGGATTTAGACTGAGATTAAGGTTAGCTCAGTGGTTAATACTAGTTGCTATAGTTTTACTTAGGTATAATATAGTTACTTTAGGCATTTGATTGCACCTAGGATTAGTAAAAGTCAAAATTACTCTAAATCTGTCTTAAGTTCATAACTGTTAGAATTTTTAAGTTCAAATCTCATTAAAGTAGTTTATAACTTGATATAATAGCTTAATTTCACCTTATCATAGCTTATAATAACATGTTCAGTCCATAAAATTGATTACAAGTTCATATAACTCAAACTGCTTAATATCTTAAAAAGTCAAAATTTTATTTTGGTCAGTTTTTGAATAAAATGAATAATTTTATGTAGGACTCAATTTTAAGATTTAGCTTAAATCCTTTTGGGATAGTAAAGTTTAGTTGCTCAACTAAATTACAAAAATACTAGCTTGTATCTTCCTAGCTTTTTAAGTGCTTATTCATCAGCTTCTTTCAAGCACCTTCTCTGAATTCATGCTCTGTGCAGCTGATGAACCACCAAAACAGTGGCCTTCACCACCACTTTGGTGGGTCCCACAGCCACACCAGTGGACCCCACTGGTGGTTCTTGGTTCTTACCACTCACCACCCGGTGACTATCATTCTTCGCAAGCTTTTGAGCTTAAGCTCGTGGACCCCACTCTAGATCGTGACATGTTGTCCCATTTTACGAATAAAGCTAGTTTTGATTTGCTTAATCTTTGGCTTAAACTACTTTTCAGAAGTTTAGGATGGTTGGAATAGGTTAGTATTTAGTTAATATAGCATAACCTAGCTTATGTGTTAATTTGGTGTCCATTGTGGATTTTAGCTTATTTTGAATTGCTTATTTATAAGCGGTTGTTCTCTGATTTCATATTCTCACAAATAAGCATATGTTTTTATATTTTTATAAACTTAGAATAATATTTTAGCATTTTCCTGAATTTTTTGATTTTTCCATCCTTTGTTTAGTATTTTTCCTTATTTAAACTAGTTTTTAATCCTTTTAAATAGCTTTTAATACAAATAAATCAGAAAAAGCTTAAAAAAAATATGTTTTCAATTTTCATAGATTAAGATAAATATAAAAGTCATAAAAAGTAGTTTTCCATAATTTTCTTGGTTTAATTAGTATTTTCTAGCATTTTAATTAGTTTTAAATAGTATTAAATTAATAATAAATACATAAAAAGTCTAAAAAATATATTTTCAGTTTTAAAATAAGTTTTATCATATTTTAGATTTTTCTAAGTTATAATTTCATTTTGCTAGGTTAATTTTGTATTTTCTTATATTTTAGTGCATTTTAAATACTTAATAAATAGTTTTTAATTAATAATAATTAAATAATTAGTTGTAAAAATAATTTTAGTTTTCTAATAATTTTCTTTTATTATTAGGATTGTAAAAATATCATTTTCATATTTGTAGGCCTTTTATTTCTTAAAACTCACGTTTTATTTTGTACGTTTACGTAATTTTATTTAAACGTACGTTTTAGGTTTTAAACGTTCATCGATTTTAAAATAGTGATAGCGTTTATTTAATATATTTTAACTTTTTAATTTTCTTAATTTGCATTTAAGTCGCTGTAATTTATTAATCTTTTTTAGGTATAATTTTCCATCAAAATCCTTATTGATCACTATCCTTAGTGATTATTCGACATCTGAAGTTGTTTAACACCAATTCATCCTCCGTGGGACTTAACGACCCGAGAATCCACTATATTCCTCCGATCTAAATTGCATTTGGTGTGTGAACTGTTTTGAGTTTCTACGATTGGTCATTCATGAGTGGCTAGCTTGCGTGAGATAACTTGCGGTTTTGCACCAATCAAATTTTGGCGCCACGCCGGGAGGTGTAAGCGTGTTTTAAGCATTTCGGACCGTACTTGCACATATACCATCGTTTGTAAAGCAGTTTTTTTGTAAAGTTAATATAAATCAAAAGTTCATTAACACTTTTCCTAAAGTGTTAACAACACCAAAAATATTTTCATTCTTTGTTTTACAAAATGTTTATCCAAAAATTCAAAATATTCATCTTTACCCTCTTACCCTTTTTGATTCTTTATTCCTTTACCCTCTATCTATTTGATTCTAACTTCTTCTATTCTCATGGAATCTCTCGACTACGACGAATTCGGAGCGAAGTTGAAAAACTTCCTACTTTATCACAAATGTCAAGAATTCGTGTTGTTCGTAATGATCCATTAATTCTGCGTAGGGAAATGGAGCGAGAAACCGGGTGACAAAGGACCGGTACTTTCCTCCGATAATGGAGGTGCTAACACGTCCAACCTACGGTTATCCAAAGGTCTCACCCTCGATTGCTCTAAGCCGTCTAAAATTGATCCTACACTTTCACGATTTACGGTTAAAAGCAAACATGCGAATTTAGACCGATGACTAGCAAGAATGACTTGCCGAATCTTCACGCTTCTCAAGAACCAAAAGCGGAGACCATAACGGAAGTGGTGGAAATTGCTAGCTCTCGAGCACACCACTTGTCCCACCTCCGCATTTTTCAAAATGTTCTTCGAGTCTTAATAGTCATTCGGATCACCATGTTGGTTTTGTTGATTCTTTGAATGAACCGATTCCTTCTCATAACTCTCAAATAGAATCGTTTATTCCTTGTGTCGGTTGTGGTGAGCCTCTTTTTGGTTCACCACATCTTTCGTGTCACGTGTGTACAAAGTGTGGTAATGATATTAGTAGCGGGAGTTGTTTGTTTTGTGGTTCGAGGAATTCATTTGATTATGATCCTAATCCGAACTCATTTAACGACCCTCAAATTTTCCAACTACCCACCACACCCGACTTATCTTCATATAATCAACATAAGCTCACTGTGAATTTTGTGGAGGTCCTCACCAGGATTTTAGTGTCAATCCGAAACACGTTTGTCTATGAACAGTTTCCGGTGATGCTCGAACTTTGGTTATGACCAATATCCATATGATTCACCAATCCGTGCTCAGCAGTTTCTTGTTGTGAGAACTGTGGAGGTCCCATTTCACTCGATTGTCAAACAGAATCCATTTCTTTGTAACAATTACGACTATCCATATCACGACCAACCTCCGCGGTGCCAAATGACTCAAACTCCTCAAACAAACTCAACAAGACACTTATCTAGAGCTTCGGAATCGGTGAAAAGAACCGAGGAGTTGAGTAAAACAAGACATTCATAATGTTCCCGCTTTTTCTTGTGTATGTTGTGGGGTCCTCATGATGATTATCAATGTCAACCTTCCGGTTTGACAAATCTCCACTCCCACAATGTCCCGTCATTCAAAATTCACATGAGAAATCCATGGAAGAATTGCTAGTCAAGAAGCGGTGCTAAAATAAATTCCCAAATTGCTTTTGAAAAGTCTATTAGGGAATTAATTGCAAAAGAAAAAGCACCCGGATCTAGCTCTCAATTTCATTTTATTCGATGGCGGTGATGATGAGGATGCACTTGGTATCCTACAATTTTATAAAGATTCATCAAGTTCATCGATGGATATTCCAGATTGAGATTCATTCTCAAGCAAGCGCCATCACACCCGAAGCTCCCACTCACTCTACGAGCATGGGGATGAGCATCTTGACCTTGTTCACGAAAAGGAATCGGACGAATTCATAAAGTCTAGTGTTGAGGACCTTGTCCCAATCCCAAGAGAGTCACAGGAATTTTGATCATGTGTGATATCCTCCTCCTCTTGTCTTCCAAAATGATCATATTGAGATGTTCTCGATTCGATGAGGTCTATTCTTTATCTTGTGGATACATAAGTTATGTGGGGAATTACCTTCGAGCACTGTCGACTTAGGAGAAGATAATGATGAAGAAATAATCCAAGACGAAGCTCTTCGTCTTACATTATTGAATGTTAATCTTCTCATTTCTAGAATCGAGGCTTTTAATGAAAAGCCTACTTCATATCCTATCCCCTTTGAGGATAGTGAACTTTTGTTCGATGATTCTATTCCGGAATTGCAAACGTTCCATTTTGATCATATGGGAGAGAAGACTAGTGGTATTACCACTTCTCATTCTCATAATTCTCTCCCCGATTATGAATCATTCACTTTTGAGGAGTTCCCTAGTGAACTCACTCAAATCAATCCTAAATATGAATCATTCTCCTTTGAGGAGTTCTCCTGTGAACTCACTCATATCATATCTCTACCAGAGTATGATAACTTGTATTTTGATCTAGACACACCCGGGATATGTCTAGACCAATTGAGCTTAAAAGATGAAATTCATGCTATCATGAATTCCCCTTCTGATGATGATGAGTTAGTCAAGATTATTATCATGACTTTCTTTCTCTTCTTAACCTATCCCGTGGCTTCTCCTGTTCTTCACTCCTTTGGGAATGAAGACATTATCTTTGACCCCGGCATTTTCATTTATCATTTGTAAGCCGGTTCTATGTATATCTCATCGGTGTGGAACTTTCGCGTACTTCAATGTTTATACAAACATCTTGAATGAAAGTCCGATGAAGATTGTCTCTTCCACTTACTTCCCCATGAACAAATTAATTCGGGGTCGAGTCAAGCTAGCGACTCGATAATCAAAAATAGTAGTTAAACATGGGTTTTCACCCGTGTGTACCACCCTAGTGTGGGGGAGATGCCCCACATGTTGTATAGAGATCTAAAAAATGAATGAAAATTGTAAATATTAAAAAGAGAATAATTGTTGTGTTTCTACACTTAGCTAGTAATGTTATCTTTTTACGTTCTAAGTTTCGCATAACAGTAGGTGCTTTGAATATTGAGGACAATATTCATTTCTAAGTATGGGGAAATTCGCTAATTTGATCATAAATGTACCCTTTAGTCCCCTTTTCCCCAAAATGGCCAAATTTTAATTTTTTTAATTTTTTATTTAGTGGAAGTACTATGTACTAAACACAACAAATGGTAATCATCCACCATGTCTAACCCACATAAGGATTGGCTAATCCAGAGCAAACGGCTCTTGGTAAAGATATTTCAAATCCGTTTACGGCTTGCATTTGCCCAAAATTGTATGGTATTCACTCACCATATCCTAAAAAGTAAAGAGTTGGCTAGCCCGCAAGTTTATGGCTTGTGGTAAAGGCGATTGAAATCCATAATTGGTAATCGACTCACCAAAGATAATTTATCTAAGAGTTGGCTAGTCCGAAGCAAACGGCACGGTAAAGACAAATCAAACCCGTTGAAAGCTTATGATTTGCTCAAAATCATTTGGTTATCATTGTACCAAGGTTCTTACTTGAACTGAAACAATTGGCTACCCGAGTAATGTCTTTTGGTAAAGAGATAAAATCCATTAACTTTTCATAAATTATTGCTAGGGACTAGTAATATCTTAGTGTGGGGATTGATGAGTGTCTAAATACTCATCATTTTGTACTATCTAGAGCGCAAAACATCCGAAAACACTCGAAATGCATCAAAATGATGAAAATACCACAAATAAGTGTTTTATGTGTTTTAAATACAAAAATATCAAAATCAGATGAAAAACGTATCAATTTTGCATAATTGGCAGTTTTAGTCCCCCAAGTTTTAAAAGTTGTCAAAACTAGTCCCTGAAATCCAAAAATGTAAAGTTTTATCATTCATGGTCCCTGAAATATTCTAAATTGTCAAAAAAATGTCCTTGAATGAAACTTTTGGAAAATTACAAGTTAGGCCCTTAAAGTTTCAAACTTGGCAGTTTTAGTCCCTAGACTTATAAAAAATGAAACTTTTTGCAATATTGGTCCATGTACTAATAAAACTTGGCAAGTTTTAACCCTTGTATGAGCTTTGGAAATATTACAGGTTCAATCCTCAAGTTTGGACAAATTACAAATATGGTCCTTGTTATTACTATAAAACCAAACGGACCTAATTTAAATACCCAAATCCAATTAAACCCAGCCAAGCCCAGGCCCAATATCCAACCCGACCCAGTGTTTTAAAAACAAAACCCGCCTAGCACTGTTCATCCCCTTCCCAACTCCACCTGTTACCACTCCTGCACCTCCACCTGTGCTACCACCTCTCCAACACCTTTCCACCTCACTCATACCTACCCATCACCATCACTTCTCCCTCCACATACCCCAAATATCATTAAATGCGGTTAACTGCTTCAAGACTTTCCATAAAAATACCACATGTGTGGTTTAGATGATTTCAAGTGATCCAAAGGTTGGAAATAGGTGGGAGCAGATCGGATGTCGACAAAGAACTCAAGGAAGTCAATAAATAAAGGAGAGAAGCAGAGATGAAGAACTATGTAGTGTAAATTAGTTTAGAATAAGTCGTTTTAGTTAATTTTTCAATTCCAGTATATTTCAAAGCTTTCAAGCTTTTTGTTAAGTTATATTATTGTAATAAAAACTTATTTTCAGTGTTAATTTCAGTTAAAGTCTACAAATTCAGTTTATGCTTATTTCCTAGTTCATATTTTCAAAATTCTCAATGGTTGTTATTTGTTGTTATTATTGCTTCTTAAAGCTCTTATAAGCTCTTGAAAAAGCTTATAAGCTGTGAGAAACATTAAAATTCCAGTTTAGATTCACAATTAGAAATTCACAAAATCACCAATAAATTAGTTAAAATAAAAATGCCATGGAGAGGATGCGAGAGAGATTGAAGCAAGGTTGAATTTGGATTTCTTATTGGTTTAGAAGCTTTATGGAAAGCTAATAGGGTGTCCTCGGTTCTAAATTCTCAGTTTTGAGCATAAAAGCCATTTGTAAGCCATTTATTTGAACTTTGCATTTCATAGTTTATGTGTTTAAGGCATGTTAATTCTAGTCTAATACTGTCTCAATATGGTTAATTTCAGTTAATCAATAAGTCATTTGCTTTAAAAACTTGTTTAAGTATTTATAGCTTTAAAACAGTCTTCATAAAGTATGTTTGGATCTAGAATTTAGACTGAGATTAAGGTTAGCTCAGTGGTTAATACTAGTTGCTATAGTTTTACATAGGTATAATATAGTTACTTTAGGCATTTGATTGCACCTAGGATTAGTAAAAGTCAAAATTACTCTAAATCTGTCTTAAGTTCATAACTGTTAGAATTTTTAAGTTCAAATCTCATTAAAGTAGTTTATAACTTGATATAATAGCTTAATTTCACCTTATCATAGCTTATAATAACATGTTCATCCATAAAATTGATTACAAGTTCATATAAGTCAAAGCGCTTAATATATTAAAAAGTCAAAATTTTCTTTTGGTCGGTTTTTGAATAAAATGAATAATTTTATGTAGGACTCAATTTTAAGATTTAGCTTAAATCCTTTTGGGATAGTAAAGTTTAGTTGCTCAACTAAATTAGAAAAATACGCTTGTATCTTCCTAGCTTTTTAAGTGCTTATTCATCAGCTTCTTTCAAGCACCTTCTCTGAATTCATGCTCTGTGCAGCTGATGAACCACCAAAACAGTGGCCTTCACCACCACTTTTGTGGGTCCCACAGGCCACACCAGTGGACCCCATTGGTGGTTCTTAGTTCCTTACCACTCACCACCCAACTGACTATCATTTGCAGCCAAGCTTTTGAGCTTAAGCTCTGTGGACCCCACTCCTAGATCAGCCAACATGTTGTCCCATTTTCTGAATAAAGCTAGTTTTTGATTTGCTTAATCTTTGGCTTAAACTGCTTTTCAGAAGTTTAGGATGGTTGGAATAGGTTAGTATTTAGTTAATATAGCATAACCTAGCTTATGTGTTAATTTGGTGTCCAATTGTGGATTTTAGCTTATTTTGAATTGCTTATTTATAAGCAGTTGCTCTACAGTTTCATATTCTCACAAATAAGCATATGTTTTTATATTTTTTATAAACTTAGAATAATATTTTAGCATTTTCACGAATTTTCGATTTTTCCATCATCGTTTAGTATTTTCCTTATTTAAACTAGTTTTTAATCCTTTTAAATAGCTTTTAATACAAATAAATCGGAAAATCTTAAAAAATATGTTTTCAATTTTCATAGATTAAGATAAATATAAAAGTCATAAAAAGTAGTTTTCCATAATTTTCTTGGTTTAATTAGTATTTTCTAGCATTTTAATTAGTTTTAAATAGTATTAAATTAACTAAAAAATATATTTTCAGTTTTAAAATAAGTTTTATCATATTTTAGATTTTTCTAAGTTATAATTTCATTTTTCTAGATTAATTTTGTATTTCTTATATTTTAGTGCATTTTAAATACTTAATAAATAGTTTTTAATTAATAATAATTAAATAATTAGTTGTAAAAATAATTTTAGTTTTCTAATAATTTTCTTTTATTATTAGGATTGTAAAAATATCATTTTCATATTTGTAGGCCTTTTATTTCTTAAAACTCACGTTTTATTTTGTACGTTTACGTAATTTTATTTAAACGTACGTTTTAAGTTTTAAACGTTCATCGATTTTAAAATAGTGATAGCGTTTATTTAATACATTTTAACTTTTTAATTTTCTTAATTTGAATTTAGTCGCTGTAATTTATTAATCTTTTCTTTAGGTATAATTTTCCATCAAAATCCTTATTGATCACTATCCTTAGTGATTATTCGACATCTAAAGTTGTTTAACACCAATTCATCCTCCGTGGACTTAACGACCAGAATCCACTATATTCCTCGATCTAAATTGCATTTGGTGTGTGAACTGTTTTGAGTTTCTTACGGTTGGTCATTCACAAGTGGCTAGCTTGCGTGAGATAACTTGACGGTTTTGCACCAATCGACTAGATTTGACAATTTATGCATAAAATACAGTCTAAATATTTTTTCTGTCTTTTTAAGACTTTTCAAAGTGTCTTTGACTGTTTTTGCAGTGCAGATGGAATAAAAAAGATGAGTATTTAGACACTCATCAGAGAACTTCCCTGAAATTTGCTTAAAAAAGAAAGAAGGTCCACGAAAGTGTGTCGTGCCTTCGTATAAGCATCCAAGAGCAAACTTCAGTCCCTAAAATCACACTACCGACAAGCATAAAAAAGAAAAAAATGAAAAATGAAAAACAAACCTAACTCACTTTTGTAGGAATCGCGGTTGCATTTAGCATATGCAACAAGCCTTTTAAACCACTTGGTGTCCCAAGTGAACGAGTGAAGTCTCGTGAGGGCTTACAGGGAACACACCCACAAAGTTTATTTAAAATACTAATACAAGGTTATTGTGTTTAAAATGAAAGAAGTAATGTAGAGGATAGTTACGTCATAACTCTTAGAAGGAGTTACGCCGTAACTAAGCAAAACCTGACATACGCTGCAAGAGTGTAGCTACGGCGTAACCACTGAGATGGAATTATGCCGTAATTAGTAATGCATCCGAAATTATGCTGCAAGAGGTTTCTTACGGCGTAACCACTTATATGAGTTACGCCATAACTATAGTAAAGATCAGCATGCTATATCAACAATTTCTCTTCGTGTCCTGCAAAAATGGTTAAAAACACAAAACCAAACAGAAATGAAAATAAAACAAAAGAAAGGGATAATTCGGGTTGTCTCCCGAAAGAGCACTTTTCTTTATTTACGAGTCTTTAAGTTAGACTCAGAGCCTTGGGGCTACTAGTGCTTGTTGGTCATTTCGTAGACATGGCAGTCTCCACGTTGGATCCAACTTATCAGATTCTCATCCCGTTTGTAGTTCATCCCAAGTTCTAAACATCCCGAGTAAAAATTCTTGATCTTTTGGTAAGGGTGGTAAATACCCTTGACCTTATCTTCATCACTAATGCTAAGTATCTTACTCTTCTCATCTCAGTCTACTCGCTTAGGGTCAGTTGGTCATATCTCCTAAGCAACTAGCCTCTACTGCCATTCAAAACTACCGAAACAAGGGTAGCTACCAATAAACTATGCATGCATACACTTAGAAATAATTATACGGAAGTAATGTAAACGCAAACAAAACAATTAGGAAATCATAACTAGGCCAACACCAAGAGGTGCTTAGCCGCTCATATTAACCATACAAATCAATTCAATATTTAATGTTACGAAATACATGAATCGAAAGTAAAAAGATAAAATGCTAATGCTTATCGTAGGGAGTGATTTCTCCCTGCAGATAGCTCGTATGCTCCTCTAGACACGCTTTGGCTTCTTCCCATGTTCTTTGGTTGTGGTGTGTGAAATGGGATGCTATGAAATCTTTGGAAATTGTGGGGTATTTATAGGCGGATCTTGGTTACGGCGTAACTAGTAAAATAGTTACGCCATAATCATCTAATTCTTAAGTAAATTGCACTAGATCTGCTTGGTTACGCGTATCCTTAGAAGTGGTAACGCCGTATCTTCAATAATTCTTGGTTCGCCGTAGTTTATGCACGAGTTACGGCGTAGTTATCACGACACGAACCTCATTTGACCTAATATAGTTACGTCGTAATCTTTTGAGAGTTACGTCATAATCTTCGATAAGTTGGCTTTACGAGTCACGCTTTAGTTACGCGTAATGTGAGATGATTTACGCCGTAACTTCTTCAAAGTGAGCATACTATGAGAAATCTTTAATAATTCTCCTATTCGCGTCTCTTTAGCTCCAATGCTCGTAATTTACACGAAAGTGGAATATAATGGAAAAAGCGTAAATCCATATAAATGATATAAATTACAAGCATTATCGGGAAATTGACACTAATATTCAAGATAATTTGATGTTATCAAATATCCTCACTGAACTCTACTTGCCCTCAAGTAGACCTTATTAGATATATTCCTAAAAGATATCTCCCATAACTTGGGAAATATAAGTTTACAAATCCCTTATGCTAGAATAAAACAAAGCCGAACACCTCACGAAATGGGAACGAAACACTCAAATCTCTCAACTTTTCTAAGTGTCAATTTCGGGGTGGCCACTCAATCGCACAGTCATAGCATGTATTCTATTATAAGGGCTAAACAATTTTTGAAGGAAATATGGGTAGACACGACAAAGGTTGAGGGTGACTCGTCATTACTAACATGTCACGGCGAGGGGAAAAAATCAATGATACATGACCAAATCCATGGCCAAGACACTAAAGATTGCTCGCTGCATCACCTAGACACGCTTCATGACTAAAGGGTAGGATAAGACATGGGATATAAAAATGGTGTAAAATAAAAATCAAGCAGATAGTCTAAATCTATAACCAAGTTGTGGAAACGTGGGGGGTGAATCGTTATCGCTTAAAAACTTTAGATCTTTAGTATCAAATCGCATGAAGCTTGTTATAATATGAAAGTTCCAATTATTGTTTGTGACTAATGTAAAGCATAGTAAACCATGTTGTCACACAAGCATTAACATCAAACCACATCACAAACAATAGTATAGTGCAAGTATAAAGTAAAGAGATAAAGAAAGGAAAGTGCAAACCGAACACGAGGATTTATAGTGGTTCGGTCACGGATCTCCTTTCCGCCTACTCCACTCCCGAGTACCCAACTCGAGAGTTACTTCACTAAATCAACAAGCTCCCTTCTCATGGAGAAAACCTTACAATCGTTGCTTACACTTTTTCCGTACAAAGCTAAATACCGGGTTCTAGTTCGAGGTAGAACCAACCTAACGTCGCCTATACAATATTTCCGACACTAAGCTAGATGTCGAGTTCTTTTACAAGGGTACAACCACTCCCAATATGTTTTATGGCCCAACATAATAAACCTTGTGTTTTATGGCACAAACACATAAACCATCTAATTTAGTTTTGTGAAAGTGTTGTTATGATGCAATGATGTTTACACTAATGATCCATGACACAAATGTCTAATGGATATGAATAACTACTTCTAAATGAACTTCCATTGATAGGAAGTCTTCATGATGAAGATCACAAGTTCCCTAAACTTCTTGTGATAGATCTTCAACTTGTGGTGAGTGGGGATGGCTAGATCTCCAAGATTTCCTTGGTTGATCAAAGAGTATGCTTACAACAAAGATGAATGTTAGAAGCATTATGATCATGATCATTATGGTGTTTAATGTGTGTTACTACATTGTTAATGATTGATCTAAATGTATGCAAGAAGGTGGAGAAGATGTGCTTTTAAGTGGTGAAGAAATGGGAAAACAATGGGCTTTATTTATAGCCAAAGTGGACAGGGGCGATCCACGGACCACGGACCCCTTAAAAGGGTTCCGTCCTTTATACAATTTGGTGCCGTGGGTGCGGCGGAAAATCTAAAAATCTTTCTTCAAATCTTTCCAAGATATTACCAAATCTTACTAAGATCACATTTGATATATTGAGTATCAATCTAACCAAAATATCCAAGTGATCTTCCAAGGATTTCAAAGATGATGCATGACATGATGTAACATGTATTTCCATTTTAGATTAAAAGGTTTATCAAGGTAAACTTGTAAAATGTATTATGTAACTAGTTAATAAAATGTCTAGTTACCTTTTGAAATACTTGTGAATGCAAAATGTAAAATGAGGTTCGAAATAGAATGGTTAACCTATTAAAATACTTAGTGACTCTAAATGTATTTTAAACATTCTAAATGATTTGTTAATGGGTTTGATCATAATGCCACATAACAAACATGTACGAACTCGTGTTGTAACATATGAGGACTTGAGTCATCGAGAGGTGTTGAATGTATGTTGAGACAAAGTGTGATTACAAGTAACTTGTACATTTTACGTTATGTATTACAAGTTACATGTTTGTCATCAATCAAAACAATCGAGATCTGTATAGATTAAATATCGTAATATTTGCACTAACAATCTCCCTTTTTATGATGACAAATATATGTAAACGTAATAGAAAGTAAAGTGTAAAGGTTACTTGTATCCTTACTACCTTTACATTACCTTCTCCGTTTACACTCTTCTCCCCTTTGTCAAAACAAAAGGCGTGTCCTTGAGTTTAACTTTATTTCTCCCCAAAAGGCGAGCTTGCATCATCCCTAGTGAAGTTAAACCGTCCACTTCAATCCGTCCCTTGTTTGGTAGCGGATCCATGGATCAAATAAAGAGGCTTAATCTACATCAAGGTTAGTTTTATGCAACAAAATTATGAGAAATATATGAAAAGAAAAATGCATAGCAATGTTTGCCTATTTTCTCCACTTTTATCAAGCACAAATGCTTGTTGAAAAGTGAGAATGATGCTAAATCGTGCATGCTCTACCTGACGGTTGCTCCCCTTGTTTGAGGCGTCGTGGTATGATTAAAAACCTACAAAACAAATATTAGTGCAAAACTATAATCGTCATTGACGAGTAAGTGTTATACAACAAAGTGTGTATAAGATGCATTCAATAAATTCTTGACGGAAGCTCCCCTTGCTCTAGGGCGTCAAGATGAACCTTCAAAATAAATATTAGTATAATAGAAGCTTTGTCTTTAGACAAATATGCCATATACAACCAAGTGTATAGACGATGCTATATGAGTGCTTAAAGGATATTCCTCCTTGCTCGAGGGTGTCAAGAAGCACCTAAAATAAGAAAAATAATTGATGCAAAATTCATCCTTAGATGAGTAAGTTATATACAATCTAGTGTATATGATGATGAACCTATAATGAAAAAAAATTAGTGCAATGTATTTCATCTTTTTGACAAAAAATAAGATGTATATATGTGATAAATGATATAATCAAAGATCTCATGAAGTGTAGTCTCCTAATTACAATCATAAGAAAAGTGAGAATATAATATGATAAAAGCCTACAAAATAGTTCCTAGAAAGAAGATATGAAGTCTTTCACGGATTGTGCCACTAGTGGTGCTAGTGTTGGTGTCGGTTTACTAGTAGGATTCATGTGGTGATGGTAGATGACTCGATATTTACAAAAGCAAGTTTTCGCTAATCCATAGTGGTGATGATTAGTGAAAGTGGTGATGGAAGGTGGTGGTGATTAGGTGAAAGCTATTAAGGAGTTATAAACTCGTATGTATAGCAAATATAAAAATATGGACTCATGCAATCCTTTCGTCATGTCAAGTGACCAAAGCTAAGAAGAAGAAAAAATGTTAATCGACATTGCATTTCAATGATGCATAAGGGTTATGATTTGAATAATTTATTGATGCTAACAATCTATTGTTTTGAGCAAGTTCTCATATGCTTCAACCCAAGAGTAATCAATAATGCGTTACATCTAAGAATATATAAAAGTGATAACATGAAGATAAATTCGTTCATTGATTGACACGAATTATAAAAATGACCTATTCTAGGTGACAATGGGAAAGGTAGTATTAGCATGGTTTTGACCGACATGGATGATTATCACTTTGAAAAAGAAGTGAAGACAATATGGAAAATACTACTAATAATAATAATAATAATGAGTACCTATATGAGGATGAGAATGACATCATATAAGTGAGAGTTGGATGGACCAACGTGTTGGAAATGGCTGTTTTGATTAATATATCATTTGCACTGACAATGACATGCATGATAAGCGAGAAAAGGATAAGATCCTATGATGGTGTTCTAGATAGTGAAGTTGTAAGGTGCTAGTTTAAGGAAAATCCTATATGTGGAGATGAAGATGTGTTGTAAAACACATAATGCGTTTTCACTTGATGAGATATTGTGCGAAAAAGGTTGAACTAGTTGTGGTTTCATGAACCGTCTTTAGCTAAGTGGTGTTTACATATGTGTTGGTATTGTAGAGTCTAAGAGACATAAAATTTAACGTAAGACAATTATGCGAATGAATTTCTCTCCCCTTAATTGGTGGACATCCAACATAATGTGTAATGTATCAAATAAGGAATGACAACAAAGTGTTTAGGAGGTTATTTGGTGTTAACGAAGAGGTGAACTTAGTGATGTTTTCTTGGATGATGGTTAGCATACAATGAACTTCATCCTTAAAGTCACGTACCTCTTCTCGATTAATCTGAGATGATCGTATGATGAGGCATGTGGATTCCTAATAGGAAGTGAAGAGGATTAGAGTATTGTTATAACTAAATAATGATGGAGATGATTTTTGGAAAGCGGAAGCAAAAATGAGATTTGGAAAGAGGTTGGTTGAAAGACAAAAATGCAAAGCCAACCCTCTAGAACTTAATTATATATGCTTTTAAACTATATGCAAGTGTAGGGGTCCCATAAAGCATAATACTAGTCTACGTAGCAATAAAAGGGATTATGCAAAATAAGCATATAAAAGTTAGAATCAATTGAGATAACAAATAATTTGTTATCAACCTACAAAACAAATTTGTTAGTGACAAAAGATGTTATCATGATAGAAATCAAATGATAACATATTATATAAGCAAAAACAACACATTGCACTAAGTAGACAAGAAATCACCACACAAGATAGCATCAAGATAATCATATTATGCAAGAATACGACTTTATTCAAGACATTTCATTATGAGATTGTTTTGTCGTTAGACTTAGCCACTCAAGCATACTTGGATATACAATAATCTATGTGATTAAGTTTTAAGATAAAAAGCTTCTAAAAGTTTGTCATACCAAAAGCACTTTGACAGATTATATGTGCACACGTAGCAAACAAATAGTGTGACAAGAAGCAAAAGAAACAAAATGAAAGATTCATGCAAGCCATGTTTAAGACATAACAATTTGGAGCATGTTTCATTTGGATCATACTACACATAGATATAATGAATGCCAACTAATAGCGTTCAAACACAAATATATCATATCAAAATTATCATGTATCAAAATGACATATTATGAGTTCATAAGTAACATGTTAATCATGCTAAAAATAATTCAAAAGTAAGAATCATGCAAATAAAGTTTAGGTTTAAACGTTTAGTAGCATGAAACAAGAATACAAGCATTATGAAAATAAAACCATACCAAGGTTTATACATTATGACTTGTTATCAAACACTAAGATAATGTCAAATCAACTTATCGTGATAAGCGAGAACATGTAATCAACACATGTAAGTGCAATGCAAGTGGTTTTACTAAGGTTTACACATTTGACTAGTTATCAAACACTAAGATAATGTCAAATCAACTTATCATATCAAACAAGAACATGTAATCAACACATGTAAGTGAAATGCAAGTGGTTTTGAAAGAAAAGTCATATATACTACTTGTTTGATTAGTGTTCCTTAGGCGAGGCAAACTATCAATGTTTTAACACTTACTTTAGGCAAGTATAGGAAAGCATTTTTCAAGTTCGAGAATGAGTATAAGACTATTACTAGCGGTGCTCAATTAAGGCTAAACACGACCATTTTACGGTGATTCCACATACCCAACTTTCTCCAAGAAGCAATTCAACCGTTAGGTCAAATTGAGTTTCTAGTGCAATAGGTTCTCCAAGAGTCATTCTCATGTTAGAAAGATGGAATTCCTACTTTGCCTATTAAAGTGCATAAAAGATGATAGTTTACCAATACTTGGCTTAATGTGACACAACTAATATACAATATAACTAAGGTGATGAAGATGTCATGTTATACACATGAATTTTAACAATGGTGTGTTGATAAACAATATGTTTTAATCTTGTGTTTAGAATCTAAGGTTGTTTAAATTACATAGCTAATTGTATGATCTAATGGATGACATCTTTAATGTTGAAGTGTACACTTTAAAAGTGATTTGATTTATCTAAGACTAGGGAATGGAATATGTTAAATAAAGAATGTTCTCAAGAAAGCTCTTTGGAACTTTATTTGACAAGAATCTAAATAAGGTTACTAACTTCAATAGATCATGTGTATGTTCTAGAGATGTGTAGTTTTAACCTTGGATGTGCACTCGGTTTGAGCAAGGTTAGGTTATGATGTACGCTTGAGAGAAAATAGATACAAATAGTATCTTTCAACAAATGAGATCATCCCATGGGATAAAGTTATCATGCTTATGAAAACAAGTATGACAAGATGAATTCACTCGAGTTTCTTATGTATACTCCTCAAAAGTCATTGTTGCTTGGAGTGTATGATGTTGGCTTTGAGATTGCATTTTAACATATGTTGTTAAAATGTTGATTTGAAGTTTAACGAAATATATGCAGAAGTTTAACGACAAAGTATTACCAATACTTTGATAATTTGTGAAGGTAGTACTACTTATACCTAGTGGAAATTGACAACAATTACCAAGAGCACCATGCTTATTTGATAGTTGAGGTTCTGGCCATAATGAATTATCTATATGTGGAAAGGATGGTTGAGTTTGTTCAAACGTGCCTTTGATTTAGTACAAGTGTTGGACACAAGGGCTTTTTGAGCAACACACTCAACGAATTCAAATGATGTTAAGGATGGTGGATTGGTTGATCTAGGTGGTAGGTCTTCTAGTGTGTCTAAATAAGGATGTGGTGATGTAGGGGTTTGTTGTGCTATTGGAGTACTTAGGTTGATTATTTGTCCATAGATGTTGAACACAAAAAATACGGATACTAATTCTTATGGTTCATTGGTTGCTACAACTAGTGGGTGAAGTGCTTGAAGTTTTGGTTATGTCTATGAAGCTTTGAGGTATAGGTTCACCTTGAAAGGGCACGTTTGATTTAAAGGATGCTCTTGGAAGTTCATGAGCAATACGCTTAATGCCAAAAGATGGAAGAGGGATAGTAGGTGTTAAAGAGGGATAAGTGGCACAATGGGTTGTTTGTTTTGGATAAGTGTTTCAACATATGTTGTTAAAATACTTGGGTGTTGATTTTTCGGATATGACTTTTAATGACTACAATCGTAAGTCGCATATACTTGAATATTTCGGATGAAATACTTAAGTTGTCAATCCTAATTTGTTGAGATTATAAAGCTTAGATTGAACTCAAGGATAACAAGACTTGATAGTATGTCTTTAACATACGTGTGAGTTATGACTCTATGTAAATACTTATCGTCTTGAAGGATGACACATTATTTTCATGTTAACCAAGTGAGGCAATACATGTAGATACAAATCAATATCTATATTCATATGATAGACTTGTGTATGATATCTTTGCAAATAATGAGTCCATATTTGTTAGTCTCGGTAAGTCATCTAAGTCAGCCGCAAACGGGTGAAGAGATGTTGAGAGGTAATGAGTCTGAGGATGAAGAATTCAAGTTAATGAAGCAACAAGATTGAATGCTAATCCTAGTGGTTTTTCTTAAGTGAATTATTTGAGGTTGAGGATTTAGTCATTTTGACTTTGCTTTAAGAAAGGATAAGCTTAAGGAAAAGTAATGATGAAGGTGTGAAAATGTCCATCTTGAATGTGTCGATTTATGGAACTAAGGATTCATGGATTTGATGTTAATCCATACAAAGGTGGTAGTTTCTAATGAGATGGAAGTGTCTAAGATCATGTCAAACATCCTAAGTTAATCCATGTGTTGAGTGAGGTATGAAAGATATGCATTAACAACTATCCTAGAAACGAAATTTGGTAAATTAGATTGCGAGATTTAGTAAAATTCAAGAACTTACCTGTAGGATTCACGGCACCATTTCTTTACAGTGGAACCCTTAAATTGGTGCCACTGGTCCTCTCACTGGTATGGCGGTACCAAAATGCATAACGAGACGGTACCAACATTTTGGTGCCGTCGATCCGTGGATACCGAAAAGTTCACGAGACCCATTTTTAGGTGTCGAGAGTTTTGAAACCTAAAATTTTGCTTAAAACATGTGACATTAATTACTTCTAGTTAGGAAAAGTCGATAACACATATACAAACATAGTGGAGCATAGACTTTGACTAAGGGCTAACGATTTTCACATAAAAGTAAAATGGGTAAAATTTGATAACACACTTGTGCTATCCACTGCATAAACCGGTTAGCATACAACATTGTTTTAAGTCATATTATCATCCTACAAAGTAAAACAAATAAATTACATCATACAACATTGTTTTTGTCCTTGTACCAAACACTCTCTTAAAACCTCCATTTTTCAAAGTACTTGACTAATTTACTTAGTACTCATTGCTAAGCGAGTCATGACATTTCATAAGTTATGCGAGATGTTAGTATACCCTATGCAAAGGAAGTGATCTAAGTCTATAAGTGATGGTAAAACAATTTTCCAACTAAGTGCACAAAATCTAGCAAATGTCCTATTGTGCATAAACCAGAAATCGTCAAGCAAGCGAATAAATAACATGGCAAGATTGACACTTATATTATGCAAACAAACAAGTGTAAACAACAATTTGAAAATAAGCAAGCAACATATATGTAAACAACATAAACAAGTGGTCATTTAGCATAGCATAACAAGAAAGACATTTTTCGTCATTTTGCGTTTAAATATGACGATGTATACCAAGCTTGATTAGTTTCCTTTAAACATATTACCAAATTATATAGTTTCAAAGGAAGTTGTATCAAAGTTCTAAGAATATCAATTTTTTAGACATACTGTAGTATTTGGTCTATTTCACTTATTTAAAATTAGACTCAGGCCATGAAAGTATTTTTAAGTGAAAGTAAACTCAATTCCCTTTAAAATGATAGGTGGCTCGACTCAAATGCGGACTTACGGTTAATTAGTTATGATTTTTGAAGTTGCCCAAAACTGCATCTGTACACACGGATTCCACGGAACCAAATAAAGGGATCCGCCTTTATAAGATTTGGTGCCGTGGTCCTCTCGAGATGATTCACCAAAACTAGTATTGGACATAGAAAAGCGTGTGTGACTTACTAGATTTCATAGTAAACATATAATACACATATTTAACAACATATCTACTTATGTAACTTATCTTAAACATTTACTGAGTTGATTTTCAACTAAATTTATAGTTATCCCAAACACTACTTTAAAATCATATTTTTCGTAAATTTTCTATAAGCACACAATACAATACTTACTAGTTCTTTCAACAAACTTTTATTTTATTTTTCAAGAAAACCTTCAAGCTTGTATACAAAGTTACATTAAACAACAAAATTTCTAAGTATAACAAGCAAAGCATTTTCATATTATTTTTCGCTTCAATGGTAATTTGATACATGGATCGTACTCTATTTTAAAAACCATTTGTTTTGAAAATACGAGCTACGTGGCTCTGATACCAATTGTGGAAACGTAGAGGGGGGGGTGAATACGTTACCGTTTAAAAACTTTAGATCTTTAGTATCAAATCGCTTATGAAGCTTGTTATAATATGAAAGTTCCAATTATTGTTTGTGACTAATGTAAAGCATAGTAAACCATGTTGTCACACAAGCATTAACATCAAACCACATCACAAACAATAGTATAGTGCAAGTATAAAAGTAAAGAGATAAAGAAAGGAAAGTGCAAACCGAACACGAGGATTTATAGTGGTTCGATCACGGATCTCCTTTCCGCCCTACTCCACTCCCCGAGTACCCAACTCGAGAGTTACTTCACTAAATCAACAAGCTCCCTTCTCGTGGAGAAAACCTTACAATCGTAAACACACTTTTCCGGTACAAAGCTAAATACGTGTTCTAGTTCGAGGTAGAACCAACCTAACGTCACCTATACAATATTTCCGACACTAAGCTAGATGTCGAGTTCTTTTACAAGGGTACAACCACTCCCAATATGTTTTATGGCCCAACATAATAAACCTTGTGTTTTATGGCACAAACACATAAACCATCTAATTTAGTTTGGTGAAAGTGTTGTTATGATGCAATGATGTTTGCACTAATGATCCATGACACAAATGTCTAATGGATATGAATAACTACTTCTAAATGAACTTCCATTGATAGGAAGCCTTCATGATGAAGATCACAAGTTCCCTAAACTTCTTGTGATAGATCTTCAACTTGTGGTGAGTGGGGATGGCTAGATCTCCAAGATTTCCTTGGTTGATCAAAGAGTATGCTTACAACAAAGATGAATGTTAGAAGCATTATGATCATGATCATTACGGTGTTGAATGTGTGTTACTACATTGTTAATGATTGATCTAAATGTATGCAAGAAGGTGGAGAAGATGTGCTTTTAAGTGGTGAAGAAATGGGAAAACAATGGGCTTCTATTTATAGCCAAAAGTGGACAGGAGCGTCCACGGACCACGGACCCCTTAAAAGGGTTCCGTCCTTTATACAATTTGGTGCCGTGGGTGCCTGACAGAAAATCTAAAAAACTTTCTTCAAATCTTTCAAAGATATTACCAAATCTTACTAAGATCACATTTGATATATTGAGTATCAATCTAACCAAAATATTCAAGTGATCTTCCAAGGATTTCAAAGATGATGCATGACATGATGTAACATGTATTTCCATTTTTAGATTAAAAGGTTTATCAAGGTAAACTTGTAAAATGTATTATGTAACTAGTTAATAAAATGTCTAGTTACCTTTTGAAATACTTGTGAATGCAAAATGTAAAATGAGGTTCGAAATAGAATGGTTAACCTATTAAAATACTTAGTGACTCTAAATGTATTTTAAACATTCTAAATGATTTGTTAATGGGTTTGATCATAATACCACATAACAAACATGTACGAACCTGTGTTGTAACATATGAGGACTTGAGTCATCGAGAGGTGTTGAATGTATGTTGAGACAAAGTGTGATTACAAGTAACTTGTACATTTTACGTTATGTATTACAAGTTACATGTTTGTCATCAATCAAAACAAACGAGACTGTATAGATTAAATATCGTAATATTTGCACTAACACAAGCCATCACCACTTACCATCCGCCCAAAGTTCAAGCTTTGAAGTTAAGAAACCGGATCATAAAATACTAGGTAGATGTGTCGTTAGAGGACGTCATGATGGGCACACTACCTTTTCTTCATCTGTTGGCGCAATTACCAACTATAATCTTCTCATGTGACCGAGGTGGCCTCCTCGATACTGAATCTATATAAAGCTCATAACATAGTGCTTATAACATCTCACTTTACAATAAACTAAATAACATAACTTTTTTTTTAATTAACATAAACACAACAACTAAACATAACATCCCCCCACTTAAGATGAACAATGGGAATTCGGGGGGTCTTCAATGATCTTTAAAAATATGTCGTCGAAGAAAGTATGATTCCCGAACCTTTCCACTTGAACATTGAACTTAGGCAAATGATGACTTCCCAATCACAAATAAAGACTACAGGGTAGGCTAAGGTGTATAGGTGTATCGAAACAATATATTGGGTTAACAAAATGAAAGGAATGGCTCAGATGGGTGTATCTAGGGGTATCTTGCACTAAAGGTGAGTGCAACAAAAGTGTTTCACATGGGGGTCGAGAAGTCGAGGTGACTAATCGATAGACACACAATAGTAGGCTATTTGGGTGATAATCCTATAATAATTCCTTCTTAAACTGAAAAGTCCAAATACATCAAGCTAACTCAACATACCTCGTCTATGGTCTCGAAATGATGCAAAGGCCAAGTTCTAAAGTTTACAAGCTACCGACACACTCATAATTTGGTGGATTTGGGGTAAAATATTGGAAACGGATAAGGCTAATCTCACCATATAATATCAAGGGTTGTGTGTGCTCGGCTAAGGTATAATCTAGTTAGGTTAAGAAAAACATGTCAAAATTTTAAAAATGGCGTAATTTTTCAAAATAAACTAGAAAAACGAGGGCAAAATAAAGTTCAGGAGACAATTCTACTCCCGTCCCCCACTTGAATTGTACAAAGTCCCTTTTGTACTACGCGTTAAATAAAGGTGAAGAAGAGTAGAATTAGGCGAGAACTTCCCGAAATTTGCTTAAAAAGAAAGAAGGCCCACGAAAAGAGTCGTGCCTTCAGTATAAGCATCAAGAGCAAATTTCAATCCTTGAAATCACACTACCGACAAGCATAATTCTAAAAAGAAAAATGAAAATGAAAACAAACCTAACTCACTTTCGTAGGAATCGCGGTTGCATTTAGCATATGCAAAAGTTTTAAACCACTTGGTGTCCCAGTGGATGAGTGAAGTCTCGTTAGGGTTACAGGAACACACCCACAAAGTTCATTTAAAATACTAATACAAGGTTATTGTGTTTAAAATGAAAGAAGTAATCTGAGAGGATAGTTACGTCATAACTCTTAGAAGGAGTTACGCCGTAACTAGGCAAAACCCGACATCTGTTGCAAGAGTTTAGCTACTGGCGTAACCATCGAGATGGAATTACGCCGTAATTGGTAATCGTCCAAATTCTGCTGCAAGAGGTTTGTTATGGCGTAACCAGCGATATGAGTTACGCCAGTAAATATAGTTAGATCAGCATGCTGCAGCAGCAATTACTCTTCATGTCCTGCAAAAATGGTTAAAATCACAAAACCCAACTGAAATGGAAATAAAACAAAAGAAAGGGATAATTCAGGTTGTCTCCTGAAAGAGCACTTTTCTTTATTTACGAGTCTTTAAGTTAGACTCAGAGCCTTGGGGCTACCAGTGCTTGTTGGTCATTTCGTGGACATGGCAGTCTCCACGTTGGATCCAACTTATCAGATTCTCATCCCGTTTGTAGTTCATCCCTAGTTCTAAACATCCCGAGTAAAATTCTTGATCTTTTGGTAAGGGTGGTAAATACCCTTGGCCTTATCTTCATCACTAATGTCGGGTAGTTGCTGAGCATGGCTTAACTGCCTTTTTGTCCATTTTTTAAAATTTGTAACAGTCCGTGGCATTTTAAAAACCGTTTTATCATCCCCAATATTTAACCTTACCAGCCCTTCTTTCTCATTCTTGTCTAGCCCAGAAAGTTCTTTAAAAGGTTTTCCGAAAATTACTCCGGTTATCCCATCTTCTATTAATTCGCTAACGTCATCCAAAACCACAAAGTCCACAAGAAATGAGTGAGTCCCAACAAAGACACTAATGTTTGTTGCAATTCCTAAGAAATTGTTTCCTCTATATTCGAGTTCTTTTTTCATAACCTGGTTGTAGCATTCCTTAGAAATGGTGTTAACTGGGGATTCTGTGTCGATGAATGGATCAATGAACCCAATTTTGCAGGAAATTTTCAGATAATGAGGGTTTCTATGATGGATTCGAGCTCCCATCTCATAAAGCTTTGGTTTGTCAAGTTGTGTAAGACTCTTTTCAGAGTTGTTCCAAGCAACCATTTCTATGTCGCTAGAGAAATCAGCGGCACTAACCCCTAGGTCTTCTTCTTCAAAATTTACGAGCACATCGAAATCCTTTCCCGAAGCTATCTTGCCAAGATTTGTAGGAGTTTTCGGAGAGTCACTTAGAAAATCCTCTAATGCATCGCCAAAATCACCAATGGGGTCAATTGCAGAAACATTTTGAGTGGATAGAAGTTCTCGAGAGTTAATTTTCGGGCGAAGAAATCCATCTTTGCATGGGCAGTAGCCAGCATTGGTCTTCCTAAGATAATAGGTATTCGGTTGTCTTCAGGAACATCCAGAATCACGAAATCAACTGGGAAGAAAAAATTCTTTTTTTTTTCACCAAAATGTTCTCAACAATACCCAAGGGTGACTGCATCGATCGATCGGCCATTTCAATCTTCATTTTGGCTGGCTTTAGGTAACCAATACCCATACATAGGAACATTGAACGAGGCATTATGCTTATGCTCGCTCCAAGATTAGCTAGGGCATTACACATATTGAGACTCCCGATCAAGCAAGGGAGAGTGAAACAACCAGTGTTGAAACTAGTAGACCTTGATAGATCTTGAGCTCGTGGATCGTTAGCTATGCCTATGTAATCACAAGCACAGTAAAAGACAATCTCTACAACTTGTATTTAGCAGCGGAATATAAACACAAGTAACACAAATACCTAAGAACTCTGTGATCCTCTATGGATCGTTATCTTAACTAAAACTTTGTTTTTCCAATCGATACATAACTCATACTATTGTGTTCCTTTTATAGAAAAGGAACCCTAAACAAAACCCTAAACCGTTTCCCAAGAAACGTATAAACATAAAACTAAATAAGATATACACAATCACTTCCTAATAAAGCTCATGTATATCCAAACTAAATATACTAAACACGGAATAACAACTTCCGCAGAAACAAACTATTCACTATATATCTTCAGTAGAATTATATCTTCGAGAATCCACACTACTTGAAGAAGTTCAAGATAATCCATACTTCACATAATTCCCAACAATCCTCCCTAAACCGAATTTGACTAGGTTAAGTTCGGTTTCTTGATAGATCTTTAACTAGGCAAAGACCGGAGGATTGTACACGAACATCGCAAACAAAGAAACAAAACAATAACATCTCGATGATGACAAAACTTTGAAACGCCATATCTTTGCAGCAACAAATGACAACATGTACATCAAAACATATTAGTTTCATACTATTCTCATCACATCCAGGTGTGTTAACTCCTGTGAGAGGTGAATCATTGAAAATAATGGATTTGATGTCTCTTTACCAATAGCCATCACTACTGGAGTAGCCAAATGTTTTAGTTCGAAAACTATGGTACACTGATAACCATCTAATTTATTAGCAAATCATCAATCATGAACGGATTTGAAATGTCTTTACCACAGCCGTTTGCTCGGGACTAGTCAATTCTTAGAATTGGTGAATTGATTACCAAATATGGTATTCAATGCCTTTACCACAAGCCATATCTGGTGGGCTAGTCAATTATTGGATTCCAAAAGGAATAAACCATGGTGAATTGATGACCATACAACCCTCGACAATTAAGCATGGGTGGTTGATCCTATGATTTTGAGCAAACCATTACGACTATCAATAGATTTGATGTGTCTTTACCAAAGTCCCACTTGGACTAGCTAACTCTTTGACATACATAAGGTATATCTGGTGAGTCAATAACCATCAAGAATATACAACAAACCTGCAATAAAAGTTAGACAAACTCAAATATATGAATGATTTTTTTTAACTAAGAAATAAAGAAAACAAATATTACAATCAAGATGAACCTTTATGTTGCAGAAGCTGAGTTTTAATCAATCCAACACATTGTTCTGCATGAAGGTCATCATTGCCAACTGGATTAGGAGGTACTTCCAACTGCTGTCGCAACATTCTTTCCATTAATGAAACAGACAAAGGATAAGTCTTATCCGAGAACATACACAAAATCATGCCACATTTTGTCTGAACCACATGAACACATGGCATAGGATAGAATCTCCAACTCTCAATCTCCCACTTATGTGAATTCTTCCAAATAGAATACCCTTTACCATCCGGAGAATGAGAATCAAACAAGACTTGAAGATCACCCAATAAATATAAACCGAACCACATGGTGAATGAATAGTATAATCTTTGAGTGACATGTGCATACAACATCTTCAAATCATGTCTATCCACCAAATGAAAGATTTCCTTCAAGAAGTTGAACTGTATAGTAGAATTATCCAGTCGATAAACAGTGTTAAGCTTCCCAGCTGTCAAATTGATCAATACATCATGCGTTCCTTCAGGAAAAATATCAACAGTACCTTCTTTAATAAAATTTGACTCAGCAGCCTTGAGATCTAAAGAGATACTCTTGGAAAGATGTTTCCTAGCTAGTCTCACAGATCTCCTTAAGGAACTAAGTTTCCTTTTAGCCATCCTTTTCTTCCTCCTACCAGGTGTATAAATTCCCAGAGATGAGCCTTCCTCAGAATTTTCAAGAACATCTTCAGCTTGAGTAGACGAAGCAGAAGTAGACTTAATTGGAACACCATCACGTAAGGAATTCATTCTGACAAGCATCTCTCGTGCTTTCTTAGCTTTAGCAACCTTTAGATCATCTTTCTTACTTATTTTATCTCCCAAATTATCAACAGATGCAATACTAGGCAATGCTTCAGGAGAAACAAGAAAATGTTCAGCAGAAGAAACAATATCAGCTGAACTTCTCTCCTCAACAACTGCTCCAGTAGTAACAACAGGAGAACATAATTTTGGTGCCACATCATCAAAATTATCTACAATCTCAACTGTCTTGGGTCTCTTTACTTTAGGAACATCAGACGTATTAGCAATCCTTTTCAATGTAGAAGAAGAAGTAGAACCAGATGAAGAAAACTTCATAATCATATTATACTTTCTGATCAAAGCATCATCAGATAAAGCTAAGATTTGCTTCATTGACATGCCAAGTATTGTATCTGATGAGAACTATGATTCTTTACAATCCTCCTCATATGAGCTCTCTTCTGAGCTACAGTCATTGGTTTTTCCCTTTTTGCTTTATTCCTTTGAGCAACCATAGCTTGCCTCTTTGCAGCTGCTTCTTTCTTCTTTTGGTTACCAAGAGCCACCATTTGAGCCACAAAATTCTCACTATCAAAGGCTGCACCTAAAATACGTTTTGCAAGATTAGGATCAGATGCACCTTGATTAGTATAGGCATCCTATTGAGCATCAGTGATCTTAGGAAATAATTCATCAAGCCCTAGTTGTCTCTCTGTAGGCAAAGTAGAATCATACTGAGCATGAAGAAATTCACCTTCGCACGACTCTTACGCATATTTTCATAATCAAGAAACATCCTAGCTTGAGCTTGCTTTTCTTCTTCTTCGACACGGATCTGAACCAATCATTTCATCAATCACTTCCTTTCCTTTGTCATAAGGTTCCTTAGCAGTAACCAGTTGGAGAAATATGCACAGAAAGAACCTTAGAAGAAACATCCAATTTAGCCTCAGAAGAAACATTTAGAGAAAGAACCTCAACAGGTGTAGAAAAGACTTCAGCATTAGAATCCAGATCATAACTTCGTCCAGCAACAAACACTGCAGAATCATCTGCTGAAGGTTGAGCACTTAGTTGTTCTTGGACAAAATAAGCTTGACCATGTTTAGTAGAAACATCCTCCATTTGAACATCAGGAGATACTACATCAACACTTGGTTCCTTAGAAGCTTCAGTGGATTCCTTATGCAGATATTGTCTTTTCCGTTTGCTAGTGTATCGAATAGGTTCCTTTTTCTTTGAAGACTCAGCAGCAATAGGAGAAGAAACATGAGTTGTTAGAGCTGCATCAGCCAAGATTCCTAGTTATGTAAGCTGAGTCTCTTCCTGCTCCTCATCAGAAGAAACCAAAACTCTCCTTTTGCCATGTTTCCCAAGTTGTTCCTCCAAGTGCTTAACTTTACTCTGCAATTCCACAATCTCACCACCAAGAATAGACTTGGTCTCGGCAAGCTCCTTCTTGAGATCAGCAACTTCTACCACATACCTGTTCACTAGAGCATATACAGATGTCAGTGTAATAAGGTCCTCAGCTCCACCAGCTGAGTGCTCAATGGTAATGGGAGCTTCATTGGGCCTTTTAGGAGAAATATTAACATGCTTAAAATTAGGAAATCGTTCATCAAATGGATTCCTAATAGGACTAGGTGTGGGCAGTCTATCAATTTCATTCTCAATTTCATCAAGAGTAACATGAGTAGATGGTGGACTATGACTAGGTCTAGGTGAAGGTATAGGTGGAGGTAGGTCAGGAGAAGCACTAGATGCTTCAGCAGTAGCAGAAGGGCCCTCATCAATGGAAACTGAAGGATTACCATCAGCAGTAACATTGGTAGAAGGTATATTATTAACAACATTATCCTCATTAGCAGCCTCATTCCCTTGAGGCAACATAACAGCTAGTAAAGGATAATGTGTCCCCTCAAATTTAGTTTTCATTGAAGCAAATAATTTAGCAGATAAAGCTCCTATGGGATAAAAAGCTTGGGTTTGGGTAGTAACATCTAAGATCATCTGTAAAAACCTAGGGTACATCAAAAACTTGCTCTTTTTCCTAGTTATATTCTCAACCATATTATCGAAAATAAACTTAGAAAAATTATAAGTTAAACCCTGAGATAGACATATAATACCACATCCCAAATGAGTAGAAAATTGATCCCATCCTCCTGATTTATTGCTTAACATCAAGCAATGTATGAACCAAAACCTCCACATAGGACAAAGTCGATTCTTTAACCACATGTCGGGTCCTTGTACCTTGATATCTAATTGCTCTCACCCATCAAGTACCACAACAACATTAGAATGATAAACCCCATTCTCATCATCCAAACGGTTGTCTTCTTATCGCCTCTCTGTCACCACATGCTCTGTTCATCAATTATTACAACAATCAGATTACTCCTCTTGAGCGGATGCCCGAATTGAGTAACCAACGATTCATAAATTGCATTAGGAGAATACGTTAAAGCATAATGAATCTTGGACCTCTTTAAGAATTCTACCATTGGTCTATACAACTCATCACCCTTAGCTGTTCCTAGAAAAGCGACTTTATTATGATCATGCTTGAATTGAAGCGCCATGAGAAAAATCATAAGTTAGGGTTAAGATTCACACAAGTGGAAGTGTTTAGAACTTGAGTAAAGAGGGAATCGTTTAATTTGAGGCGAATATATGCGACTAGAGAATAAGTAGTAGTTTCCCAATTTTGGTCAAATTGTTGACCAATGCTGATGTGTTGCTACTTTTACCCAATTTAACTTTCAACGGTAGAAACACTAGTCATTCTGTCAAGAATGTCAATCGGCAGAAATAAATCACGTATTCAAGAAGCTTGAAGAATATCTTTTTTTGTTTCACCCATACGCATTAAATCTCATTAAGTCTTGAAACCGCCTATAAAACAATCCCAATGCACACATAACTCTTCATCAAAAAACCCAAATATCATCACAAACCCTAAATTCATCAATGCTTCAAAATTAACCACAATCAACCATGAGTACAAAACCAGAGGTTATTAATCCAATCTCTTCTCCATCATCTTCATCATCCAGTGATTTCCTTCAGTTCTTTCCATATCCATATGACCCACGACCATTGAAATCCCCATTTCTCAGTTCTTCAGATGATGAAAGTGTAGTGAATCCAAGTGAATCTACTGATGACTCTAATGGGTCTACTAAGAAGAAACCATCTTACTCCCAACCTCCAGCATCTCAACCTCCACAGAGTCCTTGTGCCAAACAAGAGGTTGTGCTTGCTCTTCCTGCACCATGTTTTGGTGCATCATCACTCATCGTATAAAAGAAGGGCTTAAGGAAGGTGGAAGGATTACTTTTTGGTGAAACCAAGTAGATGAAGCACAAGGGACATATTATTTTTCTTCATCATCATGATTTTCATCAATCCATCCTTCCCATTTTGATCCTTAGCATCTTCATCGTACACGTCGTGCATCTCCAGCCATCGAGATAGAAGGAATGGGTGGTTATGCAAGATTATACAAATGCATATCCAGCATCTAGTGTGAAAGATGTGAGCGATCATGCATATCTAACAGCCTGTTAGATGTTGGAATAGATGATATAAGCTAGATTAGGATTAGTAGATCATGTATAGCTCTTTTCTTGTAGTTGCATTTGATGTTGATTGTACTCTGTAAGCTGTAAGGTGTAAACTGTTTCTCGTATGAATGAACAATTTGCTTCAGTACTTCTCTTCAGTGGAAACAAATAGCTCACTTCAGCACTTTGAATTCAGTAGAAACAAGCTTTAGAGCTTTCTTGACCATATTCCAAATTATCAACCATGGTGAATTCCAACTTGAATAACCAATCTGCAAAACAGAACAAACACAGAGAAACACACAAACCAACAAAGAAAAACAAACTAAGATTACATAATCTTGTTAGTGTTAGTGAAAAGCAAACACAACAAAAGTATACATAAAAACCTACAAAATTACATATAAACATGCAAAGTGTACACAAATCCTCCCCTGAGGCATATGCCTCCCCTTAAACTTTGCAGTTAAGGGTTAAGCATACCGATATAGACCACAAGGTGTTGAAACCTTGGTCCATCAAAAGCCTTTGTTAACAAATCTGCCACATTATCATCAGTGTGAATTTTAACCACTTTTATAAAATGTTTGTCATATGCATCTCTTATAAAGTGGTGCCTGATTTCAATATGTTTTGTTCTACTGTGAAAAACTGGATTTTTAACAATGCATATGGTCTTGAAGTTCGCATGGGCCATCCTCCTATGCCATTTGGTAGACTCATCCAAAATGCTTTAGCCACCAAACAAGTTAAGTCACCTTCGGTTTAACATCGGTCAAGTTGAATGTATAAAGATTGTGATTTCGAGGAACTCTCAAAGAATTGAGGTTTCTTCGGGAGTTTGAAGTCTTTAGACAAAGACAAGACATTCATCCTCCGAGAAGAGTACTTTGTTCTTGGTGTCACAGATTTGTGAGACTGAGAACAAATTGAAGTGTTGGAGTTCCTTGACATAGTATACATTCTCAAAATCCAGTTGAGGTGTTTTGATGGTCCATTTCCCAGTAATTCTCCCATCACTTCCACCAAAGGTCACATTGCCTCCTCCTTCAATAGGTACAAAGTTATGCATCAAATCCTTGTTTCCAGACATATTCCTTGAACAACCACTGTCAACAATTCCAATATCCTTATGCTTAAGGGGATGATCCTACAATAACAACAAACATATACAAAATATAAGTACACTATGGAGGCTCAAGTCATTGCTGACTTGAACCTGCCTTGTGGATCATTAGATTTATGCCAAGCAGATGTAAAAGATACACTATTGTTCTTGGGTTTCCATTGAAATTTAGGTCCCTTTGATTCCAAGAACAACTCTTTGAGGACTTGACAACGATATCCTATACCCTTTCCCGGCATTCATAGAGTCAACATATCAAGGCCAAAACCATTATTAAAATATGAACTTGTTGGTTGCACATATGGTTTAGCAAACGATCTTCTCCAAGTGAAAGGAGAATCAGTATAAGATGCTTGTGGAACATAAGGTGGTATAGCATTAACATTGGTCAACATTGGTCTAGATGTCCTAGAATCACCACACCTACCCATTCTTTGCTCATGATAATCACAATCCTTAATTAAATGAAATTTACTTCCACACACAAAACATGTCTTGTTTAGAAGATTTATTTAAACCAAAAGATGTTCTATTACAAGCATAAGTATTCAAACCAAAACCATGAAAAGAATTGTTTTAATGTAATTATTATGCAAAGAATTAGAAAACAGGTCTTCGAGAGGAACTGTCTTGGAAGTTGATTCCTTGGCAAAGAACTCGACATGCTTATTGGTAGTCTTGAGTGCAAAAGGGGCTCAAGACTTGGGAAGGTCGACTTGTCATTTGAATCACACTCTGAGACCACGGCTCGGAGGACTTGTCACTTTATTAACACAAAAGACATAGTCATTAGAAGAAGTATCAGGGTCGGGCAAGTCACATGACTTTTTGCCATATAGATGGTGTGATCCATCAAAGTCAACAGAAATAGAAAGGTCAATGGGCATGTGCTCACCTCTAATAGGTCCACGGACAGCATGTAGGTCACATTCTTTCACAAAATTAGCTAGTCCTGCTGGTGTAGATTTGCGTGTGTCCTCCCTAGCTTCTAATCCTACATACTTCTTAAATCCTAAACCTATAGAAGTATTCGGAGTTTGACTAGCATAGATGTGACTTGCTAACTTGTTTCCATTTAGTAACCATTCTTTATGCCTAGCTATCTCCTCATCTAGTTTTTGTTTCAACTCTAGATTCTCTGACATTACATCTGCTCTTAACTTCTCAGATCTTTTTAACTCATTATTAGAATATTCAAGATCACTCTCTAATATCCTAATTTTTTCATCATAAGCTATTTGATTCTTCTGAAACCAAACCTTTTGTCTTTCTAATGTTTTTAAAGCTTGTTTATAAGCTTCAACCTCAACATAGCATTCATTATATTTAGGTTTCAAAATATCATAAGCTTCTTTGAGTTCATTATAACGCTCACTACAATCAAACAAATAGTTTTGTACCGAGAGATGCCCATCAAGGCAATCGATCATGCCTATCCTCAAGTACAACACGCAAACAACCCAAGATTGTCACCACCAAGATCATCATCATTCTCCCGCTCATATTGCGTCCGATTCACGCTTTATTAAGAGTGGCCAACGCGGTGAGGTCTTTCAAACATCCCTTTGATTCTGCTGATAGGAAGAGTATTTCACCTCATCACCGACTTTTATGTCCTTGCACTCTCGGAGAAGTGACCCATTTGATGACATGTAAAGCACTTGACCTTCTTTTGTCAAACCTAGTGGATCTCTTCCGAAATCCGAACTTCCTTCCACCTTTCTTTCAAATTTCTTGATGTCCATAGAAAGCATAACCACCGCCACTTTAATTTCATCTCTTCCATCTCCGATTGGATCCACCGATCGAAATCCTCATATGCAAGTTCTTCACGAGGATCATAATCGACAAAGAAGGATCAAGCACATCTTCCATTACACCCCAGTTGAGAACTTGATGGAGTGGTAGTGTAAGATGATGATGAGTAAGTTGAAGTTGGACCATAACTCATCTTTAGGGTAGAGGCTCCAACGAATCTTTGTGTGACTAGTAGTAGATGATGATCGAAAAGGACTTTTACATCATGTTCAAGAGCTTTAAGTTTGTTATCTGACTCATCAAAAGTAAGCATATCCGGACCACCTTTAGCTTTTAAAGCAATGCTCACTTGTAACGAGGATGGAGGTAATGATCTCAAGAACTTAGAATTACAATCATCATTATCACGGCTTTACATGGTGATTTAAGCGACTTAAGATCTTGTGAAACTTGTCGTAGCCCTTGTGAATTCCTTCCTCTTGTAGATTTGAAAGTCTTGAAGCTGTTGTGTGACATGGACTTTCTCATTATCCTAGGCTCCTCATTCCTCCGAACTTAGCCTTGATCACCAACCATATATCCTTAGCATCTACCATATAATGAAAGTCACTCAAGTGATCTTGAGGTATCGCCTGAAGAAGTATTGTTCTCACCTTGTTCTCTCTTTGAACTGCCAGGATTTCTTCATCAGACTTTGGAGGAATAATGAAAACAGTACCATCAGGATCCGTGGTTGTCCTTTTTAAACTGTTTCCCTTCTGCACAATTGACCAGAGATTCCAATCAATGTTGGAAATCCAGTTTTGCATTTGCATGGCCCATAGATCATACTCATCTCTCTTCAAGTATAGGAATTTAGCATTGCTGTTGGATAGACTAAGCTGTTGTAGAGAGGCACTGTTATTGTTGTTGGACAGTTCAACATCGTCCACAACTCCAGACATGTTGAAGGATGTAGTGATTGAAAGGATTAAAGTAAAGAACAACTCTTAGTATCGTAGAGACTCTCACGAGGCTCTGATACCACTTGTTGAAACTAGTAGACCTTGATAGATCTTGAGCTCGTGGATCGTTAGCTATGCCTATGTAATCACAAGCACAATAAAAGACAATCTCTACAACTTGTATTTAGCAGCGGAATATAAACACAAGTAACACAAATAACTAAGAACTCTGTGATCCTCTATGGATCGTTATCTTAACTAAAACTTTGTTTTTTTCCAATCGGTACATAACTCATACTATTGTGTTCCTTTTATAGACAAGGAACCATAAACAAAACCCTAAACCGTTTGCCAAGAAACGTATAAACATAAAACTAAATAAGATATACACAATCACTTCCTAATAAAGCTCATGTATATCCAAACTAAATATACTAAACACGGAATAACAACTTCCGCATAAACAAACTATTCACTATATATCTTCAGTAGAATCCACACTACTTCAGCAGAATCCCTTCAGCAGTAAGTTCAGCATAATCCATACTTCACAAAATTCCCAACAACCAGGATCTTTTTTCTTCTACGGCAGTTCATTTCTTAAAAGTGCTGAACATCTCTCATTAAGTTGAACCGTCACATCGGAATCGTTGCTTAATTCCTGCAAAATATTATTATGATCAATTTTAATGGAATTACTAAGAGGGACGTTTACCGGTAGAGCTTTGTCCAGAAGTGAGAGTTTCTCCATGCTGATTTGTCGCTTAACCTTTTCCGAAAAGGTAGTCGGTTCTTCAAATATTGTTTCCACTGTATTGACAACTTCCTCTTCCTGAGCAGCTAGGTAATCTGTGATGGCTTGCGAACATGAGCTCACACTCTTCTCCAATCCCTTAATCCGATCTTCATGAGTTTTGAGAGAAGAGATTGTGTTTTTCACGAATGTTTTCATCATTTTTTCAATTCTATCATCTCGTTCCCTCGATTTCTTGATGTGGTCAAGAATCGTTTTTTCAAGGTTGCTCCCGGTTTTGGTCCCGAATACACTCTTAACCTTCTCAATCCTACATGATTCAGCTTCATTTGCCCTTTCCAGCATTTGCTTTTCAAAAATTTCACCATAATTGTATTATTGCTTCGTCAATGTTTTCATTACCTTATGATCAAAATTTTCTCTTGGTCTGTACCCTGTATCCATAAGCCATTTGTAGTAATGTTTAGAAATCCGTTGAATACATTCCAAGGCTTGGTTAGGAGTCATGCTAGGAATAGGTCTAGGAGAATCGAGTAATTCCCGTGTTAGCGCATTAATTCCTCTATAGAAGACATAGGCGATCGATGTTTGTTCAAATCATGGTGGGACATCGATAAAGCGACTCATTAAATCTTTCCCATGCTTGATAAGCGTTTCTTCTCCTTCTTGAGCGAATTGATGGATCTTACTAAAAGTTTAGCCATTTTTAAGGAGGGCAAAATTGTTGAACGAATTCTCTTCTTAATTTATCCCATGCTCCTTTACATTCATTCGGTAGTTTATTGTACTATATTTTCGCAGTTCCTGTAAGAGTCATAGGAAAAATTCTTGCGGTAACCGAATAGCTCGAGATGCTTCGGACGCTGAAAAGAGATGATAAGTAGAGTATTTTTTCTACATAATTCTGAACCTCTTCATTTTCATCTCCTAAAAACTTAAGCTCGTGTAACTCTCGAATAAATTGGTCCGGAATAGAGTATTTTTCCATACTAGAATCCTGTGTGAAGGTTCGTTGGCGGTTCTCATTTGGTCGCTCCAAATCTTGTTCCATGGTTAATTCTTGATATTATTTTCATCAATGACTTCGGTTACGCATCGGTGGTCGATTAAGTAAAATGAAAAGATGTTATGAATAGGAGCCGAGAGTAAACTTTTCTTGTCCGAAATTGTTTCTCTGGATCCTCGAATGGGGTGGCGAAATGGCCTCAACCTTATAATCTTGTAACGACATTTAAGAGAAGAAAGAAAATTAAAATAGACTTAATAAAAATCCTAAAATAACTCCCGTGGCCAAAAATTTGATCACGGGTTTCTGGACCAGGTTTTAATATTTATAATATCTCGTTATACCTATGGTCTACCCTAATGCACTAACAGGCGGTGTACCCGATCGTGTGTAGTGTAGTATTCGTAAAACCGAGGTCGTCCCAAGAGCTATGTGTGTTGGATTTATACTAAGTCTAGGTGTCACGATTTTAAGATGATTTAATTAATTAACTACTAAAGCACATAAAGGCAAAGGTGTAATCAATAGAGGAGAGTTATGCTAACCTAGTTATTCATCCTAGCTAGTAATGTCTCGTCTAATTACTTCCAATTACTTGGTGGGGTCAAAGTCGAGAGGACAACAATTGGTGGGTTAGCCTAACCTATCGACAAAGATGCCACCTTTGGAGAAGTCAGTGTCCCTCATAATTCCACTTGTTCCTAGTCCCTGTCGAGTCATTAAGTTCCGCTACATGCTAGACTTATAATAGTGAGTGCCGGCGCTAGCATATTAGACACTCACCTCTTAATTCTTAAGTTCATCCAAACGGTAGGTGATCAGTTGGTCAAATCGCACAAGTAGAAAGGGTCGTAAGTTGGTCATATCTTACCCTTCCCGTCTCAGTCTACTCACTTAGGGTCAGTTGGTCATATCTCCTAAGCAACTAGCCTCTACCACCATTCAAAACTACCGAAACAAGGGTAGCTACCAATAAACTATGCATGCATACACTTAGAAATTATTATACGAAAGTAATGTAAACACAAACAAAACAATTAAGGAATCATAACTAGGCCAGCACCAAGAGGTGCTTAGCCCCTCATATTAACCATACAAATCAATTCAATATTTAATGTTACGAAATACATGAATCGAAAGTAAAGAAAAGATAAAATGCTCATGCTTATCGTAGGGGAGTGATTCTCCCTTGGAGATAGCTCCGTATGCTCCTCTAGACCTGCCTTTGGCTTCTTTCAACGTTCTTTGGTTGTGGTGTGTGAAATGGGATGCTTTTGAAATGCTGGAAATCGTGGGGTATTTATAGGCCAGATCTTGGTTACGGCGTAACTAATAAAATAGTTACGCCGTAATAATCTAATTCTTCGTAAATTGCACTAGATCTGCTGGTTACGGCGTAACTTTAGAAGTGGTTACGCCGTATCTTCAATAATTTTTGGTTACGCCGTAGTTTATGCACGAGTTACGGCGTAGTTATCAACGGCGCAAAACTTCATTTGACCTAATATAGTTACGTCGTAATCTTTTGAGAGAGTTACGCCGTAGTCTTATGATAAGTTGGCTTTCTGAGTTACGCTTTAGTTACGACGTAATGTGAGAGATGAGTTACACCGTAACTTCTTCAAAGTGAGCTTAATAAATCTTTAATAATTCTCCAATTCCACGTCTCTTTAGCTCCAATGCTCGTAATTTACCTGAAAGTGGAATATAATAGAAAACAAGCATAAATCCATATAAATAATATAAATTGCAAGCATTATCGGGGGAATTTGACACTTAATATTCAGGATAATTTGATGTTATTAGAGGACTTGCAAACTAACGCAGCTGTAATGTTGATGGCTAACATGCAAGAACTCCACATGAGTGACACAGGCGTAGTGTAAGACATTGACGGCTTGTCTCAGGTACCAGATCCAAACATATGTCTTATACGTGATCTGATATCTTCGCATGCATCTACATCCGAAAAGGAACAAAGTGTTCAACATGAGCTATCTACATCTCATCAAGAAGATAATCAAATGGATCCAGTAGTTACATTTGATGATCAAGATGACCTTTTGGTTACCTTTGATGATCAAGTTGACCCCGTGGTTACATTTGAGGATCCAAATGATGATCATGTCGATACTCAAGTTGAACAAAATGAACATTTTTCTAATCCAGATCCAGAGCTCATGACCTTATTTTTGACCACCCAATCTCAGCTGGAAAAGTGCAATGAGATAAATAATAATTTTCATGAAAAAGTGCCACTATTGACTAAGGATATTGGATGTTAGAAGCTACAACTTAACAATTTTGAAACAAAAGAGAAACGTGAACATAGTTTTGAAATCGCTTTTCAAAAGTCTTATCAAAAAGAACAATCTTTAGAAAAACAGATACGTGATCTAATGGTTTCCAAAAAGGCTTTGATTTCTCAAATAGAACAAAAAACTTTGAACATAAAAAACACGTTGACACTCTTACTTCAGAAACTCAAAATGCCAAGATTGAGTTGTCTTCGTGTCAAAAAGAGTTTTCAGAATACAAACGTAATTCAAGGAGACAAATTGATCAATATCTTGATGAAATTGTCGATTTACAAAACAAAATTAAAGAGTTTCAAACTATTGTGTATAAACATGGTGAGTCAATCACAACGATTCAAAAGTTCACATTTAAGCCAAATCCATATGGATATGGGCCAAATCTTGCTGATAACAAATCATGTTTTTTCAATAGAGCATTCAAGGCAAATCCAAATTTTTATAGTGTCAAACATATGCTTGATGAATCTATTGTTCGTGTTGTTGAATATAATCGTAAAGAGGAACTGGATGCAGAAGAAAAGAGTCGATTGAAAATGCAAAATGTTGAATATAGTAAACCTTTTGATTATTCAAAAAGACCTCTTATAAGTTTTGTTCCACAATAGGATAAAACAAACATACCTTGGGTTATTACACCGATTAATGAGTCCTCTTCTGACGTCGGTTCCATCAAACCAGTTGCACAAATTAATGGTCATTTACCTTCTTTGAGTGAAATCACACCATTACCTGAAAGATGTCAACTCCTTAAATATTTTGATACATTCATGTCTGACATTAAACTTTTGAAACGTGAAATTGAACTTAATTCGGAAATAAAAGTTGAAACTTTTCAATCGGCTTATGCCCGAAACCAAAGAGATATTTTTCAAAAACAACTTTTACCACATGTTCGAAATTTATGTATTTGTGCATCATATTGGGAATGTGATCTTCAAAAAGAAATTGGACAAATGAAAACAATTTTCAATGAAACAGAGGCATGGGTTTTGAAAACTAAAAAGAAGAATAACATTTTTCAAAACTATGTTGATCGAATCTTGGAAGATGTTATCTGTGCTGATACCATATCAATTGTGTTGTATTATACTGCTACCTCTGCTTTTGATAATATTGCTGTTGATTCTGTTGATAATGTTGATATCGTTGATAATGTGTCTCAAATCGAAACTTTGAAAGCTGAAAATGAGCGTTTGGTAAATGAACTCTCAGTCGTCACACGTCGTCTTCAATGGTGTCAAAAATATTATAATAATCGAGAACTTGCTTTGCAAAAAAACTCAAACAGTTGGGTGACAAAACTTTTGAACCACAACTCGAACGATTGAATGAGGTAAATGCGTCTTTGAAGTGTCAGATTTTGAAATATGAACAAGAAATTGCAAAAGTTAAAACAGAATATGATAAGATATTTAAATTACTGAAAAAGACTCGTGCAAAAGCGTCAAAAGATCTTGATGATCATCTTGTGTACACTCGTGAAGTCTTAAGTGCTAATGGAAACATACCATCTGAAAATCAAGATTTGTTACACACTATCATAGAGTTGAAAGAGAAATTGGGGAAATATGAGAATGATAAGTCTAGTAACACAAACGTCATTGCACCTGGAATGTTTAAAATTGATTCTAGGAAGCCTAAAGACATACCACAAGATAATAATGTGATTCCTTCCATTTCTACAGGATTAGTTGCCTCTAATCCTAGCGTTAGCACTTCACAGCTTAAGAGCACAAACAAGAAGAATAGGAAGTTGCAATGTAAGAGAAGATCAGTAAAGACCCCTGCAATAGAAGAACACACTAGGACTTTGAATAAAACACATATTGCACCAACTTTAAATATTACGTTAGATAAATGTAATAGTCAAAGTGATGTAACGAATGTTAAACCTTTAAGTACTTTTGATGTTAAATTTGAAGCTTCTTGTGTTGTATGTCGAAAAAGTATGCTTTCTAATTTTCATGATAAATGTGTTGCTAAATCTATCTTGTCTCGTTATCAGAAACCTAAGAATGGCATTCCCTCTAGGCCCACTAATGCTTCTAAGTCTGTCCTAAGAAAACCGCCTTCTAGTGTTTCTGAGATTATCATTGATGTACCCATAGCACCCTCATCACCTCCTAAGAAGCTAATATCACCTAGTGCATTCACTAAGACCAAAGCACATACTAGTTGGACTTGGAAGAGATGGTTACAAAGTACACTTGGATTTAAATGGTTAGCCACAATTATTGATATGTGTGTTTCTTCTATAACTGTATCGGAACCCTCTAACTCTTCGGGTTCCACTTCTACTTCTATTCCACTTGTGTCATTTGTGTGTATTGCAGGTGATACAGATCATTCTCTGGATTGTTGATAGCGGATGTTCCCGGCACATGACATGCAACCTCAAACTTTTATCAAACTTTATATCAAAGTTCATCAACACTATCAGGTTCGGGAATGATCACTTTGTAGCTATCATGGGCTACGAAGATTACATCAATGAGAACATCGAAATTAGCAGAGTTTATTATGTTGAAGGCCTTAGACACAATCTTTTCTCAGTCGGTCAATTTTGTGATGGTGATTTGGAAGTTGCCTTTAGAGAGAAAACTTGTTTCATCCGTAATCTACAAGGACACGATCTCATGTCCGGATCCCGCTCGTCAAGCCTTTACACAATCTCAATGCAAGATATGATCGCTTCATCTCCCATATGTCTACTCTCTAAAGCAACATCTACAAAATCATGGTTGTGGCACCGACGACTTTCACATTTAAACTTTCAAACCATAACTAATCTTGCACGACACAAACTAGTTGAAGGTCTTCCAAGGTTTCGGTATTCAAAAGATCACTTATGCTCAGCTTGTGAACAAGGGAAAAGCACTCGTGCTCATTTACCTTCGAAGGTTGAAGACAACACTCAGCCTATTATTCATCTTCTTCACATGGATTTGTGTGGCCCGATGCATGTACAGACGATAAATGGCAAACGCTACATTCTCGGAATCGTTGATGACTACTCAAGATGGACTAGGGTTTACTTTCTACGAAGTAAAGATCAAGCTCCACAAAATGATCATCACCTTTCAACTCCAGAACACGGTCAGACAAGTCAGAACAGATAGAGGAACTGAATTTGTAAACCAAACTCTTCGGGAATATTATGAGAAAGTGGGAATTGAGCATCAGACATCAATTGCAAGAACACCAGAACAAAATAGAGTTGTCGAAAGCTGAAACCGTGCGTTAGTAGAAGCTGCAAGAACGATGTTGATAAATGCAAAACTTTTAGATTACTTATGGGCAGAAGCCAGTCAACTGCCTGCTACACTCAGAACCGTTCTATGATAACTAAAGGTCACAACAAAACACCTTATGCGCTTATCCATAACAGAAAACTGAACCTAAAACACTTTCATGTATTTGGTGCTCTGTTATCCAAATAATGATCGTGGTGACTTTGGAAAGCTCAAGGCCAAAGCTGATATTGGTGTCTTTGTTGGATATTGTGATAACTCAAAAGGATACCGGATCTGGAATTGTTGTACAAAGGAAATTATGGAAACCATTCATGCTAATTTTGATGAGCTCACGTGGCTTACGAGCAAAAGCGACTTGTAACTTGGGACATTACCGTCTCAACTTCCTCAATCATCACCTGATTAAACCTTTCCACTCACTCGTCATCAAATGGAAACATTATTTTCTCCTCTGTTCAATGAAGACTTTGATCAACGTGCTCGGATGTATCAAGCTGTTTCCATTGCTCAACGATAATACTCCAATACCGATACACAGAAACAACAACAAGCATTGTTGATGCACCTCCTCTTGAATCTCCAACAACGGTGAACAAAGCGATTCTAATGACACGACCCGGTGATGATATTCTTAACCACAATGTACCTGCACCCACGGATTACGATGGAAATGCGTTCTTTAACCCATTCTCAACTGAAACGGCAAATCTAGATGTTGTTGAAACTTCTACAAGCCATCTGAATACACCCAATCTGCACAATGTATATCAACCTTCCACACACTGATGGACCAAAGACCATCCTCTTGTAAATATTATTGGAAACCCAAACCAACCAGTCGTAACTAGACAACGCCTTCAGACTGACGGAGAAAATTGCATTTATGCACTCAATGTCAGTCAAACTGAACCCAAAAACATTAAGGATGCAATGGTAAGAAGATCTGAACCAATTTAAATGCTTTGAAGTATGGGAATTTGTCACACCCCAATTTACTTTTGCGTGAATGGAATTCACAGGGGCAACAACTGTCATAGCACCACATCACGAGTTATATTGAGCGACCTAAAGTGTCGTTTTAAAACACATCGTTGGATATTTCATAAAACATAAGCGAGTACAACATCGATCCCAAAAGGTTCAACAAGTTTGCCAAAATACAAATATGTTACAAATCCAAACGATGTTTTGAAATAAAGAGCCATAATGTACATAATGTAAGTCGACGCGCGACTCAAAATATAGGTTCCTAACCATGTCATGATCACGAATGCCTCGGTTACACGAAAATACATTGCTAAAAACGTCAACAATAATGTTGGTGAGAAATCATAGGTTTTGTAAATGTTTTATACGACTACACAAGTATAGACCATGCATGACAATCAAGTCACGTAAAAATAATGTTACAATTGCTCTAAGCCCATGACCCCGAAACTAGGCATTCAATAATGTATGCCCTGCAGAGTGTTTGCGGACAACTCCGTAATACTATCAAATGAAATGCATCCGTTCACTTGGTTGGGATTCACCAACCGGATGGGCGTCACCCTCGATAGATCTATCCACTCATCCTCGCTTCAAAGATTAACGGTTCATGTTCAAGTAATGGGGACTTTCAAATTGGCATATGTGGTAACTTAAGCAATGTAATGAATTTAACATACTTGGTATCGTACAAAAAAAAAATGTAGTGCAATGTATTCTCCCGTGGGTTTGAAATAATCGAAAGCATGTAAAAGCAGGGCTATGAAAACTCACTTGGATAAAGCGGAAATAACGGCAATAGTGAGTACACCGAGGTTTATAATGATCGTCAACGGGACCTATTATCAATGATATGATATGTCATGAGTTGCAATGTAATGCTATGCATGCACCGTATGTTATTTATACCATTTACGGGTTTTGAAAATATTACTCGTCGACGAAAAATACTCTTTTGACGTCTTGACCCTTCAAAATTACTTTACATGTTTTTACGCCAAAATGTCATCCTACAATGGTTTTATAATGATTTTGGTGAAATAAACACTTTTCGTCATAAAACAATGTCGTCGGAAAAACCATGAAATTAACAAAATGGCTCCGGAAAAGTGGTCGTAAAATGGTGTACGTCGATCGTTAGAGAACGAACTCGACGGTTTTGGAAAGTTTGTATCGATATCTAAAAGTTTCAGTTCGGGAGTTTTCGTTCAAAGGTCTCGATCATAAAGATATCAAGGCTAAAGATGGTGGTTTTGGCTAATGTTGTGCGAGAAAATGAGTTTCGCCAATGTTTGAACATCCGTAAATAAATCACTATGACTCCGCTTGACAAACGGCTTTTGTTTTGAAAAATATGGCCGATGAACTTGATTTTACTAGAAGACACTTTGTTCCAAAAGTTTTGCATCATGGGTAAAACGCACGCAAACATGGACGATATAACTAATGAAATACTTGTTACGTCAACAATAATATAGTTTTAGAAAATAATATTACGGCAACTTTATGAAAACAGCCATATCTTTGTCGTTTTAAATCCGTTTCTCGTAAAATATGTCCTTAACCGTATCAAGTAAACTAATATATTTTGAGAAGTCGAAATAATTTGTGAAGCTTAAGGCTCGTTTTTGACCGAAATATGTAAAAACTGCATGCTGTCTTTTCGAGAAAATATACTTTTCGTCGCCAAACTTTAAAAATTCACCACGGCCGTTATAACTCCGTTTTATCCGTTCAAGCGGCCACGGATTCGTTTAAAGTATATTTTCTAATTATCAAGGCCAAAATGTCGTACCATCAGTGGGTTTTTCCAGAAATTCGTTTTAAGGACAGACCCTAAAATATAGTTTCTGAAAAATAGTTTTTCTCGGACAAAACCTATTCTAATCCTTCAAATCAACTCCAAAGCTAATCTAATCCTACCATACACCTTCTTAGGGTGTCATGGGTTCCTAATCACCATCAATACCAAAGAATACCATGGGAGTAATTATAGGATGACTATAAGTATATAAAACCTTAAAAATCATGAAATAAATGGTATAAACTACATAACATGCATAAAAGCTCCGAAAATGATAAGAAGCATATGAAAATGAAGAGGAAACATAAAAATGACAAGAATATGCTTACTAGTGCAAGTGAAGAGGTGTAGGTAACAAAGGATTAACTTAAATATCCTTGGTTTTTATTGCGAAACCATGAAAAGGATATGTTCTAGGTTGTTTAAACACTTGAGGTTGCAAAATTTTCTTGATCCTTGGTTCTTCTCTATGTGGCGGTTCTTAGTGAGCAAAGAGAGAGGAAAATTTGTTTTACACTTTGATAATATGAGATGTGTGTGAAATAATGAGGTTAAAAGACTTTTGTAGCAAGGATGAAATGTTAGACATGAACCATACATCATTTAAGACTTACCCTCCCCTTGGCGGATTTTGGGAGGTTTGTCTTCCAATATATATATATTTTTTAAAATCATTTACTTGCATTATTTGTGTATTAATTTGTAGAAAAGTAAGTAATATGTAAATAATTTGTACAAGTAAAGGAAATTGGGAAATTTTGGTAAAAGTAAGTTTTAGTAAATCAAAATAGATTGTATTGAGGTGATAAAAATTGTAAAATACTTTCCTTGTGAAAATCGGGTGATAAAATAATTATCGTAAAATTTTTAAGAAAACGACGTAATAATTAAACGTTAACGATTAAAATACCAAATAAATTTGAAACACTAGGAAAACTAAAAATATAGTTTTTATAAACCAAATGTAAGTTTAAAAATACCTCGGGATCATTTTCGAAAGTAACGGGTTAAATAATCAAAATAAAAACTCACGCGATAAAAATTATTAAATATAAAAATTACGCGTTGAAGGGTGAAATGAAATGTCGTGCATGTACTAATGAGATGCACATGATGTCAATGAGATGTAGACTAATCATAGTCCATATGAAATGTAGGTGATGTCATGATCATGAATTCGCGCTAAACCTCCCGTGTTACGCAATTTGAAACAAGTAAACCAAGTTTACTAAAATGTTGAAATAATGAGACATGAGCGGTGTCGAGAAATGACTGAAAGTACGGATTGTCACATTCGCCCATCCAAAAGGAATTCAGTCCACGAATTCGGTTAAATGTTGGTCTATCGGGTTTAGGGTTTGATGTGGCAACTTTCCCATTCCCGAGCAAAACCCTCAAAGACTTTTACCAACCAATTTTCACTTAATCTCACAACTCATCAAACAAGAACTGTCATGAGATTAGGCTAAATTGGTTTGAAGGAGATCTTTTGAAAATTTGGCTCGATTACGGAATTGCTTACACATATAAGTCTACTACTCCCTTCATCGCATGATTCTTCCTGAATTAGACATAGGTGATCAGGCTATGTATAATTTAGGAGTAACTATGCAATGCTTGGACTAATCGACTCATATGTTGTTTGGTGTTGAGTAAACCGATGTTAAAATTGTGATGAACATCGAGAGAGAAGACATGGAGAAGTGTCGATAAAATGATAGTTAGAGTAAAAGATTTAAAATCCTCGTAAATGATAACAAATCGGAAAGAAAATAAAGTACGATAGATGAGAATATTTTACAACGAGTGGCTTATCAAAAGTAGTACATCTTAGGTTCTAAAGATTCGGATACGATGAAAACATAAACTTAGTACAACATGGTACATAGGGAAAAGAAAACAAGACATTAATTCCGAACTTCTTGGTCTTCGCGTCATTGATACCTAGACGAGCTTCTCCTCCTCTAACATGCATGCATTCCCATGAGCACATTCAACTTGTTGACCTTGGTTTTGGGACATTGGCTCCGATAGTGTCCTTGCTCCCACATCCGAAACATGTCATTATAGTTTTACCTCTACAATCCTGGCGAGGTGTCCTAATTTTGGCTTGGCGGCACTTGGCGGCAAAGACACGAGTGATGAAAGTTACATCTAGTACATAGTGGGTGTGTTCCAAGATATCCTTTTCCTTTGCGTCCTTAGCAAGGTGTCCCACTTTTGACAGATAAAGCATATACCACATGAACCATCATGATGTAGCGTGCATTGATGACATCGTGGTAAGTTTCCGACATAAGTTCTTTCCTTTGTTGGTGCAGCAACATAAACCACAGCGCTTCTTGTCTTCTATTCATTGTTGGTGATGGTTAATGCTACGGCTTTGGTTGTTGTTGTGGTAACCTCCTTGGTCATTTTCCATTTCCTTTTGTTGTTGTTGGTTTGATTGTTGTCGTTGGTGCGGTTATTATTGTTATTGATGGTATAATTGTTGTTATTGTTGTGGTGGTTATTGTTGATAATGTTTTCCTTTTCGTAACTTGAGCCATGAGTACTTGAGTAATACTGGTAGATTCTTCAATTGTTTGTGGATCGAAAGAAGTTACATCTCCTTGGATATTTTGTGAAAGTCCTCAATGAAATTTTTCAATAGTTTCTCCTTATCCAAAACCATAGTTGGACACGAGCAGTCAACTCTTGAAACCTTTTGATGTAAGCAAGTCTCAGATTTCAGCAAGCGATTGCGGCCTCGATAATAGCGACTACCGTCGCTCGTTCTTCTTCAATCCTTAATGCCTCGCTACACTATCCCTTACCAACTTTTGAATAGCCACTTGAGTCATTTCGGTGTAGTTTTCTTGATGCCATATCTTCTTCAAAACAAGAGGAAATGTGAGGCGTAGTCAAATCCTATGTTAAGAATGGGCTCTAAAGAGAAGTGATAGAAGGTGGTAAGTTTGAGGGTATTTTTCAAAATGATCGACGGTTTCCGAAAGGATGGGTTATGAGGTGTTGTAAGTGCTTCAAATATAGTTCATCCCTAATATTGTTATCATGTTAGCAAGAAGCTAGATATCACCTCAAATTATGTCGAAGAATGTTTGTTCTGGTTTCACTAGTAGGTGGGGAGTCATTGATTGTCCGACATGTTCAAACCTGCGGCATCTCTTGATATGAAAGTGAGGTTACTTGGAATTTCTAGAGAACACAATGCCTTAGGGGAAGTTTATATCGATAGCCTTAATTTAACCAAATTTTCCTTTAAGGGATACTCATTGTAGGGAAGTTCACATATTGTTGAAGCTATGTTTAGTGAAATGTTCGTAGCCTCAAATAGAAGACTTGGTACATCCCTATAGTGTTGTTTCATGGGTATTAACTCAGTATTAAATCTGTAACTCGGTCTAGCTAGTACTTATGGAATAATAGAGTTTGAATTCTAATTCAAAATAGTGGTTCGGGATGTCTTGTGATGTCCTAAGATTTTGTTGAGTTTTGAATCATCCTACCTCCTAGTTCTAGTCCTTGTTGGTAATTCCAAAATCCTTTCATTGTTTTCTTGTATCGAGGAATCCTCCTCACGGATGGTATAGGAAGTCTTTCCTAAAAGGTCACCCGTCAATCCTAACTTATCGGTTAAGTGAGAGATAAATGGCGTTAAAGCAACAACTTGTTAAGGTGATTTTAAAACAGCTATATAGTGATAGAAAACGGCTTAACAATGGTAGTGAGATATTTTGGGTAAGACACAATTCGATTATAACATAACTCGTGAAATGATTTGTAAAATAGCACAATAAAACAATTTATCGTTTGTCAAATAATAGAAGATTTCGTAGTTTAATTAATATCAAGATGGTTTAGAGGTTGATAATATAATAGTCGATAGAGTAAAGGCGAATAGTGCGTGAGGTAAGCGTATCAAGTTTTATGATTTTAAATCGAGGCGGTGGCTAATATAGCTCACCAAAAGGGTAAAATAGTTTATAACTTGCTATTGCAATTGTTTGTTGTTTTATAAAATAATAGCAACTAATCGGTTTATCATACTATGAGAAAATAGTTTGCAAAGTATCGATAAGGTCATTGTTTATAAAGTATTTTAAAATCGTAAATTTTTGGTTTAATGGTACAGAGAGTAAGACAAATGGTCGGTAAAATAGTTGAAAGCAGTTTGCGTTGATAACGATGAAATTTATTATCTCAAAAGAGAATGTAGGACAAATAGTTGGTGTTCCACGTTTTGTTTTGTAAGATAATAGCTTGATGATTTCTCGAGTAACATGAAAATCGTTTCGTATGAGGATATTACGTAGTTGATAAAATGACCTGAAACCATTTGATAAATTGATAATATAACAACTTGCGTTAAAACTTTATGAAACAACGTTTCTAAGATGGTGATAAAATAGTTGAAATAAAAATCAAGTGAAATAATTTAGGAAATAGTAGCGGGGTAATTTGGAATAAAATTTGTTGGATGGTTTGTAGGATACATAGGAGAATCTTATCAAGTAATAACGATCTACTAATTGGTCGAGAATAAATTTGGCCTAACCCTAGTAAAATAGTGATGTATCATTCTGAATCGCTTGAAGAATTAGGCAATCGAATAAGGAATGAAGTAAACAAAGCTTGTGATTATCGTGGAGATAACAAATGATAAAGTTTACATCAGCTAAAAAAATACTTATTATCTGTTCCTGTTGGTAGTCTAATCATGTCTCAAGTGTAGGAGTAGTAGGCGGTCTAGCAACCATAGCCCTAAAATTCTCACAGTCTCAAACCTATGAGATGGTGTAGTGTCTATAATCTTAGTGGTAAATGGTAATGGTGTGTCAATCATGCACGCTTCCCAAGCCGCAAGTCAGGTGTATAAGTATCGTGTATGAGATGTGATGGTATGGATGGTGCTCGAAATGATAATGATGATGAAAATAATGACGATGATGATAATGGAATCCTTGTGGTGAGTTAAGAAAATAGGTTCATTAGAATTAAGTCTATAAGTTCTACCCAATAGTATGATCCGTCCCAACCGAAAGTGATAAAAATTGCCCCGATTCTATAGTGAATCGATAGTGATCGTGATGGTGTAGGTGTAACTTCGTCCTCCCAAAAGGGTTTATCTCGGTATTCAACGTTATCGGTGAGGAGTCAATGATGTGAAAATCGTGATAGGGAATGACTAGGAATTTTCCACGTTAAAGTGATGTGAGTATAATGAGATGGGTATTTGAAGGCATTTATGTGACAACCGTTGTGAAATGAAAGTGAATAACTCGAAAAATGTACGTATAAATCGCATGCAAAGTGAACACGCACTTATGATGAAATGATGAGATGCTATGATAATGTAGTTATAGTCTAGGGTCAAAGATGCAACCTAGTTCTCTATAACTGTAGCTCTGGTACCAATCTGTCACACCCCAATTTACTTTTTGCAGTGGAATGGAATTCACGGGGCAACAACCGTCATAGCACCACATCACAGTTATATTGAACGACCTAAAGTGTCGTTTTAAAACACATCGTTGGATATTTCATAAAAACATAATCAGAGTACAACATCGGTCCCAAAAGGTTCAACAAGTTTGCCAAAATACAAATATGTTACAAATCCAAACGATGTTTTGAAATAAAGAGCCATAATGTACATAATGTAAGTCGACGCCGCGACTCAAAATATAGGTCCCTAACCATGTCATGATGCGAATGCCTCAGTTACCTGAAAATACATTGCTAAAAACGTCAACAATAATGTTGGTGAGAAATCATAGGTTTATGTAAATGTTTTATACGACTACACAAGTATAGACCATGCATGACAATCAAGTCACGTAAAAATAATGTTACAATTGCTCTAAGCCCATGACCCCGAAACTAGACTGTTCAATAATGTATGCCCCTGCAGAGTGTTTGCCAGACAACTCCGTAATACTATCAAATGAAATGCATCCGTTCACTTGGTTGGGATTCACCAACCGGATGAGGCGTCGCCCTCGATAGATCTATCCACTCATCCTCGCTTCAAAGATTAACGGTTCATGTTCAAGTAATGGGGACTTTCAAATTGGCATATGTGGTAACTTAAGCAATGTAATGAATTTAACATACTTGGTATCGTACAAAAAAAATGTAGTGCAATGTATTCTCCCGTGGGTTTGAAATAATCGAAAGCATGTAAAAGCAGGGCTATGAAAACTCACTTGGATAAACTGGAAATAACGGCAATAGTGAGTACGAGGTTTATAATGATCGTCAACGGGACCTATTATCAATGATATGATATGTCATGAGTTGCAATGTAATGCTATGCATGCCGTATGTTATTTATACCATTTACGGGTTTTGAAAATATTACTCGTCGACGAAAAATACTCTTTTGACGTCTTGACCCTTCAAAAATTACTTTACATGTTTTACGCCAAAATGTCATCCTACAATGGTTTTATAATGATTTTGGTGAAATAAACACTTTTCGTCGCAAAACAATGTCGTCGGAAAAACAATGAAATTAACAAAATGGCTCCGGAAAAGTGGTCGTAAAATGGTGTCGTCGATCGTTAGAGAAACGAACTCGACGGTTTTGGAAAGTTTGTATCGATATCTAAAAGTTTCAGTTCAGGAGTTTTCGTTCAAAAGGTCTCGATCATAAAGATATCCAAGGCTAAAGATGGTGGTTTTGGCTAATGTTGTGCGAGAAAATGAGTTTGACCAATGTTTGAACATCCGTAAATAAATCACTATGACTCCGCTTGACAAACGGCTTTTGTTTTGAAAAATATGGCCGATGAACTTGATTTTACTAGAAGACACTTTGTTCCAAAAGTTTTGCATCATGGGTAAAAGCGCGCAAACATGGACGATATAACTAATGAAATACTTGTTACGTCAACAATAATATAGTTTTTCAGAAAATAATATTTACGGCAACTTTATGAAAACAGCCATATCTTTGTCGTTTTAAATCCGTTTTCTACGTAAAATATGTCCTTAACTTCGTATCGAAGTAAACTAATATATTTTTGAGAAGTCGAAATAATTTGTGAAGCTTAAGGCTCGTTTTGACCGAAATATGTAAAAACTGCATGCTGTCTTTTTCGGAAAAATATACTTTTAAATCGCCAAACTTTAAAAATTCACCACGGCTTCGTTATAACTCCGTTTTATCCGTTCAAGCGGCCACGGATTCGTTTTAAAGTATATTTTCTAATTATCAAGGCCAAAATGTCGTACCATCAGTGGGTTTTCCAGAAATTCGTTTTAAGGACAGACCCTAAAATATAGTTTACGAAAATAGTTTTCTCGGACAAAACCTATTCTAATCCCTTCAAATCAACTCCAAAGCTAATCTAATCCTACCATACACCTTCTTAGGGTGTCATGGGTTCCTAATCACCATCAATACCAAAGAATACCATGGGAGTAATTATAGGATGACTATAAGTATATAAAACCTTAAAAATCATGAAATAAATGGTATAAACTACATAACATGCATAAAAGCTCCAAAAATGATAAGAAGCATATGAAAATGAAGAGGAAACATAAAAATGACAAGAATATGCTTACTAGTGCAAGTGAAGAGGTGTAGGTAACAAAGGATTAACTTAAATATCCTTGGTTTTTATTGCAAAACCATGAAAAGGATATGTTCTAGGTTGTTTAAACACTTGAGGTTGCAAAATTTTCTTGATCCCTTGGTTCTTCTCTATGTGGCGGTTCTTAGTGAGCAAAAGAGAGGAAAATTTGTTTTACACTTTGATAATATGAGATGTGTGTGAAATAATGAGGTTAAAAGACTTTTGTAGCAAGGATGAAATGTTAGACATGAACCATACATCATTTAAGACTTACCCTCCCTTGGCGGATTTTGGGAGGGTTTGTCTTCAATATATATATATTTTTTTAAAATCATTTACTTGCATTATTTGTGTATTAATTTGTAGAAAAGTAAGTAATATGTAAATAATTTGTACAAGTAAAGGAAATTGGGAAATTTTGGTACAAGTAAGTTTTAGTAAATCAAAATAGATTGTATTGAGGTGATAAAAATTGTAAAAATACTTTCCTTGTGAAAATCGGGTGATAAAATAATTATCGTAAAATTTTTAAGAAAGCGTAATAATTAAACGTTAACGTTTAAAATACCAAATAAATTTGAAACACTAGGAAAACTAAAATATAGTTTTATAAACCAAATGTAAGTTTAAAAATACCTCGGGATCATTTTCAAAGTAACGGGTTAAATAATCAAAATAAAAACTCACGCGATAAAAATTATTAAATATAAAAATTACGCGTTGAAGGGTGAAATGAAATGTCGTGCATGTACTAATGAGATGCACATGATGTCAATGAGATGTAGACTAATCATAGTCCATATGAAATGTAGGTGATGTCATGATCATGAATTCGCCGCTAAACCTCCGAGTTCGCAATTTGAAACAAGTAAACCAAGTTTACTAAAATGTTGAAATAATGAGACATGAGCGGTGTCGAAATGACACGAAGTACGGATTGTCACGAATTGGCTGAAAGACCGACAAGGGTCTCGTCATTGGTCTCAAATGGATTTGGAAGAATAAGTTAGATGCTGAAGGTACGGTTATCCGCAACAAGTCACGTCTGGTGGCTAAGGATTATAGACAGAAAGACGGTATCTAATTTGAAGAATCATTCGCTTCGGTTGCTAGACTTGAGGTTGTATGGATTTTTCCAGCATTTGCAGCTCACTTAAACATCACCATCTACCAAATGGATGTCAAAACTGCTTTTCTTAATGGTCAACTTAAGGAGACAGTGTATGTTAGCCAGCCAGAATGATTCGTTGATCTAGAGTTCCTTAATCACGTCTACAAACTAAAAAGGCTCTCTATGGTCTCAAATAAGCCCCTCGGGCGTGGTATGATAAGTTGTCATCCTTTATCCTTGCAAATAATTTTACCAAAGGATCGTTCGACCCAACACTGTTTATTCAATATCATAGGGCAGACATTTTAATTTTTCAGATCTATATGGATGATATCGTCTTTGGTTCTACCTACAAAAAGTACTCAAATGCTTTTTCAAAACTAATGAAAGCAAATTTTGAAATGTGAATGATGGGTGAACTTACGTTATTCTTAGGAATACAAGTTCATCAATCACTCCGTGGTATTTTCCTCTGTCAGTCCAAATATGCTCTTGAAATATTGAATAAACATGGAATGCAAAGTTGTGACACCTACAATACACCAATGACACATACCAACAAACTGGATGCTGATTTACATGGGAAATTGGTTGACCCTACCAAATACCATAGTATTATTGGGTCTCTCATGTATCTAACAGCCAGTAGACCCGTTATAGTATTTGATGTATATCTTTGCTCCCGTTACAGTCAAGACCAACTGAAAAACACCTCTCTGAGGCTAAAAGAATCCTACGATACGTCAAGGGAACCATTAACTTGGGGATCTAGTATCCGAAGGATTCTGGTTTTGAGCTAATAGCTTTTTTAGACGCTGACCATGTAGGATGCTTATATTCACAGCAAAGTACTTCAGGAGGTTTACAATTCCTTGGTGATAAATTGGTGTCATGGCAATCGAAGAAGCAGGACTATACATCGCTATCATCAACTGAAGCTGAATATGTAGCCATGTCTACGTGTTGTGCTCAAGTCATTTGGATGAGAACACAACTCAAGGATTATGGTTATGTATTCGACAAGATTCCGGTGTACTGCGACAACAGAAGTGCTATTACGATCTCGTGCAACACCGTTGAACACTCAAATTCAAAGCACATCGATCTTCGATATCATTTCATTAAAGAGCACGTGGAAAAGGGTAGAGTTGAATTATACTTTGTAGGTACAGGACATCAATTGGTGGACCTTCTCACTAAAGCCTTGCCTCCCGCAAGATTTTCTGATTTGGTTCACCGAATTGGTATGAGGTGTTTGACTCCAGAAGAATTGGATGAATTTTTAAAACTCACTTGAAAAGTCAAACACCAAAACATCTTTTGTATATATATTTCAAAAACAAAATACAAAAATATAAAATCTTATAAAAGATCAAAAATATGTTTCTTTTCAAATTTAACTGAAAATCAAACACTGCAAGTATAAAACTTCCATCAACACAGTGTTTTATCAAACATTTCACCATTTTTCCCGAACAAGTGTTGAGGGGGAGAAAGTAAATATTTTTCTGTTTCATAAAACCATTTACTTGCATGTTTCCATAAATTCGTTGTTTCTTATTAAATGATGGATATTTATCATAAAAATACCCTCCTCAGACTCAATTTTTTTTTCAAAATTCATTATTTCAAAAGTCGAGGGGGAGTATCGTCAAGTTTCTTGCCTAAATATATTTTGTCTAACCAAAAAAGGAGTTAAAGGATCTTGGTTGGAACCTCTTTGAGGTTGACAGACTGAAAGTGTCAAGTCTGGAAAATAATTTTAACGAAAACACATGTTTGACCACATTCAATGCTTACTTCTAAGCATTTAATTCTCCCAACCAACTTGATCCACGACCCACGATCAATCGCAAATCCATTCTCCAATCTTAAAATCTTTAAGTGCTAAAATGTTTTAATTATGATTATGAATAATGGTTTTGCAAATCTTGTTGATCCAACAGTTAAAATTTTGTAAAATTGATTTTTAAGATGCGTTCATATGAACAAGATTGGGGGTTTACGTGTAAAGATGTTTGGTTTGAATCTTACTAGGCTAAAACCTTTCTTATTAGTTATTAAACATGTTACAACCATCCAATCGTACCCAAAATATCTAATTGAACGAATTTGATATTTAGGGTTCTAGCTCTCATATTGGGGCTTTTTTCTGTGATGTTTGATGTTATTTATTGGTCAAGAAAGTGCTAGAATGAGTTTACAAACATGTTTTGAATCTTTAATTAGCCCAGAACCACATAACTTGTCAAAATTGAAGTTTTGGGGTTTTAGGGTTCGTCACCTATGAATCTTTTGATTCTATGGTAGAAAAATGTTAAAACTTGTTCCATTGCACTCATATGACATCTAGGATAGCCCATAAACATATCTTGTTTGATTTGAATGGATGAATCTATTATGCGTAGATTAAGGGTTTAGGGTTTAAGAGATTTTACGCCTAAGCATCTCTGTGCATAACTGATATGTTCTAGCACTTGTTTTGTGATCTAAAATATGTTTGGAATACACTGTAATCAAGTTTTCTTGTTTATGTTTAACAGTTGTTTATTCGTAAAGTCAGAATCACAAGGTGTTCAACCTTACGTTTAAGGAAAACTCTTACGCGTAAAGGTTACGCCTAAGCAAAATCTTACGCGTAACTCTTACGCATAAGATGTCTACAGTGGATTATGGATATCTTGGAAAGATATTCGTAAACAAGGCTTGTTACGCATAATTTCTACGAGTAAGACTTACGCGTAACATATAGCTTATCCCAACGCGTAAGCCTAAAGCCTTTGAACTTGTCTTACGCGTAAGAACTTCTTACGCATAAGCTTGGTCTTACGCTTTAGCTTACTCCTACGCATAAGATCCTTTCTTACGCATAAGGATCCATGTTACACTTAAGCTGCTGTTCACCACAATTTGGCCTGTTACGCATAAGTTGCTTGTTAAATGTTACTCATAAGTCACAAATACCTAATGTTACGCATAAGCTTTCAAAAGTTAAAATGCTGTGTGTTAATTAAAAATTGGACTTTAACACTTCAATATTAACACGTTCACGTAACTTACGTAAACATGTTAAATTCAAACAAGTAATTGGATAATAATTCAGACTAAAACTAACACAATGTGTTTCCATATGTCTGTTCTTTTGCATAATAACTTTCAGATCCCACAATGGCTGCAAATCAAGAGAACATCAATGCCCCAACTGAGCTCACAATGGCAAATAATTTCCCAGCTAGTTATGACAAAACAATTAGGAAGAACAATCTCCGTGTAGACTTTCATAATTTCACATGCTCTGAATCTTCTTGCAAAGTTTCTATAGAAATTCTCAAGCTACACCCTTTCAACCTCATGCTCACCCACTCAGCCTCTGCCTCGGAATTCTACATTCATCAGTTCTCGCACACCGTGGAGAAAGTTGATGGACAATATGCAGTGAAAGTGACACTTGACACTCAGGAAGTCACCGTCACTGTGAGTGATCTTCACACCATTCTTCTGCTACCAATCATACCTCCAGCAGAGTATGTCAGAATTCCAAATGAGACGGAGGTATTGGACTTCTTGGCCAACATAGGATATGATGAAGAATCTGGTGTCATTTCCACACATTCCAGAGTCGACGTCAAGAATATCCTACAAACCTGGAGGACAATCTATCTAATGATTGCCAAATCAGTCTCGAAAAGAGATAGTGGCCATGAACACCCGAAGCTGATGCATCTTCAAATTTTCTGGGCAATGGTCCATGTGAACTACATTGACTATGCAAGCCTCATCTGGGAGGACATGATGTAACATCTCAGGAAACCTGGTTCCAAGATTCCCTTCATCCGCTACACCAAGTTACTTATTTATAGCCTTCTCGGGAAGCACCAGAGTATCCCAAAGAGACTAAATTACCCCAACATACACTCCATGCTAGATGAGCCTACTCTTAACTCAGTCAGGTTCAAAGGCACAACCACTCGCAAACAAGGAGTGGAACTCCCTGAATGCTTGGTAACTGATGCAATTAGGGATCTTCCATCCTACAGCCGTTAGAGGGATGCATTGATTGCGGGTAAAGTTGGATTCATGGATGAGAAGACTACTCCAGCGGTTACGACAAGGGCCAAGAAAGCTGGTAGCTATGCAAGCTCTACAAAGTCAAAGAAAAAGAAAACAAGCAGAAAGACCAGGAGGAAACTTCCAACCAACATCGTCAAACAAGAACCTGAACCAGTGCAAACATCACTCCATGATGACGATTTGGAAACTGAGTCAGATGAGCTTGTTGTCAACAGTGAGGAATGTACTGATGACTCAACTATTAACAAGAAGACAGAGGACAAACCTAAAAGTCCTTCTTATGAGCAACTTGATCAAGACATTGACATGTACGAATCTCCTGATGACGAAAACAAATCTGACAAAGGGAAGAACCCTCTAGAACAAGAATAAGAACAAGATTCAGAGTGGGAGTATGATCCAAAGGCTGAAGAGAAACAACTGCAGAAAACTCTGAAGCAACAAAGGATGGAGAAAGCAGGTGCTAAATTCTCATTTACTCAACCCGAAGGACCAGGTGGTTCCAGCGGTGGTGCTCCACTCAGAAAGAGAAACTTGCAGCAGAGCAACTGTAGGATCGTAAATATTGTGTTATAGATGATTCGGGTGGTCTTGAATGATGGAAATACATGTTAGCCATTTAGAGAGAGAAAGAGATGATAGGGTGTTCTTGGTAGAGACTTGTAGCACAAAAAGTGAAAGGTTAGATTATGAAGCACCACCCCTTCCAAGGATGGAAGGGTATTTATATTCTGAGACTACACGACCTCTGACGGCACGTGGATCGGTGCACGATGGGTAAAGACCCGTCCTTCCTCCACGGTGTTACACTAAACTAATCTACGCTACAAACTAACTAATAAACAACTAAATAACGTAACAAACGACATGTATACGAGCTAACTTGTGCTAGACCATAATTGGGGTGACTGACACTTTAACATGGAATTTCCAATTCCTAACAATCTCCCCCTAAGGGAGGCCACCCCATGAAATACATTTTGCATCCTAGCATTCTTTCTTTGTCTTATGTTCTGAGCTCGTAGACTTCAATTCTTCAATGTCCACATTCTTTGTGCTTTTGTAGTGACTCTTCAAAGTCCGACTAGTTTTGTACTTTTAGTGGAGGCCTTTAACTGATCCAAATCTTGATGATCTTCGAGCTTTCATTGAGATCATTAGCCATAGTAAATCTCTGGATCACCCTTTATTGTGTTGCCATCATGTGATGTTGTGACTTTTGGACCGACATGCTCACACTTTCAGGATCATGACATCTTTTCATCAGAGTAGCGGAAGATTTTCTTGGTTCAAGATATTTGCAAGCAGTAGCGAAGCATAGTATAAAATATATCCGAGCCGGGTTATGTAGATAGGCACCGTCATGATTTCTTTAATAAAGTGTGGATCTTTGTGAGCATGCGGCTTTAGATTGACTTCTCAATTCTTATAAGTCGCAACCATCCAAATGTACCGCAAACAACGATTAGCAATAAAGCACAAAAAGTGTCTTTGATCACTTTCGTTGAATTGAGGTACACGCCCACGGTTCTCCGTTGATCAATTACAAGTACTTGCTCGTGATCGAGTATAATTCGAAGAATCTCCTTGGCGAGGGTTTCTTCTTTGTTCTAGCTGTTCTCAAACCGGAGCGTCTCAAAGAAGACAACACGGAGTGAGTGAACTAGCAAATTAGATTCAGCGATTGATGAAAGATTGATTTGAAAACAATCGCGTATTGCTTGAAGAAAGAGTTTTGCAATCGACGAAGGTTTTATAAGAAAGATCAATTTTCAATCCGAAATACTTTTGTATTTGAAAAGAGTACACATTCGATGTGCTAGAGAAAGAAGATTTGCACATCAAACGGTTTTCCAAAAGTATTTTTCAATCGGAGATACTTTTGTGTTTGAAAATGAATACATTCGATGTGCTAGAGAAAAGAAGAGATTTTCACATCGAGCGGTTTTTCCAAAAGTATTCGTCAATTCATTTCTGGACCAAGGTTGATTCACGAGTGAATCGCCCCATCGTTCTATCCGGTTGTCACAAGCTTGATCTTTAGAAAAGATCTCACATGTCACCCACCAAGAGCTTGTTTGATGTTAGCTCTAGAAGGATTTCCATCTTCATCGTGAATACTTTTACATATCACTCGGATGTTCTGGCAATACCACAAGGATAATGCGTAGGACTCTCAATATATTCTTACTTTCCACATTGTGTGAAACAACAAGTCTTCAATAAATTTGTGTCCTAATGAGATTTTGTGGATGATCTCTTGGCTCTAGACTCAATCGCGCACATTTGGTTCCTATGCCGGAGACTAGGGAGAGGGTCTCCTTCTTCAATATCAACAATCTCTAAGAGAAAGTCAATAGATTATGTAGGTTCCCCGTGAGAATGAAACAAGTCCTTTTAAGAGGAACTTGAGTAGCTTGGGAAGTTTTTAAGAGGAACTTGAGTAGCTTGGGAAGTTTAGTGCAGTGCGCCACTGGGTCCATGAAGTCTTGTCTTCAATAACAGTGTTACCTTAGTAACCACCGTAGCATATGTATTGAACCCGTTCTTGCCTAAGGTTGAATTATTGGAGGGCTATTTCTTTTCACCCTTTTCGATTCATTTCTTTTCATTCTTCAACCCTTTCGATGCTTACGAGACTTCATAACTAGAACCTTATTGGGTTTATTCCAATTCTAGCTCTATCTCATCCGCACTCTTCCCATATCTCACTTTTCTCCTTTTTTCATCATACCTAAGAACTCTACACTATCTAGTGGATTGTCCCTGGGTAGATCCCTCCGGCACTGGCGGGATCATGGAAACGAATACCTAACCTCACCATCCTTATAACTCCATGCATAAAGTAAAATAGTCGGTCTTTTGGTAAAGTTCATTCTTCCTTGAAACCAATTGAAAACTCATTTGGAAAAATCAATCAAGGTACTTTTGATACGAGATCAAAGCATTTTGTACCTTAATAGTTTTGATCATTTATAAATGCTCCCCCTCAACATGTGCATATGATCTTGAAATTGTTTAGCACATGGAGGCAAAAGTTCTTTGAAATAATTTCTTGATCACAATTTCCGTAGAAAAAGCCATTTGATTTTCTTGGTAAATTCTCCCCCTCAATATGTGCATAGGATATTTGAAATCATTTTATCACATAGAGGTAAGAGTTCATTTTAAGTACATCCACGATTACAAAAGCCACTAAGAAACCATTTATAAAATCAATCAAGGTACTTTATGTTGAAACATAGAAATCTTTGTACCTTGAAAGTTTATTTTCTTTTGAAATGCTCCCCCTCAATATGTGCTTCGAGATTCGAAAGTGTTTAGCACATATGGGAGAGCATGATCACCTTTTATCAAATTTCATTATTAAATCACAAATTCTCCCCCGATCAAAAATATCAAACCCTTTGAGATTTTGGATCCCAAGTGATTTAATAAGGTTTAGAAAACATGAGAGAAAATGTGGCCTTGTTTAAATACTCTTCTGGTTTTTGGTTAAATGCTCCTCGACAATCACGTGCATTATGTATTTCAAAATCATTTGGCACATGAAGGAAGGAGTGCTTTTGAAACAATCACCCTTTAAAACCGATTTGAGATTTAAATCACGATCTCTCCTCCGATCAAAAATTTCAAGCCAATTGAGATTTTGGATCCCGATTGATTTAAATCATTTAGAAAATTTTACGGAAAAGACGTGGCAAGATTTAATTTTGAAAAATGATGAAAATGGACCAATTTAAGACAATAAATATTGTTAGTGTCAGGTATGATAGTTTTAAGAGATCTTTTAGTAAAATAAAACAATTTCACAATCAAACAAGAACAGAAAAAATTTCATTTTGAAAGATCTTTGAGTTTTAAAGAAAATCATACCATGACATAACATTAAATCTTTAGATCACCACTTTATTATGCACAAACGGACTTGATTGATGAAATATTGTTTGAAAATATTTTATTTTAAATCACTCTCCCCCTCAATCGATGACCGTAGTCGATGATTGAGTGACTTAAGTTTTGATAAAATGAAGTCCGGTGATTTTCAAAATTAAGTCCAATTTATTTTCAAAACCAATATTTTCCATTTTCAAAACAATATTATATAAAATTGTTTAAAAATGTTATCATCCACTACTTGTCTGCACAAAGATCGTTAGGTGGTTGAGTGCTTTTGTTGTTGTTGTTGGAGGTTTGAAGAAAACCATCTTTCAAGCGGTGAGACTTCTTACGTTGCATTTTAATGCCAGCGAGGTCAAATTGAGCTCCGTTTCTTCATTTGATGATGAAGAAAACCATCTGCTGATGCAGTGAGACCTCTTACGTTGTATTTTTTCATGCCAACTCTCCATAGAAGTCAAATTAAGCTCCGTTTCTTCATTTGTCAACCCAAGATATAGTTAGCCTTTCCTTTCAGCATCCAATCATCTTCAATTGTGGGATCCGGATCAGGAACATTCTTTAAAACCATGTTATCTGCATACGTTAGTGAACACATATAGACATATATGGTGGTCGACAACACCCAAACAACATTCGACTAATAAAAAGTCAATCCAACATATCAATCAGATCATACAAAGGTATGGGAGTTATATGTTTATCAAACTATAGTCATCTAATTATATCCTAAATTCCTAGTCCTTCGACATAGGCAAATATCATTTTTAGTTAAGCACGAGGATAATTAGAAAAACCCGATAGATGATATTAATTTGAAAAACATTCTCCCCCTCAATCAATGACTCATTTTCTGAAAATTTTAAAAGCGCTGAAGTCATTGATTTAATTTTCAAATTTAATAAAAACTCTGAATCTGATTGTTTTTAAAGCAACTCATTTTCCACCATTTTGGAATACAACATTAAAATTTAGAAGAATTTTAGACGGAAAAACATTTGTGTAGGAGCAGTGGTCCTTGACATACTTTCCTCAATTTGTTTTAAGATAAGTGCACGAAATATTTGAAAATTGGTTTAGCGCTGACACTACATTCTTGAAGAGCGGGTTGCTATCGGAAATAATAGCAAGCCATAGTTTAAACACGGATTACGATCCCAAATAACGCAAGCCATTGTTTAAGCACGGGTTACTGATCTGAAGTAGCGTAAGCCATATTTTTAGACATGTTTTTGAAAAAAGAATATTTACACCTCCTGCTCGAACTTCATCTATGGTCCCGTGCCATTAGTGAATTACATTTCTAAGACCGCAGATGTTATCAATACTAGAAGACATGTCTTTGAAAAAACAATATTTTTGGTATTTTTCAAATTTTCTAATTTTTATGGGTTTTAGTTGGTTTTATATTTTTCTATTTTCTTTTTATTGGTTTTATAATTTTGTATTTTGGTTTTTAATAATTATTTACAAAAAGAGTAGATGATATAGATTAAGAAGATGATGATACGAGTACCGAGATAAGGATATCGAGCAGCCCCGTTGTAGAAGATAGAAGTCATCATCTCTTAAACATTCACCACCAAAGCTTCCAAGGCTCTTGCACTGAAGAAAGAAATTGAACCATCTGAAAGTGAGACTTTGGACTTCCCCAAACCGAAAATCCTTTAGCCGAAAGCGATTCAAAGCTTTCTTACAAGCTTCCTTATCCAGTGCACAAAGAAGCACACCATTATCATCGAACTTTGCTCCTTTTAAGAATAATCATCGTGATTCATTGTCCGGGTTATATCATCCAAAAGAAGAACATCAACGTATCATCCCACACATAAATAACTCTTCTCAAATTTCATTCCATCAAGTCTCAAGCGATCCATACCAAAAATTTGTTAAGAGACCACTTCCCCAAGTAGATGAATTGATGCGATCGGTCTCTTAGACTAGAGCTCATGAACCCGAATACACATATACCAGAGACGAGAGAAACTTATACCATCAAGTAGCAGTTAAGTCCGATAGCCAAAGAATAACCCCGATGTATACCTTTCTCCCACGATGATAGTGTATGAAGCTCAAGAACCCGAAGTACCCAAATGCCCAAAGAGAATAACCGATAACATTGATGAAGCGAGGTCGAATCACCGATTATCTCTGCGGATGACAATCTTTGCGAATGTCAACTCCGAATAAGTGATTATATCTACGAATCATCGATTAAGCACTCAAGTGAAACAATGGCGCCCCAATGTACACAAATCTCTCCCCGATGATTGCGATAACATCGAAATCATCACACACTTGTGTACCTCTTTTTATCTTCAAAAACTTTCTCTTACATCACTTCCCCCACGTCGTTGCACTAATAACACTAAAAGCCTTGATGAGTAAAACCTTGAGTTTCTCTGCGGTCATGACATTTGTCTTCCCGGGATGTCTTCAATCACTTAGAAGAATTAATTTCATCAAGTTTACTCACTTTATGTTTAGATGTGAGTCTCCTTACCCCTTGCTGGTTTTGACACTTCCGAATCAGCAACATATTATAAGCCCAAATACTTGAAATCTGTTGAGAAGATCGCTTGAAGTCTTTGTCAGAATAAACTTGATGAAGAATGTGAGCAAGTCTAATTGGGGATTAACTTTGGCATTTCACTCTCCCCCAATTAGTTCTCTCCCCTAAACCGACAATCGGTTTGATAAATGCCCAAAATAAGAAGAAGTCTTTAGATCGTTAAATGCAATTCGTCTTTTAGTCTTCTAACATATAGCAGAAAATGTAGAACCGACTGTAGACTCGACCTTTGATAATGCTACACGCGTCGTTCGAGGTCAAAGGAACTTCCTTTTCTTCGAGCAAGTTTTATAACACCCTAGGCAGTGAACCTAATCGTTGTAGTGTAGTATTAGGGTAAGCCACAGGTATTGATATCGTTCTCTAGGGTAATAGGAATGCTAGTGAGAAGTTACTACGCTAAGGTTGCGGTTGAGGAAGATTATTTTTATTTTTTATGTTTTTTAGGAATTAGAAAGGTCTGAATCTGGGGTTTGGATTTGGGGTTGGTATTTCACGATTACTCTACTTATCTAATTATCTAGGCTAAGGTGTATGTAGTCTATGTCAAATTATTGTGTGCTCTTATGATGGTTTAAAGATGTGTTCACTTAGGTTTTATTACTCCTTAATTATCTCCTATTGATGGTTGAATTGTCACGTCCTTATTCTTAATCGCGTTGTGTGTCTAAAGTCGTTGGGTATGCGTTTGTCCCTAACTCTTTGAAACTACCAAAGGGTCTCGTCTACAAGATCTCTAGGAATTATAAACTCTAACTCTAAGGTACTCTTTGGATGGTTTAGCCTACAACTACTCTAGGTTTTATAGTCTAAGGTTCACAAAGATTAATCAAGCATTAACTACACAACGAATGACCTATCGCATTACTAGATCATTAACAATTAAGATAAGAGACAACCAATCAATATTCAATAGTTAAGTTTCATATTCCCTAAGCAAACACACAAGTAAATTAGCCGGACATGGAGAACATGCAAGCATTGATAAGGTTTTAAAAGGTACCATTTTGAGGGGTCGTTTAAGTCCTTATTTGATCACTTTTGTATCCGTTATTGCTTAATATCGTTCCTTTTCACTTTTTAGGTCTCGTGAAGGCAAAATGCTGGAATGGCACTTATTTGGACGAAAAGGCGCGAATATATGAAGAAAATGGCCAAAGTCGAAATCGAGACACTCACAGTTGTTGAAAGTAGAAGGCGGCGGTCGGGTGCTACATTGTGACGCCGTCCCAAAATTATTGTGACGATCTGGTCTCAAAACTCGTATTTTCAAGTGACGGCGTCCGGTTGTGGAAGAGTAGGCCGTCGCTACTCGCACGGCCTAGATGCAAACCGACGACGTCGGTCAAGAGGACGGCGTCACGGACATAAGGTGACGCCGTCGCAAGGTTAACATGGCCAAGACGAAACCCTAATGGCGGCGACACGGGCGTCACTAAACATAAGGTGCGCCGTCGCAATTGTAATCTTATATATAGAATCCGAATTTTTCAGTCTTGGTGTGGAGAGTCTTTGGAGTAAAAATCTAAAACCGAACCTAAGGTGTCTTGTACAGTATTTTAGGGTTTTAAACCCTATCTTACACCAAGATAAGTCTTTACTTCATTAATTCAATTATGTCTTTGATTATTTGTGTGTATGCTTGCATGTTCTCCATATCCGGCTAATTTATTTGTGTGTTTGCTTAGGAAGTATGAAACTTAATTATTAAATATTGATTGGTTGTTTCTTATCTTAGTTGATTAATGATCTAGTAATGCGATAGGTCATTCGTTGTGTACTTAATGCTTGATTCATCTTTGTGAACCTTAGAGTATAATTACCTGGGTAATTGTAGGCTAAACCATCCGACGAGCGCCTTAGAGTAGGAGTCTATAATCTCTAGTAGGTTTGTAGACAAGACCCTTTGGTAATTTCAAAGAGTTAGGGAGAAACGCATACCCTACAACTTTAGCGGACAACGCGACTAGGAATAAGGCGTGACACTCAACCATCAATAGGAGATAATTATGGGTAATACAAACTAAGTAAACACATCTTTAAACTATCATACGAGCACACATTAATTAGACATAGACTCCCACAACCTTAGTTTAGATAATTAGATAATAGTAGAGTAATCGGTAGAAATACCAACCCCAAATCCAATACCGAGATTCGTACCTTTCCATTTTTCATAAAATATAAAAGATAAAAATAATCTTCCTCAACCTTAACCTTAGCGTAGTAACTCCCTACTAGCATTCCTATTCCCAGAGAACGATATCAATACCATTGGCTTACCCTAATTACTACACAACAACGATTAGGTTCACTTGTCTGGGGTGTTATAAAACTTGCTCAAGAAAAGGAAGTTTCCTTGACCCCGAATGACGCGTGTGGCGTTATCAAGTTTTTAGCGCATGCTGCGGGAATAGAATAGCTAGTTAGTAGTCCACCTCGTTTAGGTTTCTTTGCTTGATTCCTATCAAGTAAACTTTTTCTCATTTTTAGATTTCTTAGTCTATCCCCTTCTTCGTGACCTTTGTTCGTAACCTCATCACATTTCATCATGGAAGGTGATAACCCACTACCATTCATCAACCCACCACCAAATGACCCGCCAAGAGCCCGTACTCTTGGTGAATACTCGAGACCAAGCCACCTAGGCTATAGGAACACCATTGAGCTTCCCGACCAAGCCCAAACTACGGCCTGCGATCCGACACCATCCGGTTGGTGCAAAGCGGATGTGCATTCCATGGACTTCGTTCGAAGATCCAAATCGACATCTCGAGGATTTCTCAAAATCGTCGATTCCATCGACCTTGATGCTACTACTCGGGAGACCACGCGCTGCGTCTCTTCCAATTCTCTCTACGGGACCAAGCTAGTAATTGGCTTGAGCGACTTCCACGGCTCCATCTCAAGTTGGGATGATCTTACTTCTAACTTCCTGCTCAATTTTCCCACGGGAGAACCACTAAGCTTAGGAATGACATCTTGATGTTCCAACAACGTCAAGGTGAATCTCTCTGAAGCATGGACCCGATTCAAGGACTTACTTCATAAAGTCCTCATCACGGCATTGATCTTTGGCTCCAAGTCCAAATCTTTTATGATCATGTCAACTTTCCCACTAAGCGATCCATTGACCAAGCGGCGGTGGAAAACTTAGAATTTCACCTTGAAGAATCATGGGAAATAATAGAGGACCTCGCCTCTATGACAACGAAAGTTGGGATGACCCCGTGAGCTGCCCAAACCGTCAAGGCAATCTCCTTGCCTCCTCCCGACCGTAGGATGATCGAACTTGAAGATCAAGTTAAATTCCTCATGAGTTCCTACGAAAATCCTAAATCTTCACACCATGTGAACAAAGCTTCTTCCTCGTGCGAGCCGTTTTGTGATCCTCATAACACAGACTAGCACCGATCCCGAACACGCTTACGTTGACTACGCATCCTCGCGTATTAATGGAGCGGAGGAAGATTCCTACAACACCGGACCTAGGAATTTCAATGAAACCCGTGAAGCATAGAAAAACAAGCCCGACTTTTATTGGGGACAAACCAAAGAATTCACTTCTAATGATTTCTCATGGCCCCACCTAATGGTCCCAACCAACAAAACATCGAAGGGATGTTGCAAAACCTAGTTTCATCCCAAGAAACCCAAATGGCTAAGCTCTCGGACCGCTTTAATAATCAACAAGCCGAGATGGATAGGAAAATAGACAACCTTTTGAAAGCCATAGTTAGTGATACGAAGGTTAGTGCTATCTCAACTCCCGAGCCTTCAGGCATAGAGATTAAGGATCCAAGCAAGCTAAAGTATGTCTAATTCGTCAATACCATCTCCTTAGTTGAACCTGATGAAACAAATGACGAAGAGGAATATACACTTGTGGATGAGGAAATACCCGAGGAAGTAGATGAAGTAGACATTGACTATTTCAACAAATTTCCTACGGAAGAAGAACTATCTCGCCACCCTCACTTAGTGCGTGACCTCCGTCACATGTATGTTAGGAAAAGTCCTCGAATTAAGTTTGGGAACCCTTGGAATCTTAACATACCATGTGTCATAGGACACCTTTTGTGGCAAAAGCTTACATTGATCGCAAGTCCCCAATCAACATAATGACTAGCACCTACTACAATTGGATATTGAAGAAGCCTATTCCAACTAGGCAAGACCCAATGATCCTAATGTTAGTTGCAATTTTCTTGGTAGAGTTAAGGGATTGCCCGCTTATGTAGGTAGTTTCACGTTTCCTACGGACTTCATAATTGTGGATGATAATAGCACGACCATTGACCCTAGCTTGTCGCATGTTATTCTAGGAAAACCTTTCATGAAAGCACCGGATGACCTATGACCCCTCATTAGGAGTAGTCGCGATTCAAGAATAAGACCGATGACATAGCTTACCAAATGCCGCTTAAGATTGAGAAGTTTTCATCACTCTCAATGATGAAAAGGAACTTAAACTATCGGTCTATTATAGGAATGATGAGGATAGGGAGAAAGGTGTTGATTATGTTATGGCTAAGATTTTGATTCTATAAGGATTGCTTGAGCCTAGGACCGGAATACTGGGACCGATTGGGAGAGGATGAACTCTTAGAGAAGCGCATTTAGGGCACTTCTACAACATGGAATCCCCATTAGAGGCCGTCGAGAGGGCGGTGGTGAGGAAACGAGGAGCACGACTACGAGTCTAGCTACAAGACTCTTTAATAAAGAAAAGCGCTTCGGGAGGCAACCCATGCTTAATTGTTTGCTTGTTAGTGTCATATATCTTTTATTAATTGTTTATCCTCATATTTAAATTTGTAAAATGCTTTATTTTGTTTTTAACCGTCTTAATTGCATATAAGGTATTTTACATAAGGGATAAGTGTAGGAGGATTACACACGTTTTCAAAAGAAACGTAAACATGAGAATAACAATTAATTAAAAGATATTTATGTTTGTTTGTTCGAGTCAAATGCTTGTATCGAGTCATAATGGATGTTTTGCGAAATTTCTCCAGATTCTAAAGATGTAAATTTTCCGAATTTTTTTCGAAAATCGCACCGCTTTTTGTCAGATAACCGACGGCGTCAGATTGCAAACCGGCGCCGGAAGGAGTAAAATATCGATTACTTTTCTCGCTTTCGAGCTACTTATAAATTTTTGGAATTTTCCGGTCTTAATTTTCTTAGAAATTCTAAACATCCATTCCACAAGCATTATATCCTAGTTTAAATCGAGTCTTATATATATTATTACCACGATTTTACGAATGTTTCGTTTGTTTTCTTCAAGTGTGCGGTTTAATTTACCAAGAAGAAGATACATAAGATGAGAAGAAGCTTTTAACGCTAACGTTCTTCTTGGAAAGGATTTAACCACCACTTTACGGATCCTACCGAGCTAATCGTGGAGTGTTAGTTTCTTCGCTTTTGATTACCTTCTTTATCATAACTTTGATACTTTGGGAACATTGGGGACAATGTTCAGGTTTAAGTGTAGGGATGGAAAATAAAGCAGAACTTTGAAACTATGCTTATCCTTGATTATTTGCTTTGTCCAATTGTGATTGTGTAATAAACCATGAGAAAATGTCGGTTAGGGTAATTTGGCACCAAATTTAAAAATTTTCATGACATATAAGAGTGGGCCATTAGTCTTAACAAAAGCGTCTCACGGATAGGAAGTTGCATGACTAGCACAAAAAACCCTTACCACCAAATTCCACCCAAAATGTGAGGATCGCCCTTAGATTAGTAGGAATTAAAGCATTCATCTTTAATGCTTAGAGTGTGAACCGGTAGTATATTAGATTCTAGAACTTGTTTTGTGATGCATTCCGAGATCGCAAGTGAGGCTACACTTGTGTAGTTAGGAATAACTAAATGATAAGAGGCATTAGGATAACCCTTGTTTGATACCGTAATATAATTACTTCTTGACATCGGTTGAGTAATTCCCCACCCTTTGCGTTGTACTCATCTTTAGTACACGATACCCTAGTTAACCCCTCGAGCCTATCCTTTTCGCGGTTCTCGTGATGTTTCGGTTTTCCGAATATCAATGAAGAGCATTATTTACACCCCACCCCAAATATACACCCAAATCGCCTTAGCCTACCCCTTATGCACTCACTTTTAGTGCAAATGTTTGTTATCACCCTAAACCCTTAGTTCGGTTATCTAGTTGCTTGCATATGTTGCTAAGTCGAGTCATATCCTTTGTATACGCTTTGGGATGATTGGGATTCATGGGAAAAGTTAAAGTTTATGAAATGACGGAAGGAACGTTAAATTCAAATTCCCTTTGTTTGCGTAATAATGTACCCCAAGTGTTTTGATCTTTTCAATTCGGGTCAAATTAGTGTTAGAGTAATAAAACTCAAGTGTAGGGATATGCTCTGTAAATCCCTAGTATTTTGATGTTATCATAGAGGATGGTAGAGTAAAAATGTATGAAAAAAAAAAAAAAAAAAACAAAAACACAAAAACAAACATACGGGATACCATCCTACATCTATCCTTTAAATTTATGTTTGTTTATTTCCGTTACCTAGAGTTTTAGAGTGTCGAGTCTTGGCTTAGCAACGCCATTCTTCATATGCATTTAACATAGAGATTTTTGACTTACCACCACTAAATAGCCTATCCCACCAAACCCTTATTTCCATAGCCGTAAGCCTAACGTTACAACCCTTTAAAGACCTCTTTGATAGTCTTTCCTAGGTGCTTACGCCAAAGCGATGGAGGTTTGATCTATTCTCAAGCCTATGGTAATCTATGTACTAGGACCGGTTAATGAGTGTTTATCTTCCATTTCCTATATTGTTATATTTCATATATACACCGAGAGAGATGTGAGTATCCAAACACCCCATGTGAGGTGCTAGTATGTATTCCGTGCTTGTTATGACTTTCATGGGCTTATATGTGTTGTGGACCGTTTTGAATTAATGCTTCATGACCCTAACTTATAAATTAATTGGCTAAAGCACATTTGCTTGAGGACAAGCAAATAACAAGTGTAGGGATATTTGATAAGGTTTTAAAAGGTACCATTTTGAGGGTCGTTTAAGTCCTTATTTGATCACTTTTGTATCCGTTATTGCTTAATATCGTTCCTTTTCACTTTTAGGTCTCGTGAAGGCAAAATCTTTGGAATGGCACTTATTTGGACGAAAAGGCGAATATATAAAGAAAATTGCCAAAGTCGAAATCGAGACACTACACGATTCTTTGAAAGTAGAAGGCGGCGGCGTCGGTGCTACATTGTGACGCCGTCCCAAAATTATTGTGACGATCTGGTCTCAAAACTCGTATTTTCAAGTGACGACGTCCGGTTGTGGAAGAGTAGGCCGTCGCTACTCGACGGCCTAGATGCAATCCGCACGACGTCGAAGTCGAAGAGACGGCGTCACGGACATAAGGTGACGCCGTCGCAAGGTTAACGTGGCCAAGACAAAACCCTAATGGCGGCGACACGACGCGTCACTAAACATAAGGTGACGCCGTCGCAATTGTAATCTTATATATAGAATCCGAATTTTTCGGTCTTGGTGTGGAGAGTCTTTGGAGTAAAACCTAAAACCGAACCTAAGGTATCTTGTACAAGTATTTTAGGGTTTTAAACCCTATCTTACACCAAGATAAGTCTTTACTTCATTAATTCAATTATGTCTTTGATTATTTGTGTGTATGCTTGCATGTTCTCCATGTCCGCTAATTTATTTGTGTGTTTGCTTAGGAAGTATGAAACTTAATTATTAAATATTGATTGGTTGTTTCTTATCTTAGTTGATTAATGATCTAGTAATGCGATAGGTCATTCGTTGTGTACTTAATGCTTGATTCATCTTTGTGAACCTTAGAGTATAATTACCCGAGTAATTGTAGGCTAAACCATCCAAGAGCGCCTTAGAGTAGGAGTCTATAATCTCTAGTGGGTTTGTAGACAAGACCCTTTGGTAATTTCAAAGAGTTAGGAGAAACGATACCCTACAACTTTAGACACACAACGCGACTAGGAATAAGACGTGACACTCAACCATCAATAGGAGATAATTAGGAGTAATACAAACTAAGTAAACACATCTTTAAACTATCATACGAGCACACATTAATTAGACATAGACTCCACAACCTTAGTTTAGATAATTAGATAATAGTAGAGTAATCGGTAGAAATACCAACCCCCAAATCCAATACCCGAGATTCGTACCTTTCCATTTTTCATAAAATATAAAAGATAAAAATAATCTTCCTCAACCTTAACCTTAGCGTAGTAACTCCCTACTAGCATTCCTATTCCCTAGAGAACGATATCAATACCCGTGGCTTACCCTAATTACTACACTACAACGATTAGGTTCAACGCCTAGGGTGTTATAAAACTTGCTCAAGAAAGGAAGTTTTCTTGACCCGAACGACGCGTGTAGCGTTATCAAGCATACACACAAGTAATTGAAGACATAATTGAATTAATGAAGTAAAACACTTATCTTGTGGTAAGATAGGGTTTAGAACCCTAAAATACTGTACAAGACAGCCTTGATTCGAATTCTATATATAAGATTACAATTGCGACGGCGTCACCTTATGATTTGTGACGCCGTCGGTCGCCGTCATTAGGGTTTCGTCTTGGCCAAGTTAGTCTTACGACGCGTGACCTTATGCTTGTGACGTCGTCCCTTCGCCTCGACGCCGTGCGGATCAAATCTAGGCCATGCGAGTTGCGACGGCCTACTCTTTTAAAGCCCCGACACCGTCACTTGAAAATAAGAAATTGGCTCATCGACATCACAGAAGTGCTCGACGGCGTGCAATTAACACCGATGCCGCCCCTTGTATTTCAAAGAACTTGAGTGTCTATATTCTTGACTTTGGCCATTTTCTTCAGATATCCGCCTTTTCGTCCAAATAAGTGCCATTCCAAAGAATTTGCCTTCAAGAGACCTAAAAGTGAAAAGGAACGATATTAAGTAATAACGGATACAAAAGTGATCAAATAAGGGCTTAAACAACCCTCAAAAGGTACATTTTAAAACCTTATCAAATATTCCTACACTTGGTATTTGCTTGTCCTCAAGAAAATGTGCTTTTAGCCAATTAATTTATAAGTTGGGGTCATGAAGCATTGGTTTAGAACAATCCACAACACATATAAGCCCAAGAAAGTCATAACAAGCAAGGAAATTACATACTAGCACCTCACATGGGGTTTTGGATACTCACATCTCTCGGTTGTATATGAAATATAACAAGTTAGAAATGGAAGATAAACACTCATTAACCGGTCCTAGTACATAGATTACCATAGGTTTGAGAATAGATCAAACCTCCATCGCTTTGGCGTAAGCACCTAGGAAAGACTATCAAAGAGGTCTTTAAAGGCTTGTAATGTTAGGCTTACGGTAGGAAACAAAGGGTTTGGTGGGATAGGCTATTTAGTGGTGGTAAGTCAAAATCTCTATGTTACAAGCATATGAAGAATGGTTGCTAAGCCAAGACTCGACACTCTAAACTCTAGCTAACCGAAACAAACAAACATAAATTTAAATGATAGATGTAGGATGGTAGCGGTATGTTTTTTTTTTTTTTTTTTTTTTGAACACACAATTTTTATTTCTTTTCTTTTCTATTTTTTTTTTTTTTTTTTTTTTTTTGATACACTTTTACTCCACCATCCTCTACGGTAACATCAAAATGATAGGGATTTATAGGTATATCCCTACACTTGAGTTTTTATTACTCTAACACTAATTTGACCCGAATTGAAAAGATCAAAACACTTGGAGTACGTTATTACTAAATAAGGGAATTTAACGTTCCCTTCCCATCATTTCATAAACTTTAACTTTTCCCATGAGTCCCAATCGTCCCAAAACGTGTACAAAGGATATGACTCAACTTAGCAACTCATGCAAGCAACCAGATAATTGAACTAAGGGTTTAGTGTGATAACAATAATGCACTAAAAGTGAGTGCATACAAGGTAGGCTAAGGCGATTTGGGCGTACATTTGGGGGTCGGTGTAAATAATGTTTTCATTGATATTCGGAAAACCGAAACATCACGAGAACCGCTAAAAGGATAGGCTTTGAGGGGTTAACTAGGGTATCGTGTACTAAAGATGAGTACAACGCAAAGGTGTGGGGTAATTACTCAACCGATGTGGAAGAAGTAATTATATTACGGGTATCAAACAAGGGTTATCCTAATTCCTCTTATCATTTAGTTATTCCTAACTACACAAGTGTAGTCTTACTAGCGATCTCGGATGCATCACAAAACAAGTTCTAGAATCTATTATACTACGGTTCACACTCTAAGCATTAAAGATGAATGCGTTAATTCCTACTAATCTAAGAGCGATCCTCACATTTTGGGTGGAATTTAGGTGGTAAAGGGTTTTGTGCTAGTCATATAACTTCCTATCCGTGAGACGCTTTTTAAGACTAATGGCCCCTCCTATATGTCATGAAAATTTTAAATTTGGTGCCAAAATTACACTAACCGACATTTTCTCATCGTTTATTACACAAATACAATTGGACAAAGCAAATAATCAAGGATAAGCATAGTTTCAAAGTTCCCGCTTTATTTCCCTCCTACACTTAAACCGAACATTGTCCCCAATGTTCCTCGAAATTATCAAAGTTATGATAATAGAAGGTAATGAAAACGAAAGAAACTAATACTTCCACGATTAGCTCGGCAGATCTGTAAAGTGGTGGTTAAATTCTTTTCAAGAAGAATGTACGCGAAAAGCTCCTTCCAATCTTTTGTATCTTTTCTTAATAAATTAAACCTACACACTTGAAGAAAACAAACGAAACCTTCGCATAAAATCGGTGGTAATAATATATATAAGACTTATTAAACTAGGATATAATGCTTGTGGAATGGATGTTTACGTAAATTCGGAAAATTAAGACCGGAAAATTCCAAAATTTATAAGTAGCTCGAAAACGAGAAAAAATTAATATGTTGTTTTACTCCTTCCCGACGCTCGTCAGTTGCGATCTGACGCCGTCAGTTATCCCTAAAAACTGGTCTGCGATTTTCGGAAAAAATTCGAAAATTTACATCTTTTGAACTGGAAAATTTCGCAAAACATCCATTATGACTCGATACAAGCATTTGACTCTAACAAACACACATATATATCATTTAATTAATTGTTATTCTCATGTTTACGTTTCTTTTGAAAATGTGTAATCCTCCCTACACTTATCCTTTATGTAAAATACCTTTGTATGCAATTAAGACGAGGTTAAAACAAAATAAAGCATTTTACAAATTTAAACATGAGAATAAACAATCAATAAAGGATATATGACACTAACAAGCAAACAATTAAGCATGGGTTGCCTCCTACGAGCGCTTTTCTTTATTTATGAGTCTTGTAGCTAGACTCGTAGTCGTGCCCTCACGTAACTTCATTATCGCCATCTCCTTCCTTATGACGGTCTCTAGTGGTTGGTTCCATGTTGTAGAAGTGCCCTATGATACACCTCTCTAAGAGTTCGTCCTCTCCCACTCATTTCTATATTCCGGTCCTAAGTTCAAGCAATCCTTATAGAAACCGAAAATCTTGGCCATAACATAATCCATCCTTTCTTTTTATCCTCCTCACTGTAATAGACCGACGGTTTAAGTTCCTTTTCATCATTATAGAGTGATGAAAACTTCTCAATCTTAAATGGCATTTGGTAAGCTATGTCGTTGGTCTCATCCTTGAATCGCACTATTCCTAATGAGGGATCATAAGTCATCCGGTGTTTTCTATGAAAGGTTTTCCTAGAATAACGGGACAAGCTATGATCTATGGCTGTGCTAATATCATCCACAATTATGAAGTCCGTAGGAAACGTTAAACTACTTACATAAACGGGCAATCCCTTAATTTTACCAAGAAAATTGCAACTAACACTAGGATTATCGGGGTCTTGCCTAGTTGGAATAGGCTTCTTCATTACCCAATTGTAGTAGGTGCAAGTCATTATGTTGATTGGGGACTTGCGATCAATGTAGGCCTTTGCCACGAAAAGATGTCCTATGCAACATGGTATGTTAAGATTCCAAGGGTTTTCAAACTTGATCCTAGGGCTTTTCCTAACATACATGTGACGGAGGTCACGCACTAAGTGAGGGTGGCGAGATAGTTCTTCTTCCGTAGGAAACTTATTGAAATAGTCATTGTCTACTTCATTCACTTCCTCGGTTGTTTCATTCATCGGTGTTTCCTTAACCTAAAGTATCATCTCATGGTTCGCCGTCATTTGTTCTATTAGGTTTCACTAAGGCGACGGTATTGACGAATTGAACGTGCTTAGCTAACTTACTTGGGTCCTTAATCTCTACACGGAAGTTTCGGGAGTTGAGATAGCATTAACCTTCCTATCACTATTGGTCATGGCTTTCAAAAGGTTATCTATCTTCCTATCCATTTCGCTTGTTGTTGGTTAAAGCGGTCCGAGAGCTTAGCTATTTGGGCTTCTTGGGATGCGACTAGGTTTTGCAACATCCTTCAATGTTTTGTTGGTTAGGACCGTGGGATGGGGCCATGAGAAATCATTGAAGTGAATTCTTTGGTTTGCCCCAATAGAAGTCGGGCTTGCTCTTCCAAGCTTCTCGGGTATCGTTGAAATTCCTAGGTCCGGTGTTGTAGGAAATCTTCCTCCGCTCCATGTCTGTGAGCATGCGTAGTCAGCCAAGCATGTTCGGGAATCGGTGCAAGTCGCGTGTTATGAGGATCACTACACGGCTCACACGAGTAAGAAACTTTGTTCGCATGGTGTGAAGACTTAGGATTTTCGTAGGAGCTCATTAGGAATTTTACTTGATCTTCAAGCTCGATCATCCTACGGATCGGAAGATTGTGAGTCAATTGGAGGCAAGGAGATTGCCTTAACGGTTTTGGGCAACTCACGGGGTCATTCCAACTTTCTTTGTCATAGAGAGCAAGGTCCTCTATTATACCCCATGATTCTTCAGCGGTGAGATCACTAAGTTTTCCACCGCCGCTTGGTCAATGGATCGCTTGGTGGGGAAGTTGACATGATCATAGAAAATTTGGACTTGGAGCCAAAGATCAATGCCGTGATGAGGACTTTATGAAGTAAGTCTTTGAATCGAGTCCATGCTTCAGATAGAGATTCACCTTGACGTTGTTGGAACATCAAGATGTCATTCCTAAGTTTAGTGGTTCTCCCGGTGGCAAAATTGAGCAAGGAAGCGAGAGTGAGATCATCCCAACTTGAGATGGAGTCGGTGGAAGTCGCTCAAGCCAATTACTAGCTTGGTCCCGTAGAGAGAATTGGAAGAGATGCGGACGCGTGGTCTCCCGAGTAGTAGCATCAAGGTTGATGGAATCGACAATTTTAAGGAAATCCCTAAGATGCCGATTAGGATCTTGAAACAAAGTCCATGGAATGCACATCCGCTTTGCACCAACCGGATGGTGTCGGATCGCAGGCCGTAGTTTGGGCTTGATCGGGAAGCTCAATGGTGTTCCTATAGCCTAGGTGGCTTGGTCTCGAGTATTCACCAAGAGTACGGGCTCTTGGCGGGTCATTTGGTGGTAGGTTGATGAATGGTGGTTGGTTATCACCTTCCATGATGAAAAGTGATGGGATTACGAAAAAAGGTCACGAAGAAGGGGGATAGACTATAAGAAAGCTAAAAATGAGGAAATTTTACTTGATAGGAATCAAGCAAAGAAACCTAAACAAGGTGGACTACTAACTAGCTATTCTATTCCGGCACGCGCTAAAAACTTGATAACGCTACGCGTCGTTCGGGGTCAAAGGAACTTCCTTTTCTTGAGTAAGTTTAATAACACCCAGGCGTTGAACCTAATCGTTGTAGTGTAGTATTAGGGTAAGCCACGGGTATTGATATCGTTCTCAGGGAATAGGAATGCTAGTGAGAAGTTACTACGCTAAGGTTGGGGTTGAGGAAGATTATTTTTATCTTTTATGTTTTTTAGGAATTAGAAAGGTACGAATCTAGGTTTGGATTTGGGGGTTGGTATTTCTACCGATTACTCTACTTATATTATTATCTAGTCTAAGGTGTATGTAGTCTATGTCTAATTATTGTGTGCTCGTATGATGGTTTAAAGATGTGTTCACTTAGGTTTTAGTACTCCTTAATTATCTCCTATTGATGATTGAATTGTCACGTCCTTATTCTTAATCGCGTTGTGTGTCTAAAGAGTTAGGGTATGCGTTTGTCCCTAACTATTTGAAACTACCAAAGGGTCTAAATCTACAAAATCTCTAGGAATTATAAACTCTAACTCTAAGGTACTCTTTGGATGGTTTAGCCTACAACTACTCTAGGTGTTATAGTCTAAGGTTCACAAAGATTAATCAAGCATTAACTACACAACGAATGACCTATCGCATTACTAGATCATTAACAATAAAGATAAGAGACAACCAATCAATATTCAATAGTTAAGTTTCATATTCCCTAAGCAAACACACAAGTAAATTAGCCGGACATGGAGAACATGCAAGCATACACACAAGTAATTGAAGACATAATTGAATTAATGAAGTAAAACACTTATCTTGTGGTAAGATAGGTTTAGAACCCTAAAATCTTGTACAAGACAGCCTTGGTTCGGTTTAGGTTTTACTCCAAAAGACTACACACTAAAGTGGAAAATTCGATTCTATATATAAGATTACAACCGCAACGGCGCCACCTTATGATTTGTGGCGCCGGTCGTCGTCATTAGGGTTTCTTCTTGGCCACGTTAGTCTTGCGCGACGTCACCTTATGCTTGTGACGCCGTCCCTTGATCTCTGGCCGTGCGGATCAAATCTAGGCCGCCCGAGTTGCGACGGCCTACTCTTTAAAGCCCGACACCGCTACTTGAAAATAAGAAATTTGGCTCGAGCCGTCACAGAAGTGCTCCGACGGCCGCATTAACACCGACGCCCGTCCCCTTGTATTTCAAAGACTTGAGTGTCTCGATTCTTGACTTTGGCCATTTTATTCAGATATCCGCCTTTTCGTCCAAATAAGTGCCATTCCAAAGAATTTGCCTTCAAGAGACCTAAAAGTGAAAAGGAACGATATTAAGTAATAACGGATACAAAGTGATCAAATAAGGGCTTAAACGACCCTCAAAAGGTACATTTAAAACCTTATCAACCTTCTTCAATATTGTCCAATTGGGGAATAGAAAGTCAACATCTTCAACTCACCAAATGCATTCCCATTAACTTACAAATAGCAAATCTCCTTAACTAAGATCCCTCCCAATCTAACAAGAACAGAAAGATGTTCATCAAAGAAATCACCCAACAACTAGAAGCACTTTGTCATTAATCAAATCAGCCCGTGTGAAGATGTCAACCAACGACTATTAGAAGAAACTCCATGTGAAGATGACCCGATAAGAAGAAGCTCGGTTCTTACATGAGTTTGGAGCCATTTGACCATTTATTCTCAGAAATTAATCAACCATGCAAAATTATCATACTTCTTCTCCCCCTCAAGAATTGCATACGGAGATGCCATTCTTGATAAAATAAGTGAAAATCATCCAAATGTATTCTATTCTCACTTCTCCCCCTCAAAGGTAGCATATGATGTCGCCATCATCATTATAATAGAGCAAGTGGAATAAGAAAACAATCTAAGGTAGCCAGTTCACTTGATAATCGAAAGCACATGGAAAAACATGAAGCATGTTGATGAGAATGGTCATAAATAAGAAGATTTCTCTTCTTAGAAGATAAAGCGCCTTCCAAACGTACACTTTTCTTTTCTTTAGAGAACGAGGCTTGAACTGTTGTGTTCAAATGTCATAATGATGAAGTACGAGGCTGAATCAGTGTGAATGACATCATAAATCTCTCTTTTCATCTACTCTTGGCAAACTTGTAATCAACCCCATTATCATTCAAGAAACTCTTTGTCGTGACGGTGATGGAGAAAACCCAATATGAAGAATTTGACCTTGAAGTAAACTAACCCGAACTCGTGACTTAAACTTGTACAAATGTAACAAAGAGCGGTGCCGATTTCCATTAGCATCTCTAAGTACTCTCTAAGTACTCTATACTCTTCAACCAACCAACCATCAAGTATAAGACGACATCACCTCTTGAAAATCCACAATTGAATGTGACCTTTGAGCACTACAACGTAACTCCTTAAAGTGATAGTTTTGAGGTGATAAGAGCCCAATTCCCCAGTGGTAAAAGAAAAGGAAAAAGTCACCCAACAATAACTAGATTTCCAAGTCTTTGTTTTTGATAATAAGCTCGAGCAAGGATCTTGAAGAATCTTCATCCAACCATCCCGATACCTTCGGATACTAAGTACACCGCCCGTGATATTTCACTTCAACCTCAAATAAATAATAGTGAATTGACCCCGTTGTCACATCTTCTGGTTAAAAGCTCAAATCTAGCCTCCTTTTACGTTTTAAGTGAACTATGATAAAGGTTTCATCCCGACAATGGTTAGAAGCACATAACCTCGTAAAACCATGTAATAACCAAACTGCCATGACGAATATCCAAACACCCGACCAATTCATGAAGTACACCCTTTTATCCCTTCTTCGAAGCAGAAACCGTATCACCAGCATCAGATAAGACCTCGAAATACACTTACCTTTCTCCAAGATGGTTCCATCATCACGGGATTTTACAATTCTATGGTTTAAACCGAGAAATAGTTTCTTCCGCGGGATTTTACAAAACCAAGAATAGACCGTAAGATAGATCCGGAAATGCACTTTACAATTACCAGGATGTTTCCATTGTCACGGGATTTTACAAGTCTATGATTTAAACCGAGAAATAGATTCTTTCACGGGATTTTACAAAATCAAGACAAAACCATAAACAATGTCACTTGAATGGGTTATGACAACATTGATTTCGGTGAATATCTTTTTAGGGAACATGCAGTGGTTCATCAACAATTCATTACCCATATGTAGACAACTTCACAAACCATACTAAGTCAAGTAGTATTAAACTCCTTTTCCATGGAGGTTAACCGTAAAACATCAAAGCACATCGCTTTCTCCCCATGATGGTTTCGAACATTCGAAAGCATCATAACGTACGACCATTTGCACGAGAAGTTCTTGTCATAAGCAAACATCTTGAAAAATCATGACTGATGCTGAATATTCTTGAAAATTTTTGCTTAGACTGTGAAGTATCATTGACGTTCTGTAGTGTCGAATAAGAGAATTGCTGTAAGCGAACCTCCTTTGATTCACCGGCTAATAATAATGACCACATATCGAGATAACGTCACATCAATTACGCATCAATAATACCGTATAAAAACCTGCGGTCATTTTTTTTCAAATTTTCGCAAGCCGTGAATTTATGTATCCTCCGTGAAAATATACCATACCAAAAAATACTACTCTTAAGCAATATATCAAAAGGTGTATCCTAAATTTTTGTAAACACAAAAATTAGGATGAAAATTTTGAAGATATACATGCTTTTAAAAACATCAGTTCAATGAAATTTAACACCACCAGCCATACACGAACCAAGTTTAAGTCCATGTAAAGAAATATGAGACCTGGTCCATGATTTAAACACAAAGCCCACATTAGTGAAATTAATCCCACATCCCAAATTGAATAGAGGCCCGTCCAAACCAGCCAGTTCTAGGCCCAAAGATGAAAATAGGAGACCCTATCCATTCACAAACAAACATACCAGGTTATATAAGTCTAATTCCCTAACTATTAGGTCATTACCTCTAAACCTAAAACACAACTTCACTTTAATCCGCCTACCAACATATCTTTTCTCTCACCAAACTCCAAATTAGATCGGAATTTTTTATTCGCATAAAAACTCATCTCATCTTAAACGTATTCCACATCCTTTTTACCTCATCACAAAACGCATCTCCATCACTCACAAGATCATAACCGAATAAATAACAACAACAAATATCCTTGCTAGGATTCCTTTTATGGTTTAGAGACGAATCAAGATGTACTCTTCAAGATCCGTTGGGTCTCAGATAGGTTTTGTTTGAAGTTGTATTAATTGTTTTTCCTTATGGGTAACGAAAACATAAAAACGATTTTAACAGACATGTTAAAAATCTTTTTATACCATTTTCGTATATAATAAAGAAGCAAGGCTTCTCACATAAAGTTCTGTGATGATGAGGTTCAACGGAAAAAGAATCTTGAAAAGATAAATCGTGAACCATTTCTGAGATCGTTTTTTGTTTTCGATTCTTGTTTTAAGTATTTCGTTTTAAAAGATATGGGATTGAAATTGTAAGTGGTGGATGAGTAATGATAGATTGGGACTAGTAGTAGATTGGGATTAATTGTAAGTGGTGTTGGTTTTTGATACGAGTCTGATGAGATAGATTCGATTAATATGTATTCAGTTGACTACTAATATGGACCAATGATGTATGAAACTGAGGTCTAAGTTGTTTGGTATTTGGTATAAGTGGTCTTGGTCAAGTCTTTTCTTCTTCTACCTTTCTTTCAAGTTGCTTAAAGTCACAAGTCGCTAGACCAAGTCGTTGGACCAAGTCGCTAGACCAAGTCGCTAGATCAAGTGGCTTTCAATAAAGTGATTTAGACAAGTCGCGCCTCTTTTTTAACATGACAACTCGCTAACTTCTAAAGACAAGTCGCTATCGTTATTTTGACATTTTGACAATTTCCCATGAGTTTTTCCGACCAAAACCTTTCACTTCATAGCAAACCGGAAAAATTGCATAAAATGCATCCTTTTGACCCATTTTGACCATAAAACAAAGATACCTAGAGATATGACCGGAAAAGTCAGTATAATAAAGACTTTTTGTTTACCAGTTTTGACCATGTTTGACCACAAGAATCAGACTAGATTCATTCACGGATAAAAATTGGTACAAAACTCATGTAAAATGATAAAGATACTGACTTGGGACAAAAAAGATGACACAAGAAAGATATTCAGATATACCACATTGACACTTTTGACCAAATAGGATACAAAACATTGTTTAAAAACTGTTTACCAAACTATAGCAGAAAAAAATTTTCCGACCACTTAAAAAGTACACAAAACAGTTTTAACAATAATCAAAGACAATGGAATTTCCAATTCCTAACAACAACAACAACAACAACAACAACAACAACAACAAGATGAGCCGATAGTCGAATATGGAGAAGACGATCGGGATAAGGATAATGAATTACGAGATGATTATATTTTGGGAGATGAAGAGGAATTGAAGAAGAAAAAGGTTGTAGAAGAAGTTGAAAGAGTGAGAACAAAGGTTAAAAGCGAAGTCGACAACTACATAGTTGACAATCCCGAACATAAACCTCAGCGGTCTTGACACACCTCTTGACACCTCAAACCCGAATCATCTTCACACTCATCACCACCACCATCAAAGGAAACAACAAAATCAACTTGAAATCCATCAAGAAGAAAGCCGACACGTGGGCATCCCGCACCAAAGCAAAGATCCGAAAGTTGTGCTTCATTCGAAAATGGAAAAGTATTCTTCAATCTCGAATGAACACACCGGCCGATGTGTTCATCGATCTTTCCAAAAGATGGACACGTTTCAAGGCTTAAAGAAAACAGATTCAGGAGTTTCTTTCTAGGGAAGTTCAAAGTGAAATTAATGAACAACTCATGAACTACACTCACACCTTTCTTATCAACACGGTGCCTCGGTGTCATTAGAGATGTTCAAGAATCAATTCTTCCCAATGGTTAAGACAATGGTTCAGCAGGTCATTACAACTACACCGGTGGTCATGCAAACAAGATCGGTCAAGCTCGCAGTTGTCACTGAAGATGAGTTAATTTCATAATTGGTGAATTTAATGGCTACTCGAGCTCCATCTTTCACTCCAGATGACGTAAATCTGTACGATCTACTTCTTGAACGACAACTCAAAACAACTTACAAGGAAGCTTCTGGGCAAGATAAGAGACCGAGAGATGATGATGACAAGGATGAGGATCCGAACGCCAAAAGGAAAAAGAATACCGGCAAGTCATCGTCATCCATGCCACCACCACCGCTAGGACAACCCCACAACAAGCAACCCGACCACCACAATCTGATCAACCTCTTGATACAGAATCCCCACCACCACAGCAGAAAACCGGTGATCATTTCACATACACCAGTGGTGAGGATCCTGATATTCCCGAGCCCCAACATCAACCAATGCCCCAATCATCACCTCGACTAGAGTCATCCTCCAGACCGAAGAAGAAGAAATCATCATTCGTCTCTTGGCTAGATTAGCTGAATGTCAAGAACTGATAGATGGTCGAACTATAGAGCAGGTTCAAATTATCCAAGATGAATTCAAGGTCAAGAAGATGACGAAACGGGAGCTTCGCAGAATCAAGAACGATGCATTCCATCTGCTCAAAGAAAGATCCTGCAGTGGAATCGAGCTAGAATACCACTTGGACAACATTGCCCGTGCAATGTCCAACAATATCGACTGGCTTAACCACGAATAAAACATCGACTACACAAGAAAGGATAATGAACCTTACTACGCGGATTGGACCAAACCTCTACCGACAATTGGCAAACCCGAACAACCGAGGATCCCATTTCGTTTCTTATTCAACAATGATTTGGAGTTCCTTCAACACGGAAGCAGTGTAAGCAAGAAGTATGCTACATCTCTTATGTTCAACATTCCGTTAGCCTTATTCTCCACCAACATCGCCATTGAAGAAGATGCCACAAACCTATTTGTCAACAAGGTTGTGGAGTATGATATTGATGCCAAGTTTGGTATTCATCATTGGCCGGAGAAGAGAAGGCTATACTACAGGAGCTGCAGAGTTAGAAAGTCAAACAAAGAGGTGAAGAATGACAAAAGAATAGTTGCTATAATGTCGGTAAAATTGGAAACTAAGTGGGACTACTCATTCTTATCCAAGATCAAAGTCAAACGACAAGATGAACAAGAGTATGAATTCTCCAAGTCGACTTCCGGATTTGTGGCTCAACGAAATTGAAGACATGTATCTTCTAAAGGTACAAGGAAGGATGCGACAGCAGTTCTCGGCGTAAATTCACTCAAGTACGTCTCGCACTTCTAATCTTCATCCGCAAAGAAGGTTATTCAGAACGTGTTGAAGATTTGCAAGTCGGAGTTGAATCATACAAGAAACAAATCAATCTCACCAAACCACTCCTACATTTCAACGAACTCAACCAAGAACCTCAAGACACAATTATGCATAAACCAAAGTTTAGAATCATCTACGAAATTGAACATCATCATCGTGCTTCAAGACGTTTGATGAAATTCACAAGTTCTCGTGATGCCACGCGAAGATGGTTCGTGATGGTTTGGCGTATCGTTTGAAGGAAATTGAGATGGGTTTAGTTCAGGCAAAGAGATGGAATTCCAAAGATCGCAAGGATTTTCGTCGGTTCATTACTATGTTGGATGAAAGGTTGATTCATAGGGATCAGATGAGAAGATTGGAAAGCTACGTGGGAGGAAGACAGAGCTTCTTTATCTTGACATACCAACATCCAGATAAAGTTCCTGGTCGTGTGTAAACCATTTGGGTACTCTTAACTTGATTGTGATTTTGATTATTTGATTTATTAATTTATATTCATTATGGTTTGTGCATAAATAGCAGTGTACAACCCGTTCTTGTATAGAAAGGACCATGTGGTATGCTTCAGTGCCACAATCCTTATAAAAAGAGCGAAAGCTTTTACTTTTGAGTAAAATTAATCAAATCTTTCAAAATTTTCATAATTTTGCTCAAAAGAACAAGTATTCCCTCTCGTGTTTTCCAAAACCTCAAAAGTTAATATCACTTGTTGAGAGGGAGTATTTGCAAACTAATTTGTTCAAACAACGTTCTTTGTGGAAATCTTCCATAAAACTCGAAATGGTAATATTTCACATCAAAAATTTATCAAAATAACATCGATATGTCATTTTTGAGGGGAAAAAAAATTATGTGATCAAAATATGTTGGATTGTGAATAGAATCTCAGTATGCTAAGACTTAAATCTTGAATTGACAAGCTCTAAAATGTCATAAATCGAAAAGATTTGTCTTCCAAGATTTATCTTAGTAGATAGTACCAATTCGAGAAACTCTTGATAGACATGAACTTTGACGGGTTTGACAACCTTTTCAAGGTTTGTTCACATCTTCAATGTAGTTATTAGAGCTAGTTGTCACCTAAAAGCTGACAATGTATCTCTTTAACTATTCAACGTAGCCGTGTCTCATGGGGAATTGTCTATCTTGACTCGATCAATTCAAAAGTGCGCTCTCTACCATCACTGTGCAGATTTCAGTTAAAACTCATAAGCACATGTGGAGGGGGAGTATTTCTAAAAGATACAAAACTCTCGGAGTGTTTCAAACATGTTTTCATTCATAAACACTGTTGGAGATTTTCAAGCAAATGGTTTTATGGGAACGTAGGATAGTCATGGAGTTATAAGGTGACTAAGTTTAGGAATAAATGTCCTATGATCCGCCAGAGCCGGAGGGATCTACCCAAGGACACCACAAATAGTTAGTATTTAGAAGTCCTTAGGTATGATTGAAAAAGGAGAAAATGAGAAACGGAGAAAGAAGGAGTTGAAGAATTAAAAACAAAAGTTAAAGAAAAGGATGAAAAGAAACAACCCTCCATATTATTCAACTTAGGGCAGACACCGGGTTCAATTCATATGCTACAGGATGTCACAAGATGACACCGGTATTAAAGACAAAGTCGTCATGGACCCAGTGACGCAATGCACTAAACCTTCTTAACCACTCAAGTTTTCTCAAAAGAACTTGTTTCATTCTCACAGGGAACCCAACGTAATCTATCAAATTTCTCTTAGAGGTTGTTGGTATTGAAGAAGGAGACCCTCTCCCTAGTCTCCACTTAGGAAAACCAAAGTACACTATTGAGTCTAGAGCCACGATATTCATCAAAAGATCTCTTATGAACACTTGATATTTCAACACTTGTCGCTCAACAATAAGAGCACAAGTGACACTTTCTAGAGTCCTTCGCAGATCTTAGCAATCTGCCGAGAACATTTATGAGGGGATTCACTGTAACATATTGGATTTCACATACACATCAAACCAAACACAAAGTAGGCGTACAAAGAGTTCTAAAGAGAGAAAGTTAGAGGTTTAGGCAACTTTAGTGAGAGAAAGAAAAGTCTTATTATAAGCTCCAACTCTACCTTAGAAGGTAGAGAGTATTTATAGTCTTTACATAAATCGCCACCAATCGGTGTGGATCGGGCATACGGTGGGTAAAGACCGTCCGTCCTCCACGGTGTTACTTAAACTAAATACTACTTAACTTATAATAATCTCGACTACGAGCTTTTAATGATTACATATACTTGAGGTGACCGACTCTTTAATAATTGAATTTACTAAATCCTAACAATCTCCCCAAGGAGGTCACCTCAAACATATACTAAAATTACATTCAATACAAGCAGATATTACATTAAAAATTGTTCTTGCATTCTTGATGTAGTACTTTGCTCAAGTTCGTAGTCATCGATTCATCTCATTGCATGTTTGGTTAATCCAAGCGGAGGTCCTTCTTGATCTACGTGATAATAATTTTGAGCCGACTTTTGAGATCATCGGCAAATATCAATCTCGACTCATCCATTGTGGTGTTGGTATTATGTGATGTTGTGACATACGGACCGACATGCTCACATTCGGATCATGAAATATTCTCCTCGAGTAGCGGAAGCTTTTGTTGATTCATAATATTGGCGTAGCGTAGCGAAGCATGGAGTGAAAATATCGAGTCATTGATGCACTAATCATGATTTCTTTTGAGATGAATGTGTTAAGTGAGCATGCGGCTATGGATTGACCGCTTCATTCTAATCACCGCAAACGTAGGGCGTACTCGCATACAACGCTTAGCAATAAATCGCACGAAAGTGTCTTTGATCACTTCGTTGAATTGAGGTACACGCCCACGGTTCCCGCTGATCGATTACAATCACCGCTGTGATTAGGTATAATTCCAAAGAATTTCCTTGATGAGGGTTTTGGTACTGCTAAGTTGTTCTCAAACCGAACGTCTCAAAGAAGACAACACGGAGTGAGTGAACCAAATAATAGAGATTCACCGATTGATGAAAAGATATTTGAAAAACAATCGTGTATTGCTCAATAGAAATTGTTTTTGCAATACAACGAAGGTTTTAATGAAAATCAATTATCAATCATAAAACACCTTTGATTTAAAATATTCGTATACGGTCAATGTGCTAAAGAAAAGAGTTTTAAGCGAATGACCGGTTTTTCAAAGGTATCCGTCAATCCATAACCAAGCGTGATTGATTCAAAAGATTAAATCGCTCCATTGTTTACATTCGGTTGTCACATGGTTGATCTATTGAATAGATCTCACATGCCACCTACCGAGAGCTTGTTTGATGTTGGCTCGTAAGGCTTTCCATCTTCATTGTGAATATTTTACATATCACTCGGATGTTACGGCAATACCACAAGGATAATGTGTAGGACTCAAGATATAATCTCTCTTCCAAATTGTGTGAAACAGAGAGTCTTCATTGAATGTGTCCTAATGAGATTTATGTATGATCTCGTGGCTCTAGACTCAATTTGTACATATTTGGATCTGTATCGAGACTAGGGAGAGGGTCTCCTTCTTCAATATCAACAATCTCTAAGAGAAAGTCGATAGATACCGGTTCCCGTGAGAATGAAACAAGTCCTTTAAGAGGAACTTGAGTGGTTTGGGAAGTTGAAGTGCGGTGCATCCGGGTCTATGACGCTTTGTCTTCAATACCGATGATACCTTAGTAACCACCAAGAGCAAATGAATTGAACCCGGTTTACGCCCTAAGGTTGAATAATTGGAGGGCTATTTGTTTCACCCTTTCTCATTCAATTCTTTTCATTCTTCAACCCCTTCATTGCTTACCTAGACTTCATAGCTAGAACACATTGGGTTTATTCCGAGACTAGCTCGGACTCGATCGCACTCTTCCCATATCTCAATTTTCTCCTTTTTGAGATACCTAAGGACTTCTACACTATCTAGTGGATTGTCCTCGGTAGATCCCTCCGGTTCGCGGATCATGGAACAAATACCTAACCTTATCATCCTTATATCACCATACATAAAGTAAAGTTGGTCGGTCTATTTGGTATTGTTCATCCGCCATTGGAACCAATTGAAAACCATTTGAAAATCAATCCGGATACTTATGATATATTATCAAAGCATTTTGTACCGAATTGTTTTGATATTTTTAGAACAAGAGCTCCCCTCAACATGTGCATCAAGTGTTTGAAGTCGTTTTGCACAAGGAGGCAAGAGAAATAATTAACTTCTTTGATTACTATTTTCTAAGGAATATCAATGATCGATGCCAAACCGCTCAAGTTTTATCACAAGCTAACCACTTGTGAATGGTCAACCTTAATAAACTTCAAGCATTTCGACACCAATGCAATGAAGATCAAGAGGAGTTTAGTGTTTCCCAGTCGTTAAGTCCCAACGTACGCCAAGACTAAATAATCAAGCGTATAGTGATCGGGTGATAATGAAGCGGAAAAGGTTTTGATTGATACTAGATAACAGAGGAAAATGAAAAAATTAAAAGCTAAATTATATTAAATAAACGCTATCACTATTTTTAAAATGATGTTTCGATTTTTCTTTTATAAATTTAAATTAAAACTACGTAACGTACAAAAGAAAATGTGAAACTGATAATCCTAAAAATATAAAATGAAATTTTACAAACCTAATGATAAGAGAAAATTTTGAGAAAAGAAAATTATTTTTATGACTATTTATTTAATTATTATTAATTAAAACTATTTTTACCTATTTAATAATACCCTAAAATATAAGAAAATATGAAATAAAGCTAGAAAAATAAAATTATGACTTAGAAAAATCTGAAACAACTGAAGAGAATTTTCAAAACTAATTTTATATTTTTTTGATTATTTTTCTATTTTCTATGAATTAAAAACTATTTAAAACTAAATAAATTGCTAAAAATTACAAATTTAACTAAGAAAAATCTGGAAAAATATTTTTTTTGACTTTTTATATTTATCTTAACCTAGGAAAATTGAAAACTTATTTTTTTGAAGCTTTTCTGAATTAATTGCAATAAAAGCTAATTTAAAAGTCCTAAAAACTGATTAAAATAAAGAAAAATAGCAAACAGAACTAGAAAATTATGAAAAATTCAGGGAAATTCTAAAATAATGTTCTAAATCTATAAAAAATATGAAAACTGGGGCTTGTGTGTGAGAAATTGCAAGCAGAGTGGAAAGTGCTTATAAATAAGCACTTGAGATAAGCTAAAGGCCACAAATGAGTACCAAATTATCACGAAGCTATAATATGCTACAAATACTTGAAATGAGCTAAATTCAACTAAGATACACTCTTTGAAATGCAAACTACAAAGATTTAGTGATTTAAACTTAAGTGCAAAACAAGTTTGTCTAGCTAATTTGTAGCTTATGCGCGAGTCTACCAAATAAGTCAAGTGGAAACCAAGACTTGGATTCTCAAGACCACCAACCAAAGAGTAGTTGAACCAAATTTCGTGTCCTAAAGATCTAGATTGAACCTTGTGCAAGGCACGCAAGTTGGCACGATTCACACTCGTTCACGGCAAAATCATTGTTTTGAACAACTTATTTAGTGCTTAAGGCGATTTCTAAAATTTGACAAAGATCAAATTTCAATATTTGACCAATTGAAGTTATAAATCCCAAAGTTTCAAAAGCTTTAGATCGAAATGAGCTTATGAAACTTCTATAAAGTTTTATAAAAACCGACTGAGCAATATTTGACTTTTGAGAAGCAGTAAGTTTTGACTTCGTGAGATTTGATTCAAAGTGGTGAACCGATTATGATATTATATGATGAAATGAAGCCAATGCAAGCTAACTTATCTATATTAGCACCTATTTGTAGGTTTGAGCTCTCGATTCCAACAAATCGGATCACAAGGACATGTTATAATCAATTTTGAATTTTAATGACTTTTAGTGGAAAGCGGTGACTAAATTGATTATATCTAACCTAGATGAGACTAATGCAACTGATTCTAACCAATAACTAACCTCCTAACTCAGATTTAACCAACAATCCAAACACCCTTTATACTAACTGTCTTGCAACTTTAACTACTCTACCTACTGAGTTAGCTTATGCTAACACTGAAGCTGAATCAATGTGGTCTAATAACCGTTTATTGAACAGATAAAAGCTAATCCTAACCACAGATTCAAACTCAACAGATTTTGCAAACTAAATGAGAAATGGAAATAAGATAAAAACTCACAAGTTATCCGATTTTATTAGCGATTTTATACCGAACCATAACTATACTAACTTAAGCTATTCCAACCCAATCCAAGCTCTGCAACACCCAATGTCATCATCATTTCCAATTGAAGCTTCAGTTTGACTTTTGTTGACCAAGTGACAAATTTGCTTGAAAATGACTTATAAGCTTACTCAAAGCTATGGACAGCTTAAGTGAGCTTATTTGAGTTGTAACAAAGCTTATTGAAGCTTTATAATTAGCAATTTTAAGACAGGTTTGATTTCAGGAAATGGAAAAACAGAAACTTTAACCAAACTTTGAATTCTCACTTCAAAGTAGTTACAACTGATATAAATTCTTGAGTTTAATACAAGGAAGATTGAAAGTACAATTTAGAACTTAATTAAGACTTAAATAATAAAAACGACATACATAGAAACTAAAAACTAAAGACTCCTCTTCTCCCTTGCTTCTCTTCTCTTATTTATACATCAAAAGGTCTTCTCTCTCTCCTCTGAGCTTTTCCCACCTCTAATCTTGGCCCTTGGATGCTTGGAAACCTTTTTAGCCGTTGATGAGAATTTTGGCGCCAAAATGATTTTTGCCAGTGGACTGATAACTTGTGACAGGGGAAGGGGCATTTAATGCATTTGGCTTGGGGTGTTTGGAGGGTAGGAATAAGGTGGGTGTGATGATGATGGAGTAGGGAGGAGTTGCAGGTGTAGGTGATGATGAGGGGGAAGGGAAACCCGTGAGCGGGTTTTATTATTTTAAACGTGGGTGGGTTGGATTCGGGTTGGGGAATTGGACCGGTATAAGGGTGTTGGACTTGGGCTTGGGATAGATATTGGATTTGGACTTTAGGTTTTAAATTGGATACATTTAGTAGTTAAGGGATCTAAAGTGTACAACTCGAAATTCCAGGGACCAAAACTGTAATTTATGAAGTTGTAGTCCAAGGGTCAAACTTGTAAATCTCAAATAAGTTAAGGACCATTTTTGCCAATTGTGAAATTCCAAGGACTAAACATGACCATTTTTAAAATCCAGGGATCAAAACTGTAATTTCTCAAAACATTTGGAACTTTTCACCAAAGGACTAAATATGACAATTTATGATTCCAAAAGGACCTTTGGTGACTTTTCTTTTAAAATAAGTGCTCAGGACTATTTTGACAACTTTTGAAACTTGGGGACTAAAGCGCCAATTATGCAAACTTAGCTCATTTTTCATACGCTTTTAAACATTTTGCATCCGAAACATATAAAATACAATTTTGAGATATTTTCGGTATTTTGATGCATTTCGAGTGTTTTAAGTGTTTTGCGGTTTAGATTTGACCAAAAATGATGAGTATTCACACACTCATCAATCAACATCACTTCCTAATCAAATCAAGTAGATAAAGCATTTTGGGAAGGATGAGGTTTTCATAAGCTTGCTCCCCTCAATATGTGCATAGATATTTGAAAATGTTTTGCACATATTAGGAAAAGACGCACATTGAGATAAATTGATCACGTTTCAAATATTTTTGGTTTAAAGTAGATGCTCCCCCTACATGTGCATGGAAAATTTGAAATCGTTTGGCACATGTGGGAAGGAGAGCTTGTACATCCTTATAAAACCATTTACCTAATTATCGATTAAATCCAATTTAAATCACAAATTCTCCCCGATCACAATTATCAAATCATTTGAGATTTGTGATATCTCGAGATTTAAATTGATTTTGAAAGCTTTTAAGGAGAATTGTGACTTGATTATGAAAGCGTTTTATCTAATAAGGATCGGATTTTAAGACATGCATGATTGTCTTTCAAAATAATTGTATGACAAATAACTTTTGATTTAATTGAAATCATTCTCCCCTCAATCAATGACATAAGTTGTTGATTGAGAAACTTTAAGTCCGATGATTATCAAAATTTGGGTCCGAGTTATTTTTCAAAACAACTAGTTTTCATTAGATAGTAAGGATTAGTTAAAGAATCATCGCAAGACATTTGAAAACCAAGAAAAGTATGGCTCGTTCGCCTTTGAAAAGCGGGTTCTTGCTCGAAATGACAATAAACCATCGTTTTCTTTTTGTCATTTTTTTTAATTCGAACAACATCTAATCCGTGTCATTCTTTGAATGACAACAACAAGACCGTAGATATTATCGAATCGAGAGAAACATGACAAAATGACAATAATTATTTTTATTTATTTATTTATTTATTTATTTTGATGATTTTTGAATTTTTCAAATTTTTATGGATTTTTAAAGTTTTATATTTTTCTATTTGATTTTTCGAAAAATATTTGAGAGGATAGATGAAGGAAACCTTTACTCCTCTTTTTCCTCTTGAAGACGTTTGAGTGTTTACGGTTGTAGCTCTTAAGACCTAGTCATGGAAGAATAAACTCAAAACGTTTCTAGGAAGAGCTTTGAAGATGTCTCGCTAACCGGTATTCAATCCTCACAAAGTAAAGTTCCACCACACCGTTTTCAACTTGCTTCGATGAAATGATCTTTGAATGTCGATGTGTTTTGCTCTTGAGTGTTGTACGTTGTTGCATGAGAGCAATAGCACTTTTATTATCACATGAGAGGATTTTGTTGAACTCAAAGCCATAGTCGATAATTGGGATCTCATCCATAGGATTTGAGCATAACAAGATGACATGGCTATTTATTCCGCCTCAGAGTAAATAGAAGTACTCATTTGCTTCTTTGAAGACCGACTCACAAGCTTATCACCCAAAACCGAGCACCTCCGTAGTACTTGACGAGTATCTTGACATCTGCATGATCAAGATCTGCATAGGTCATTAGTGACATACGGTGTCTTTCGGTACCAAAGTCCCATATTGATGGTTCCTTGAGATACCGAATACCAAATCCAAATTTCTTTAAAATCTCATTTGCATATTTAGATTGATTTATGAAAATGCCTCCGGACTTTGTGAAATTTGTAATCCCAAGAAAAATGACCTTTGTCCCATCATTGACATTTGAAATTTTGAACCCATTTCATTTGAAAACGGTCACACTCATTGGGGTCATCGAGGCAAAGATGATATCATCAACATAAATTTGAACGTGAATTAAATGTTTGCACGACTTTACGGTGAACAATGTAGGATCAATCGCTCCTTTCTTCGAAACCGGTAGATAGAAGAAACTTTGATAGCGTATCATACCATGCCCTGGAGCTTGCTTTAACCCGTCTGAGCCTTCTTCAAACGATAGACGTGAGTAGGATGCTCTGGATTCACAAAGCCGGGTTGGGCGGCGTGAGCGACTTCTTTAAGATCTCCTTTCGTAAATGCCGTCTTTACATCCATCCGATAGACTACCATGTTCTTCTTGGCGAATTAGCCAAAAGATTACGATTTCCTCGATACGAGCAATGTGAGCAAATAATTCTTCAAAGTCAATACCTCCTCTTGACGGTATCCTTTAGCAACCAATCGAGTCTTGTTCTTTAGGACATCACCATGATCATCAAGTTTCACTTTGAACATTTTAGAGCAATGATCATAGCACAATATGGAGCGGTACTAATTCCATACATCAAGTCGATCAAACTCATGAATTTCTTCTTGCATGGCATTGAACCATTGTCTTCATTCATGGCGGTTTAACATCTTTTGGTTCGATCTTAGAGTACGGAGTTGAAGAAGCACCATAAGTCATCGGTTGCAAGTTGTTTCCGTGTTGATACTGGAGACGAGAGGATTTCAATGATGTTGTCTAATGGATGATCGTGAGTCCATTTTCTAAGGTGTTCATGTGGCAATTGTTGAGGGACCGAGGTAGAGTCGATGTCTCACGAAGAAGATGGTTCGATGATGATTCAGAGCAAATATGTTTTCAAATGGAGCATCTTCGGAGTAGCAAAGGGATTAACTTCATCATTGATGCCAAAAGCAGTTCCATGATGTACATTCGATGATTGATGATTTGTTGATGAGGCGAGTTATCGGCAGCAGTGCTTCTTGACTTAATGATATTGAGATCGAAGGATTGACTTCATTCTCGTGGATATGAGCGACCTACTGTTGTGGGAATTGTGATTCAATAGCACTTGGCTCATAGAGTTCATCAAACGTCGGATCAAACAATTTCTTCAAATCATCTTGATTGGAGGTACATATGGAATATTGAGAGAAATTTGGTACAAGGATGAACCAATGGGACTGTTTTGAAGTGCGGGTCGTAACTAGGTTGTCTAGGAGCCATTTGACCTGGTCGACTCATCGAACGTAACATGAATTGTTTCCATGATATTTGGGTTCTCTTGTTGTAGATTCGGTAACCCTTCTTGTTTGGTGCATACCCAACAAAACTCAATATCTACCTTTGCTCTTAATTTACCTAAGTCTTGACCGTCATTTGTTGGATAGCACAAAGCACCAAACACACGAAGGTAGGAGAGATCGGGGTTTTCGTTTATGAACAAGTTCATATGGAGTTTTTCCATGAGAGGTGTGTATCGTGGAACGATTTTGGGTGTAGCATGCGGTGGCAATGGCTTCACCCATAGAAACATTGGAACCGCGAATAAATAAGCATTGTTCTTGCGGCTTCTACAAGAGTTCGATTTTGTCTTTCAACTACACCGTTACATTGAGGAGTTCGTGGAACACTTCTTTAATGGTGATTCCAATACTTTCATAAAAATGTATTAAGTCTTTGTTGACAAACTACGTGCCATTGTCATTCGAACAATTATTTGTATTGTTGAGTCGAACTCAAGTTGTTTGATTAGTTTGATGATGACATCCGAGTTTCATCCTTTGTCCTTAAAAACTTTACCTAAGTAAATCAAGAGTAGTCATCAACAACTACTAGAATGTATTTCTTCCCATTTATCGTTTGCACTCTCATTGGTCCGCATGCATCCATATGAAGGGTATGAAGAACTTCCATTACGTAATTTGTGGGTTTTGGTTTGTGGGCATATTTCGTGCTTTTACCCAATTGGCAAGTCGAACAAAGATGATCTTTTCATATTTTAATGGGTAGGCCTCGACAAGATCCTTTCGGAAAGATTGTTTATGGTGCCGAAGTTCAAGTGATTGAGATGGCGATGCCATAACCAAGACTTTGTTTTAGAAGCCTTTGATAGTAAGCAGATTGGAGAGGACTTCATCATGTCATCGATAGAGATGGTGTATAGGTTAGAACCTCGAGTTCCTCTTAATAATTCTACACCATCAAGTTCTCTAACGAAGCAAGTATGTTTTCTAAAGGCCACTTCTAGATCGGAATCACATAATTGACCAACAGAGAACAGATTGTGACCAAGACCTTCCACATAATATACCCTGGAAATCATACTTTTACCAACCACATAATCTCCATAGCCCATAATAGCTCCAAAATGGTCATTCCGAATCTAAGCGTCTCCGATGAATTTACTCACGAAGTTCATGAGCGCGACGGTCTCTAGTCATATGCTTGGAACAAACTGAGTCCGGTACCACGAATGATTTGAACGATCTGCAGTTGAACATAGACAAGAATGGATAATCGGATATTTGGGATCCCATGCAAGAATGGGTTCCATATGGTTAGTAACGATGATTACAACACCCACATCGAGAGATAGAAACATTATGAATAGATGCGTTACTAGTGTCCGATTTGCCCTATTCAAAGTATGTTCACTTCTTAAGGGAATAGTTCTACCGGTAGGCATCCATTTTCTAGTGGGCATTGTCGATTATTCTTATGGCCAATGGTATCCATTGATAACCTATCTTACTAAATGTTCTTCCCGTGAATTTCCTTTGTTTTCTAACCTTCTTTCGCTTATGCCTTTTGCCTTCTTAGCATGATATTTTGCATCAACAATGTTTCTTGGAGATTTGACATCATTAGATAAAGCATTCACCCACATTCATGATTAGAAACAAAATTCAAGCGAGACATCATTACAAGGTTTGCAAATAATATCGTAATTCGAGTTAATTACGATGACGCCTATGGCTAATACTAGAATCAACACGATTCGTTTTATTCGACTCAAGCTTAAAGTTTCTAGGTTGGTCTTCACTCTCTTCCAATGCACATTCTTAGCTTGCGAGGTCCTATCATTCCTCGTATTGTCTTGAGACTTTGACCGCCGCTTTAATGTCACCGATTACTCCTGTAGGAATGGGAACATTAGTTGGTTTTGCTACTCTTTGCATCTCCTGTTTAGATGTTGGGATCCGAACTACATGCAGCACACTAAGGTTCACTTTCTTAACGCAAGAAGTCTGGGATTTGTACTCCTAGAAGACACACTAGAGTTTGTTTTCTTAGCACTACCAGATCTGGAATCTGAACTACTTGAAGGCACACTAAGGTTCACATTCATAACATTGGGCATTGAATGGATTTTATGCTTGTCACTAGGCATAGAACAAGGAATCAAAGGATTAACTCTCTCACCTAAGGACTTAGGGCATATTGTGATTAAGCATTCTAGAAGTTCTTGAGATCGTTCGGCATATAAGCATGCATGCCCAATTGCATTATCAAGTGGTTTCTCTAACTTATCCTCTTCAACAATCTCACGGAGACATTCTAGACAATCCTTAAGGTATGAGAAATATGTTTGAATAGCAAGTTTGTTATTCCTAAGATGAGGGGGAACATATTTCACAAATAAAGCATATTTATTACAAGAGTGAACCTTTGATACACCATTCTCCCCATTGGTCATTGGCATTTTCCTTTTACTTGACTCTTGATTCTCAATTTCCTTTTGCAATGAAGTCGTTTGTTCGTTATTTTTGTTACGAGTGACCTTTATTGATTCAAATAACTCATTGAAATGACGTTTAACTTTTCATTTTCTTCTAGAAAACTTTTGTTTTCCTTTTGTAATGCATTTACTAAGTTTTGAAGATGAAACGTTTGAGAATTCGAGAATCTAAAGGAGGAGGCATTTGGGAACCAGTCACATTGTTCTTTTGACCCTTTAATTGAGAGATTTGGGCTTTCAACTTTCTCGATCGTGTTACAATGAGCTTGAATTTGTTCATCACGTTTGTTAATTTGAAAAGCGCATCAAACTCGAGCATCCGAGAATGTCTTGATATTTGATGTTTGACATTTTCTTTAAGATGTTGATATTTTAATTGTAAATTAAAATGCTCAACCTCTAGTTTAGAAAAATGTTTAACCAACTTTTCGTGATCATCCGGTTCAATTTTCTCATTTAGTTTAGAATTAGTCTTTTCAAGCTCAATGACACGATCATGGGAGACTTTCGGCAACAGATAATTCATGAAATTGAGAAGCATAAATGGAACAATTTGTAGCGATGAAAAACACATCTTGAGCAACACATTCAATAATAAGAGTCTCATTCAATGTATTCAAGTTCTTCCTCTCAATCTCATTATATTTTAGTGCTCGCCATAGTTACTAACCTCAATTATCATTGCATCAAATTCCTTTTCCATTTCTTTAATGTCTAAATTCATTTCCTTTTTAAGACTTTCAAAATGATCTTTTAGTTGTTTAAAGAAAGGCATGACTTCGATTAAATAACATTCTTTTGTTTGCTCAAAACCCATTTCCCTTGATTATACCGTGGGTGTGATCCTTTTCTTACAAGTTTCTCAAAATCAACAAATAGTTGAAAAATAACATATTGATGATTAAGGTCTTGCTTTTCGTGGCAATAGTCCTAGGTACTAAATGCATTGGTGTATTTGGAGGATACACATTCGTCAAGGCATTTTCCTAAAGGGAGGGTTCGCTACAACAAGATTCTCTCGCTTTTGCTTATCTAAATCATTTTCCAAAACACTTGTTCGGGTGTTAACAACGTCCCGAGGCTTAAACATGTTCAAGGAAATCCAATTCTCCTTCTTGTAATCATGGGGTGTGATATTTATTTTCTTCTCTTTACATTTAGGATCATCTAATTACTTGTTCATCTTTTCCTAGTGACTTCATCGATTTCTTATCTTCCTCAATTGCACTCGACGCAACTAGGTTTCTGCCTAGGTTTAAGGATTTCATTTCCATCATAAAGAACCTTATGAGCATTTCTAGCCCTTTAATGACCTCTCGGATTTGGTTCCTCAACAAGGGAATGCTATGCTTATCACTTAAGACTCTAAGCTTAGTGATTAAGTGAGCGATCGAATGGTATTTCCTTGTATATACAACTTATTTTCAAGCTTGTTTTCAAGGTTTTAGATTAGAAAATCATTCAAAAGTTTTGATTCCTTAGCACCTTTGAATTCTTGCTTAAGCATTTTAACATTTTCTTGAAGTTCTTGTTTTCCTTAGCGCTTTAGAAAGCTTTTCTTGTAAGGAGTTTAACTCTTGTTTTAATACTTCTTTCTAAACCTACTTTTTCTAATAGTTATACGCATTTGGTCATCCATTTCTTGCTCACGGGTGGTCAACTCAAATTTTGCAAGTTGTTCATAAATAGCAACACGTTCTTTATAGGCATTCGATTCGGAGATGACAGAATCATCGGGGCACATGCGGTGAATTCATCAAAACATAATCATTATTGATGCGAGAAGATGCATCACTTGGTACAATCTCACTTTCACTTTGTTTCACATATTGATCATATGGGACAACATTGATATTACCCATGTTTTCAATATCGACTCAATAAATACATTGATTGTACCGTTATGTATCTTTTGCTCATCAACTTCATCCTATAATTTTAATACCTCGAAATGAGTTTGTCTTTGGATGGACCAGCTTGTGGTGATGAAGAGACTTTAGAGAGACCATTGGAGAAATGCTAGCCATGAAAATGGTTTGTGCGATGGGTTCTTCATCAACATCAGTCGTATGCATCACAATCGGCTACTTGAAAGGCATTCGATGATTATGGCCTATCTCCTAAATTGGTTGCTCATCCACATCCGCATCATATGTCTTAGCATTTCCTCACCAAGAACAACAACCTCTTCATCCAAAGTCGCACCATTATCCCGAGCTTGCACAAGCAACAACTTATCCTGAAGTACTCGGCATTACGAGGCGTTTTGGCGATGTGCGGTTCCTTGCAATGTGTCCCTCACCTCCACAATTGTAACATTTGATTGGCTTTGCTTGATCCCGATTTCCATTCCTTCCCTATTCGATTTAAAGATAACCTCTACCACTCCACCTCTTGCTTGTTCGTCTTGTCATTCTTGAACCGGCCGCACCATAACCTTCTCATCTCGGCGGTGGCTTGATTGTGTGGATTGGGCGTTACGAGATTGTTGTTGGTGTGTGGAAGAGAGTTCATGTTTTGACTAATCGGGAGAGCTAGTTGATTAATGAAGTTTCCACGTGTGCATCAAAGATCGCCTTGTTTGAACATAGGATCGGGAATGAGTTTGTGATTACCATTACCCATGGGTATGACTTGTGAGGCTTTGGTTGTGATTCCGATGTTTGAGTAGAAGGCGGTTGAATCATTTGATGAGCTTGTCTCTCCCCTGGTTGGTTTTGAAGCGATTAAGAATCCTTTTTCAAACATAGCATGTCTCTCATTCAAGGAGGAAGGCATAGAGTTGCTCATAGTTTGTATTCTTCAATCCTTTGGTTAGCTTTCAGAGGTGACAAACTTGTGCCATTCGATTCATGATGTTCACAAACTTTGAGTTCGGTGAATGTTTGGCATAGTCATTCGATGTTCCTCATATCATTAACAAGTTTGTGGAATCTCACATAGTACTCATAGACACTCTCATCGGTTTCATCTTGAAGTATTCAAACTCATCATAGAGTTGTGATTCTCTGTATTCCATAGTTAATTGAACACGAGAGAAGCATCTTGACATTATCCCACTCCTTGGCTTTGGTGTTATGATTGATCGACTTGTAGATATCTTTTGGAAGACCTTGAAGCACGATGTTAGAAGCCACGATATCCGCATCGAATCTCTTTTCTCCTTATCATCGAGCTCATCATATGTCTTTGGTCTATCAATTCCATAGATAATTATTCCATCTTCATTTGTATCAATTAAGTCTCTAGTAGTCTCAACCCGATACGGTCCTTCATCAATGGATTTGAGAATGTTGACTCCATTTTCCTTTCCAAGACAAGAAAATCGATTCGTTGAGCCCAAGAGTCGTAGTCGGTTCATCAAGCATGGGTGGACAGTATCTCGAACCATTGCTTGAACATCCTCGACAGCAACGGAGATGATTGTAGGAACGTTGGTAGACATGATGATGCATTGAACGGGATTTTATAACTCTATGATTAAACCGGAAATAGATTCTTTCACGGATTTTACTAAATCAAGAGAAAAGCGTATTATAGACGAGTCATCCAAGTCGCTAAGAAAACATGAACCAAGTCGCTAAGCACCAAATCGCTAGTAAAATTTTGACAAAGAAGTCGCTAAGCACCAAGTCGCTAAGTAGTCGAGTCGTTAAAGAAAAACTCGCTAAGCACCAAATCGCTAGCAAAATTTTGACAAGAAGTCGCTAAGCACCAAGTCGCTAAGTTGTCAAGTCGCTAAAGAGCAACTCGCTAAGCACCAACTCGCTAACAAACTTAAGTAAAAGTCGCTAACTTTCACCAAGTCGCTACCCGTAGTGGAGACTCCACTAAGTGTACTGTTTGTCGGCTTATCTCAATAGACAAGTCGCTAAGCACCAAGTCGCTACCAAAGTACACTACAACTCGCTACAGTTTTACAAACCAAGTCGCTACCAAGAAATAAAGTCCGTAGTACAAGTCGCTAGCAAGAGAAAACTTTAAAAACACACTTTTCAATCCAAAAACAACCCAACCACGATGATTCAAGCTTACCAAATCAAAACCCAAGCACATACAATGATTCTAAACATAAAACTACACTCAAGTTTCAAACTTCAACACTAGAGATGATCCAAATGATGCAAAAACCACTAAACTTTTTCAAACTCTAAAACCACCTAAAAGTAACTAGAAATCCAAAGATATGTAAGAGAAGATCAAACCTGGCTCTGATACCATTTGTAACATATTGGATTTCACATACACATCAAACCAAACACAAAGTAGGCGTACAAAGAGTTTTAGAGAGAAAGTTAGAGGTTTAGGGAATTTAGTGAGAGAAAGAAAAGTCTTATTATAGCTCCAACTCTCTACCTTGGAAGGTAGAGTATTTATAGTCTTTACATAAATCGCCACCTATCGGGTCAGATCGAGGCATCTGGTGGGTAAAGACCCGTCCGTCCTCCACGGTGTTACTTAAACTAAATACTACTTAACTTATAATAATCTACGACTACGAGCTTTTAATGATTACATATACTTGAGGTGACCGACTCTTTAATAATCGAATTTACTAAATCCTAACATTCACAATAGTGATCCTCGGTGATTGAATGGAAATTCTGTCGTGGTCAACATCAAACAACCCGACAAGAAGTCACTTCGGTAACTCCTTGAGGTTACGCTTAGTATTGTCTCAAACGGTCTGATCGTGAGGTGATGCTTGATTGTACCTCGACTCACCGAATTGTAGATATACTTGATATATCGTGTTAGCCTACTTGAGGGCCTCTAGTTCGGGAATAGCCTTTGTAAGAATTAGAGATGTGTTTTCACACTATGCTATTAACACCCTCGAAGTTCGAACCTGTAAGTGTTGGAAATCCCGCTAAGGATATTCCTTTCAAGAATCGAGTCCTGAAAATGTAGGTCATTACTTGAATCTTCAATGTAATGCCAACTGTCCCTTAACGGGATTAGGACGGCTGATTCGCTCGACCAAGGTGAATGGAATCAAGACATTCATCAGTAAAACAATCGTAGTGGTCAATTCTTTATGAAAAAGTTCACAATGATCGATTGGTGTTTATCACTAACCTATTCATGCAGGAACTGATGATTGATCCTTGGAGGAAAGACCATGCCGATCTCCACATGCTCATACCAACAACATCACACATAAAGTTCTCTCATAATCAAAGGCAACTCAAAAGTCAATATGATTCTTCTTCAAAATCAAAGAATCTTCAAATTTAAAGACTCGAGAACTACATCACATTTGGAATTCAAAGTCTAAAGACGTGTGAGGATAGTGGAGAAAGACGTGGAGACACCTGATCACGAAGCTGACAAACTACAGACAACAATATACTATCACAACATCCACAAAAGAACAAAGAACAACGAAAACAACAACGTCAAAGCTGATAAAGTCAAAAGAATCAAAGCATCTCTATTCACAAGAAAGAATAATGCTAGTAGACGTCAAGCAACCACTATTACATCATCAGTAACACTTAGGGGGAGATTGTTCGAATCACCTGTAACTAGTATTATCAAGTGTTAGTTATTTACTTGTAATAGGGTGCTTAATTATAGGTTTTAAGTACATAATTAGAGTTAGGCTTATGTAGAAAGCCCATGAGCCTATACAAAGGCCCAAAAGGCCAAGGCAAGGGATGCCCTAGTTCCCTTGCCTATAAATACTATGTAACCTCTCATTTGAGAGGTGTTGGTTCTTTCATATTCACTTAAATCTTTCCTTATTATTGTTTATGTGATTGAATCATCCGTCCTTCCTTATCTCCTCGTTCTATCATACATATGTACACTTGTGTTCATATTATGGTGACCTAATACAATCCATAGTTTTTCTTCTTTTTATTAGTATATTTAGTTTTTAGTTTAAATTGTTAAGTAGTTTAATTGGTATAATTACCAAACCCCACTCCCAAACCCCGAGATTTTTACTTGCTTTCTTAAAAATATAAAAAGCTAAAAAGAATCACCCTCAACCTCACATTCTCTTCATACATCTCTACTAGCATCTATATTCCCCAGAGAAGCGATCAACCCCCGAGCTTACCCATACTACACCGAAACGATTAGGTACACCGCCTAGTGGGTTGTAAAGGTTACTCACGGAAAAGAAAGTATTTCGACCCAACTCGCTATCAAGTTTTTGGCTCCACTTGCCGTGGAATAGAATAGCTAGTTAGGTTTCTATCCCGATTAGGTCTACTCCTTGATTCCTATCAAGTGAGCTATTTTCTTTTTATTAGCTTTCTTTAGTCTATCCCCTTCTTTGTGTTTTGTTCGTAGCCTTATCACTTTTCGCCATGGAAGGTGATAATCCATCCAACAATGATCCACCACATCATCCACCACCACCACATCAACCATTACCACCACCAAATCCACTACCACAAGACCCGCCAAGAAGTTGTACTCTTGATGAATACTCTAGACCAAGACATCAAGGCTATAGGAACACCATTGAGCTTCCCCGTTTAGCTCAAACTACGCCCCGCAATCCGACACCATCCGGTTGGTGTAAAATGGATGTGCATTCCATGGACTTCGTTCCAAAGACCCTAATCAGCATCTCAAGGAAATTACTTAAAATTGTTGACTCCATTGACCTTGATGCTACCACTATGGAGACCACGAGATTGTGTCTCTTCCAAGTCTCTCTACGGGACCAAGCTAGTAATTGGCTTGAGCGACTTCCCGCAGGATCCATATCAAGTTGGGATGATCTCACCACCCATTTCCTCGCCTAATTTTTCCCACCGGGGAGAACCACTAAGCTTAAAAATGATATCTTGATGTTTCAACAATGCCAAGGTGAAACCCTTTCTAAGGCGTGGACTCGATTCAAGGACTTACTCTATAAAGTCCCTCACCATGGTATTGATCTTTGGCTCTAAGTTCAAATTTTCTATGATCATGTCAATTTCCTCACAAGGAGAGCCATCGACCGAGCGGCCGACGGAAGACTTAGCAATCTCAATGCGGAAGAGTCATGGAATATCATTGAAGAACTCGTCTGTCATTCTTACGAAAATTGAAGTGATTCTCATGAGACTCGTGATATCATGGTTAAGGCCGTATCATTACCTTGTAGTTCTTCTAACATCTCTGAGGAACAAATTTTGCTCTTGAAGAACGGATCAACTATTTAGTTTAAAGGCAAAAGAAAGTGCACGGACCAACTCCTTGAACACCGGTCAACTTAGCTACCTCAACCGGAAACCCAACGCCCTCTCTCAGATCGCCTAGTCGCGAGAAACCCCGTTTCCTAAAGCGCTTTCTTTCTTCCTCACCGCAACCACTTTCACCTAGCTTCAAAACATAAATGAGAGAATACATGGCGGCTCATTTGGAAAGGTTAGCCAAATTTAAGGAAGAAGTTTATAAACAAAGGGAAGAAATGAAGGAGAAGATGACAAAGATGATAAACTTAGTGAAGAAGTACACTAAGATAAAGGTTCCCGAGAAGGTGTTAGTAACAAAGGATGACCAGGCTACCCCCACTATATTTGTTAACGCCATTTTCATTGTTCGTGATGAGGAGATCACAAAACAAACTAGTGGTAAGGATGGGGTAGTTGAGGAGAAGGATCTGAGGACTAAAGAGAATAGCATGAATTGTAAGGATGGGGGCAATGCTAAGGAATTGGATAAACCTAAGACCGTAGGACTTGCCTTAAACATGAAGTCAATAAGAAAACCATTGTTAACTTAGTAAACAATTTTAGGTACAATGATGCTCTTAGGAAGACCTTCTTAGGTGAAATAAAGGAGGAAGAATATGATACTATGCCTATGGGACCTTTGTATGAGGCAATTCTTAAGAAACCAGTAGCTAAGAAACATGAGATTTGCAGAAACTTAATAATACCTTGTAGCTTGGTGACTTAGAAGATATTAAGGCCTTAGCTGACCAAGGATCCAATGTAAGCATAATGTCGTTATCAATCTATAATAAATTGACTGAGGAGAACCCAACCAATGAGGAAGAATATGATGGTAATGAAGTCACGTAGGGTATGACTTCGAGTCTAGCTACAAGACTCATAAATAAAGAAAAGCGCTTCTTGAGAGGCAACCCATGTTTAATTGGTTTCTTGTTTGTTTTTCATTTTTTTTGTGTGCTTTTATATCTTTTTTATTGTTGCTTAATTCTCATGTTTATTTTGTGAAAATGCTTTATTTTATTTTTATCTTCGTCTTAATTGTATATAAAAGTATTTTACAAAAAGATAAGTGTAGGGAAGATCACATATGTCTTTAGAACTTGCATGAACATGAGATTAACAATAATTGGAATTGTATATATTTGTATGTTTGTTAGAGTCAAATGCTTGTATCGAGTCATAATGGATGTTTTGGAGAAATTTTTCCGGTCTTTCAAGAAGTAAATTTTCTAGAAGTTTTAGAAAAGCGATCGGACTCTTTTCGTCAGACAACCGACGATTATCGGGACTAAAGCCCGACGTCGGCAATGTATAAACAAGTTCAATGTTTCATTTTCTATCTATATTATAATTTTGGATATTTCCAATTCTTAATTTTCGGAAAATCGCAAACATCCATTCCACAAGCATTATATCTTACTTGCTTTCTAGTGTAGTTTTGTTTCTTATATAGTTTATACCGCCAATTTACACGAGTTTTCATTCATTTTCTATAAGTGTGCGGGTTATATTAGAAAAGAAAATGAAGTACATGATGGAAGCAACACTTATTACTTACTCATTTTTCTTGGATGAGGATTTAGCATGAACCCTACGCATATCCTACCAAGCTAATCGGGGAGTATTAGTTTCTCTCTTTATTTACCTTCCTTTATCATAACTTTGATACTTTCGGGAATATTGGAGACAATGTTCGGTTTAAGCGTAAGGAGGAAGAATAAAACGAAAACTTAAAAACTATTCACTCACTTGATTTTTGTCTTGTCCTTAGTAAATTACGCAATAAACTATGAGAAATATTTGTTAGGGTAATTTTAGCACCAAATTTAAAATTTTTTATTGCATTTACAACTAAAACTATAGTCTTAATAAAGCGTCTCATGGATAGGAGTTATATGACTAGCACAAAAACCTTAGACCACTCAAATTCCACCCCAAAAATGTGAGGTTTGCCCCTAGATCTTTATGAATAAAAACATTCATATTTGATGCTTAGTGAGTATACCGGTAGTATATTAGATTCTAGAACTTGTTTTGTGATGCATTCAGAGATCGCTAGTGAGACCACTTTCGTGTAGTAGGATTAACTAAATGATAAGAGGCATTAGGATAACCCTTGTTTTAAACCTGTAATTTAATTCCGTCATCGACATCGGTTGAGTAATTTTCCCCACACCCTTGCGATGTAATCATCTCTAGTACACAATACCCCTAGTTAACCCCTAAGAGCCTATCTTTTCGTGGTTCTCATGATGTTATGGTTTTTGGAATATCAATGAAGAGTATTGTTTACAATCCACCCCTAAATGTTATAACCAAATCACCTTAGCCCACCTTGTATGCACTCATCTTTAGTGCATTATTGTAATTATTGTTTAAACCCTTAGTTCAATTATCTAGTTACTTGCATGGTTGATAAGCCGAGTCATATCCTTTGTATACAGTTTGGGACGATTAGGACTCATGGGTTAAAGTAGTATTTTATGGAGTAACGGGAAGGAACGATAAATTCAATTTCCCTTTTTCTACGCAATTAAGTACTCCAAGTGTTTTGATCTTTTAAAATCGGGTCAATTAGTGTTAATGAAATAAAAAATCAAGTGTAGGGAGGTTGTATTAAATTCATTTATTTTGATGTTATCTTAGAGGATGGTAGAGTAAAAAGGTATGAAAAAATCCGAAAAAAAGGAAAAAAAAGAGTAAGTAAAAAAAACAGAAACATACGAGCTACCATCCTACATCTATCTTTATGTTTTATGTTTTTAGGTTTATGTTTTGTTTCAATTCGTTATCTAGTGTTAGTGAGTCGAGTCTTGGCTTAGCAACGCCACGTCTTACATGCTTGTAACCTAAATTTTTTGACTTGCCACTACTAAATATCCCCATATCCAGCAAAACCCTTTATTTCCTTACCCGAAACCTAACATTATAACGCTTTGTAAAGACCTCTTAGATAGTTATTCCTGGGTGCTTACGACAAAGCGGTGGAGGTTTGATCTATTCTCACGCCTATGGTAATCTATATACTATGACAGGTAGTGAGTGTTTATCTTTCATTTCCTTACATATTATATTTCATATAAACCCGAGAGATGAGAAAATCCAAACACCAATTGTGAGATGCTAGTGTATAATTTCCGTGCTTGTTATGACTTTTGTGGCGCTTATACTTGTTGTAGACTATTCTAAACCAATACTAAATGACCCCTAACATTTAAATTGATTGGCCAAATGCACATTTGCTTGAGGACAAGCAAATTCTAATTATAGGGATATTAGATAAGGATTTAAAACACACGTTTTTAAGGGGTCATTTTAGCCCTAAATCGATACATTTTATATTTGTTACTGCCTAAAATCTTTCCTTTTCATATTTTAGATATTTGGGAAGCCAATTGCTAGAATCAAACAATTTTGGACGAAAATGAGCGAAAACATGAAGAAAACAAAAAAGTCAATATTTCAAGGCTGATTTATGCACCTGACGGCGTCGCAACTCAAAGGGCGACGCCATCGCTCACAAGGTTTTCTAAAAAATGTCAAGCGACGGCTCAGGTCATATTTTGGTTTTACAACATGACGGCGTCATGCCTTATTCTAGAAGGGCGCGCCCTTTATTTTACACCAGACGACCAAGACTCATTCAAAGACGTCCTTAATGAAGCCAGACGGTATCACACTTCCTCAACTGACGTCGTCCCAACAATGACTTATCCACAACGAAACCCTAATGAAGGCGACCAGACGATGTCACCATCAAAAGACGACGCCGTCGAAAGTGTATATCTATATATAGACTTTGAATTTTCTATGTTTTATATGTAATATTTTGGAGAGCAAACCCTAGTTCGTTCATAGTCCGACTTGGGCAGGATTTTAGGGTTCCAAACCCTTCTTTACACTCAAAGATAAGTTTGTTTATCCAATCTATCATCATGTTTATCCTATGTTCAATTTTTTATTTGTGTTCATGCTTCATGCGTAGCTAAATTAATCTTGTGTTTGCTTAGATCTATGAAACCTAGTTGTTGATTATTGTTAGGTTATCCCTCGTTTTAATTGGTAGATGCTAGAGTAAGGAAAATGGGCTTCTTCTTTAATTGTTATGAGCTTGAACGTCCTAAATGGTAAAAAGCTTGAGAGTGCATTTGATCCATCATTGTGTTTATTGTATGAGTTGTAGCTTTAGGATAATAGAGTATTCGGGGGAGATACTACGGTACTTGGTGTAACATATTGGATTTCACAAACACATCATATCATAATCACAAGTAGGCGTTTAATATTAGGTTTTAGAGAGAGAAAGAGTTAGAGGTTTGGGAACTTAGTGAGAGAAAATGAAAGTATTATTATGAGCTCCAAGTCTCTACCTTGGGAGGTAGAGAGTATTTATAGTCTTACACAAATCGCCACCTACGGTCGTGGATCGGGCATACGGTGGGTAAAGACCCGTCCGTCCTCCACGGTGTTACTTAACTAAATACTACTTAAACATTAAATAATCTACGACTATGAGCTTTTAACGATTACATATACTTGAGGTGACCGACTCTTTAATAACCTGGATTTACTAAATCCTAACAATCTCCCTCTAAAGGAGGTCACATAAAAAATACATAGAATACAAAGAGATATTACAATTAGATTGTTCTTGGATTCTTGTTAATGTTCTTTGCTCTGTAGCTCGTAGTCATTGATTCTTCATTATTGCATGTATGGTTAATCCAAGTGGAGGTCTTTAAAGGATCCACATGATAATGAGTTTTGAGCCGACTTTGAGATCATCAAGCTAACATAAATCTCGAGACTCTTCCTTTATGGTGTTGGTATTATGTGATGTTGTGACATTTGGACCGACATGCTCACATTCGGATCATGATTTCTTCTTATCGAGTAGTGGAAGCTTTAGTTGATTCATGATATTTGCAAAGCACATAGCGAAGCATGGAGTGAAAATATCATAGTCATTGATGAACTTATCATGATTTATTTAGAAATGAATTAGTTGTGTTAGCATGCGGCTATGGATTGACAGCGTCATTACGATCACCGCAAGCGTCGGGCGTACTCGCATACAACAGTTAGCAATAAAGCGCACAAAAGTGTCTTTGATCACTTCGTTGAATTGAGGTACACACCCACGGTTCCCAGTTGATCAAGACAAGTCTCACTGTGATCGTATAATTCGAAGAATTTCCTTGACGTGGTTTCGCGGTTGCTCTAGTTGTTCTCAAACCGGAACGTCTCAAAGAAGACAACACGGAGTGAGTGAACTAGCGAATTGAGATTCACCGATTGATGAAAAGAGATTTGAAAAATAATCGTATCGCTCAATAGAAATTGCTTTTGCAATACAATGAAGGTTTTAATGAAAATCAATTATTAATCATAAACACCTTTTATTTTGAATATTAGTACGATCGATGTGCTAAAGAAAAGAGTTTTTAAGCACAACGACCGATTTTTAAAAGATATTCGTCAATCCATAACTCGAACCGAGATTGATTCAAAAGATTGAATCGCCCCATTTTTTCTCGCTCGGTTGTCACTTGGTTGATCTATTGGATAGATCTCACATGCCACCCACCGAGCTTGTATGATGTTGGCTCGAGAGGTTTTCCATCTTCATTGTGAATATGTTTGCATATCACTCAGATGTTCCGGCAATACCACAAGGATACTGCGTAGGACTCATAAGATATAATCTCTCTTTCCACATTGTGTGAAATAGAGAGTCTTCATTAACAGTGTCCTAAATAGATTTATATGATGATCTCGTGGCTCTAGACTTAATTTAGTGCACATTTGGTTTCCTATGCCGGAGACTAGGGAGAGGGTCTCCTTCTTCAATATCAACAAACTCTAATTGAAAGTCGATAGATAATGTCGGTTCCCCGTGAGAATGAAACAAGTCCTTTTAAGAGGAACTTGAGTAGTTTGGGAAGTTTAATGCGGTCGGCCACCGGGTCCATGACGTCTTGTCTTTAATACCGATGTTACCACCGGTAGCATATGAATTGAACCGGTTTACGCCCTAAGGTTGAATAAATGGAGGCTATTTATTTTCACCCATTTCTCATTCAATTCTTTTTCATTCTTCAACCCTTGATTGCTTACCGAGACTTCATAACTAGAACCTTGTTGGGTTTATTCCAAGACTAGCTACGCCTCATCCGCACTCTTCCCATATCTCACTTTTCTCCTTTTTTCATCTTACCTAAGGACTTCTACACTATCTAGTGGATAGTAACTGGGTAGATCCCTCCGGTTCTGGCGAATCATGGAAACAAATACCTAACCTTATCATCCTTATATCACCATACATAAAGTAAATTTGGTCGGTCTATTTGGTATAGTTCATCTGCCATTGAAACCAATTGAAAACCATTTGAAAATTAATCCAGATACATGTGATATATTATCAAAGTGTTTTGTACCTGAATAGTTTTTGATATATTTAGAAAAAGAGCTCCCCCTCAACATATGCATCATGAATTTGAAATCGTTTTGGCACACTGAGGCAAGAGGAAGAATTAACTTCTTTGATTACCATTTTCTAAAAGATATCAACATCACTTCCATGATCAAATCAAGTATAAAGCATATTGGGGAAGGATAAGGTTTTCATAAGTTTGCTCCCCCTCAATATGTGCCTCGAGGTTGAAAGAGTTTTGCACATATTAGAAGGAATCTTCACTTAGATGCAAATCAATCACGTTTCAATTCTTTGTGGTTTGAAATAGATGCTGCCCCTCAACATGTGCATGGAAAATTTGAAATCGTTTGACACATGTAGGGAGGAAAGCTTGCTAAACACTTATGAAACCATTTATCGAATTATTAGTTTAAATCAATTTAAATCACAAATTCTCCCCGATCACAATTTTCAAATCATTTGAGATTTGTGATCTCTGAGATTTAAATTGATTTTGAAAGCTTTGAGGAGAATTGTGACTTGATTATGAAAATATTTTAAGCGATAAGGATCGGATTTAGAGACTTTACACTCCATTGATTAAACATGCATGATGATCTTTTGAAAACAATTGTATTTAAAATAACCTTTTGATTTAATTGAAATCATTCTCCCCCTCAATCAATGACATAAGTTGTTGATTGAGAGATAGATATTTTGACAAATGTTCAGATCAGATGATTTTCAAAAATAGGGTCCGAGTTATTTTTCAAAGCAATTAGTTTTCATTAGATATTAATTGATTGTTGGTAGAATCAGAGCATGAGATTTGAAACATACGTTAAAGCATGGCTCTGTTCTTTCTTTAAAACCGGGTTTCTACCTGAAATAACAATAAACCATAGTTTCACTTTCTCTCAAAAATATTTTTTGATTTTTTTTAAACATTCGAACAATATCTAAAGTCCCGTGTCATTCTTTGAATGACAGCACAAGGACCGTAGATATTATCGAATCGAGAAAAACATGGCAAAATGACAATATGTTTTGAAATTTTTCAAGAATTTTCAAAAATTTTATTGGTTTTGAAAGTTTTATATGTTTCTATTTGCTTTTTGAAGGTTTTGTAATTTTGTATTTTGCTTTTCAAATAAATATTTACAAGAGGTGGATGAAGAAAGACCTTTACTCCCGTCTTCCTTTTGAAGACGTTTGAGTGTATCCGGTTGAAGACTCTTTAGACCAAGTCGTGGAGGATAAACTCAAAACGTTCTCTAGGAAGAGCTTTGGTGAAGATGTTTGCTAAGCGGTATTCGGTCCTCACAAAATAGAGTTCCACCACACCGCTTTCTACTTGCTCCCGATGAAATGATGTCGAATGTCGATGTACTTTACTCTTGAGTGTTGAACGTTGTTGCATGAGAGAGCAATGGAACTTTATTATCACAAGATGCTGAGAGGATTTTGTTGAATTCAAAGCCATAGTCGATAATTGGGATCTCATCCATAGGATTTGAGCACAACAAGATGACATGGCTATGTATTCAACCTCTGTAGAGGAAATAGAAGTAAACATTTTTTCTTTGAAGACCACTCACAATCTTATCACCCAAAACCGAGAACCTCCAAACGCATTTCGACGTGTATCTTGACATCTGCATGATCGGCATCTACATAGGTCATTAGTGACATATCGGTGTCCTTGGTACCAAAGTCCCATATTGATGGTTCCTTGGAGATACCGAAGACCCGTTTAACCTCTTCAAGGTGCTTTTGGTAGGCTTAGCTCGATATCTTGCACACATGCAAACAACGAACATAATGTCCGGTCTACTAGTCGTGAGGTACATCGAGGATCCAATCATACTACGATATTTTGTTTTGTATACCATGATCCCGAGTGGTCCTCATCCATTTTAGTACGCTCTATCATGGGAGTGTCAAGGGGTTACTAGAATCAAATCCAAATTTCTTTAAAATCTCATTTGCATATTTAGATTGATTTATGAAAATGCCTCCGGGAGTTTGTGAAAATTGTAATCCCAAGAAAATGACATTTGTCCCATCATTGACATTTAAAATTTAGATCCCATTTCATTTGAAAACGGTCACATTTATTGGGGTTAGTCGAGGCAAAGATAATATCATCAACATATATTTGAGCGTGAATTAAATGTTTGCTCGACTTTTCGGTGAACAATTTCGGATCAACTGCTCCTTTTTTGAATCCGGTAGATAGATGAAACTTTGATAGCATATCATACCATGCCCTTGGAGCTTGCTTCAAACCGTAAAAGCCTTCTTCAAACGATAGACGTGAGTAGGATGCTCGGATTCACAAAGCCTTCAGTTGGCTAACGAAACGACTTCTTTTCGATCTCCGTTAAGAAAAGATGTCTTGACATCCATCGATATACTACCATGTTCTTACTTGCAACATTAGCCAATAAGATTTTGATTGCCTCGTCTGAGCAACTAGAGCAAATGATTCTTCAAAGTCAATCCCTCCTCTTGACGGTATTCTTTGCAAACAATCTAGCCTTGTTCTTTAAAACATCACCATGCTCATCAAGTTTTACCTTGAAGATCCACTTTAGAGCAATGATCATAGCACAATCGGGAGCGGTACTAATTACCATACATCTAGTCGATCAAACTCATGAATTTCTTCTTGCATGGCATTGAACCAAATTGTCTTCATTCATGGCGCTTTAACATCTTTGGTTCGACCTTAGAGAGTACGGAGTTGAAGAAGCACCATAAGGCATCGGTTGCAAGTTGTTTCGTGTGGATACTAGGCGAGAGGGGTTTCCAATGATTTTCCCAATGGATGATCATGTGTCCATTTTATAAGGTGTTCATGTGGTTGTTGTTGAGGAACCTGAAGTAGCGAGTTGATATCTCGATGAAGGTGGCTCGATGATGATTTAGAGCAAATATGTTTTCAAATGGAGCATCTTGGGGAGTAGCAAAGGGATTAACTTCATCAAGGGTGCGAAACAATTCCATGATGTACATTCGATGATTGATGATTTGTTGATGAGACAGAGTGATCAAGGTGGCGCTTCTTGACTTAATGACATTGAAACCGACGGGTTAACTTCATTGGCGGGGATAGAAGCGACCTCTGTTGATGGAATTGACATATCATTTTCACTTGGCTCATAGTGTTCATCAAACATAGGATCAAATAATTTCTTCAAATCATCTTACGAAGGAGGTACATAAGGAGTTCTTGGTGAGGATTTGAAACAAGGGTATAATTGATAGGACTACTTGATGACGATTGAAATGCGGGTCCAGAATGGATTGTCATGGAGCCATTTGCCGGACGACTCATCGAATGTGACGTGAATAGTTTCCATGATATCTCGAGTTCTTTTGTTGTAGATTCGTAACCCTTCTTGTTAGGTGCATAACCAACAAAAACTCCAATATCGCCTTTGCTCTTAATTTGCCTAAATCTTGACCGTCATTCGTTGGATAGCACAAAGCACCAAACACACGAAGGTAGGATAGATCGGGTTTTTGTTTATGGACAAGTTCATATGGAGTTTTTCCATGAGAGGTGTGTATAAGGAACGATTTTGGGTGTAGCAAGCGTGGCAATGGCTTGACCCATAGAAACATTGGAACCTTTGAATAAATTAGCATTGTTCTTGCGGCTTCCACAAGAGTTTGATTTCGTCTTTCAACTACACCGTTCGTTGAGGAGTTCGTGGAACACTTCTTTGATGGTGATTCCAACACTTTCATAAAAGCGAATTAAGTCTTTGTTAACAAACTCGTGCCATTATGTCATTCGAACAATTCTAACAAGATTGTTGAGTCGAACTCAAGTCGTTTGATAAATTTGATGATGACATATGGAGTTTCATCCTTTGTCCTCAAAAACTTTACCCAAGTAAATCGAGAGTAGTCATCAACAACGACTAGAATGTATTTCTTCCCATTTATTTTTTGCACTCTCATTGGTCCGCACAAATCCATATAAAGTGTATGAAGAACTTCCATTCATCGAGTTTGTGGGTTTTGGTTTGGGCATGTTTCGTGCTTTTTCCCAATTGGCAAGTCGAACAAAGATGATCTTTTCATATTTTAACTGGGTAAGCCTCTGACAAGATCCTTTCTGGAGAGGTTATTAATGGTGCCGAAGTTCAAGTGATTGAGACGACGATGCCATAACCATGATTTAGTTTTCGAAGCATTTGACAACAAGCAGATTGGAGAGGACTTCATCATGTATTCGATAGAGATGGTGTATAGATTTGAACCACGAGTTCCTCTTAACCATTCCACACCATCGAGTTCTCTAACGAAACAAGTATGTTTTCTAAAAGCCACTTCTAGATCGGAATCACATAATTGACCAACAGAAAACAAGTTATGACCAAGACCTTCAACATAATATACCCGGGAGATTACACTTTTGCCAACAACATAGTCTCTATAACCCATAATTGCTCCAAAATGGTCGTTCCCGAATCTAACAGTCCCGATGAATTTACTCACGAAGTTCATGAGCACGATCGATCTCCAATATATGCTTGGAACGGCTGAGTCCGGTACCACGTAAGCGATTTCAATGATCCGCGGTTGAACACGCACAAGAATGGATAATCGGATAATTGGGATCCCCATGCAAGAATGAGTTCCATTTGGTTAGTAACAATGATTGGAACACCCACATCGTAAGTAGAAACAATGGAATCATCGAAATAGATGCGATGATAGTGTCCATATTTGACCTATTCAAAGTATGTTCACTTCTTAAGAGAATAGTTCTACCAAGATGCATCCATTTTCTAGTGGGCATTGACTTAGCAAATTTAGGGCACAACTCATTAATCTTACGGCCAAGTGGGTATCCATTGATAACCTATGTTACTAAATTTCCTTCCTGTGGGTTTCCATTGTTTTCTAACTTTCTTTCGCCTTTGTCTTTTAGCCTTCTTAGCTTGATTTTTAACATTAACAGTTTTAACGGGCATTTGTGACATTAGAATAATCATTCACACCACATTCATGATTAGTAATGTAAATCAAGCGATCATCATTACAAGGTTTGCGGATAGTAGTAGAATTCGAATTAATTATAATACGCTTATAGCTAATACTAGAATCAACACGATTCATTTTATTCAACTCAAACATAATATTCCTAGGGTGATCTTCTCTCTCTTCCAATGCACATTCTTAGCTTGCGAGGTCCTATCTTGCGGTATTGCTGGAGGCTTTGACCGCTTGCTTTTATGTCATGATTACTCTTGTAGAGAGAATTATGGGAATATTAGTTGGTTGATCTATTTTTGCATTCTGAATTAGGCGTGTAGGGATCGAACTACTTGAAGGCACATTAGAATTCACTTTCTTAATCTTGGGCATAGAATGGTTTGTATACTTGGCACTAGGCATTGAACAAGGTATCACAGCTTTTCCTTTCGCATCTAAGGATTTAGGACATGTTGCTATTAAACATTCTAGCAGCTCTTGAGATTGTTTGGCCTGAATGCAAAACCTAATTTCTCTATCAAGAGGCTTATTTATGAAATTCTCTTCCACAATCTCATGGAGACATTCTAGACTATCCTTAAGGTGAGCAAAATAGTTATGAAACACAAGTTCATTATTCCTAAGATGAGGAGGAATGTATTTAACATTCACAAGATATTTGCAATATGAGGATGACTTTGATGCAACATTCTCATTAAAAACAAGTGGCGACTTCCCTTTTTCGACTCTCGATTCTCAATTTCCTTTTGTAAAGACGTTATTTTTTCGTTGTTCTTGTCACGAGTGACTTTCATTGAATCATATAACTCTTTAAAGTGTAGTTTAACTTTTTCATTTTCTTCTAGAAAACTCTCATTTTCTTTTTGTAAAACATTAACCAAGTTTTGAAGATGAAAAGTTTGTGAATACTGAGAATCTAAAGGAGGAGGCATTTGGGAGCCAGTCACATTGTTCTTTTCACCCTTTAATTGTGAAATTTGGGCTTTCAACTTTCTGATCGTGTTACAATGAGCTTGAATCTGTTCGTCACGTTTGTTAATCTGAAAAACTGCATCAAACTCTGGAACATCTGAGGATGTCTTGATATTTGAGGTTTTGACATTTTCTTTAAGATGTTGATATTTTAGTTGCAAATCAAAATGTTCAACTTCTAGTTTAGAAAGATGTTTAACCAAATTATCATGATCATCCTGATCAATTTTCGCATTTAGTTATGAGTTTTTGTTTTCAAGCTCAATGACACGATCATGGGAAACTTTCAATGCAATAGATAATTCATAAAATCGAGAAGCAGTAATAGAGTGCTTAGTGACAGTATAAAACACATCTTGAGCAACACAACTCAAAATCAAATTCTTATTTAAAATATGCAGGTTCTTCCTTTCAACTTCATTATATTTGAGTTCATGTTCATAATCATTGACCTCAATTATCATTGCATCAAATTCCTTTTCGATTTCTTTAATATCCGAATTTATTCCTTTTGAAGACACTTAAATTGACCTTTTAATTGTTTAAACAAAGGCATGACCTCGGTTAAATAACATTCTTTAGTTTGCTCAAAACCCTTTCCCCTCGATTATCCCAGTAGGTGTGATTCTCTTCTTACATGTCTTCTCAAAATCAATGAATAGTTGATAAACAACATACATCTTGATTAAGGTTTTGCTATTAGTGGCAATCGATCTAGGAACTAGATGCATTGGTGTATTTGGAAGATATCTGATGAGTGCATGCATTTTCCTAAGGGAGTGTTTTTGCAACAAGATTTTCGACTTTTGCATATCCATATCCTTTTCCGAACACTTGTTCGGGGTTAATAGAGTATGAGGCTTAAACTTGTTTAAGGAGATCCAATTTTCCTTAGTGTAATCATGGGGTTTTATCGTTATGTTTTCCTTTTTACCCACGGGATCGTTAAGCTTCTTATCCATTTTCTCCCTAGAGGCATCAACTAATTTTCTATCCTTTCCGTGTTTCTAACACATGATGGTGTTTGCCTAGGCTTAAGAATCTCATTACCATCATATAGTACCTTATAGCCTTTTAACTACCTCGTGATTAGGTTCCTCAACAAGGGAATGCTATGTTTATCGCTTAAGACTTTATGCTTAGTGATCAAGTAAGCGATCTAAATGGTATTCCTTGTACGCATAACTTATTTTCAAGCTTGTTTTTCAAAGTTTTTAGATTGGAAAAGTCATTCAAAAGTTTTGATTCCTTAGCATTGAATTCTTGCTTAAGCATTTTAACATTTTCTTGAAGTTCTTGTTTTGCTTAGCGCTTTAGAAAGCTTTTCTTGTAAGGAGTTTAACTCTTGTTTTAAGACTTCTTCTCTAAAATTACTTTTCTAATAATTGTACGCATTTGGTCATCCATTTCCGCTCACGGTGGTTAACTCAAACTTAGCACGTTGTTCAAAAATAGCAACTTGTTCTTTATAGGCATTCGATTCGAGGTAATGAGAATCATTAGGGCACATGCGGTGTATTCATCAAAACATAGTCATCATTGATGCGGAAGATGCATTACTTGGTACAATCTCACTTTCACTTTGCTTCACATATTCATCATATGGGACAATATTACAATTACCCACATCATCAATATCGATTAATAAGTTTCAAGAGACGTACTTTATTATGCATCTTTTGCTCATCAACTTCATCATATAGTTTTAATACCTCTAAAATGATTGAATCTTTGGATGGGCGACTGTTGTGGTGAAGAGACCTTTGGAGAGACCATAGGTGAGATGCTAGCCATGAAGATTGTTTGGGCGAGAGGTTCATCATCGACATCGAGTCAAATGCATCACGATCATCTACTTGAAAGGCATTTTGATGATTATGACCTATCTCCGAATTGGTGCTCATCAACATCAACATCATAGGTTCGGGCATTTCCTCATCAAGAAACAACAACTACTCTTCATCCAAAGCTGCTCCATTATCCCGAGCTTGCACAAGCAACATCTTGTCTCTCAAGTATTCTCGCATTACGTGGACGTTTGGAGATGTGCGGTTCTAGTAATATGTCCTCACCACCACGGATGTAGCACTTAATTGGCTTTGCTTGACCTTGATTTCCATTCCTTCCCGATTCGATTTCTAATATAACCTCCACCTACTCCACCTCTTCCCTGTTCATATTGCCTTCCTTGAACCTGGTTGCACCATAACTTTTCCATCTCGACAACCGCATGATTGTGAAGGTTGGATGCGATTCTAATCTCATTGTTAGTGTGAAGACTATTGGTATGTGGATTGAGAATCAAGTTTTGTTTAACCATAAGAGCCGGTTGATTGATGAAGTGTCCCATGACCGCATCGGCATCAACTTGTTTGAACGTTGGATCGGGAATGATTTTGTGATTACCATTACCCGTGGGTATAACTTGAGAAGCTTTGGTGGTAATTCCAACATTTGTGTAAAAGGTCATTGAATCATTTGAAGAACTTGTTTCTCCACGGTTGGTTTTGAACTGTTCAAGAATCCTTTTTCAAACATAGCATGTCTCTCATTTTAAAGAAGAAAGGCATACTGATTGCTCATAGTTTGTATTCTTCAATCCTTTGGTTAGCTTCACAATGGTGACAAATTTGTGCCATTCGGGATTCATGTTGTTCACAAACTTTGAGTTCAAATTGAATGTTTGGCATGGTCATTTTGATGTTCCTCATATCATTCACAAGCTTATGGAATCTCACATAGTACTCATAGACACTCTCATCGGTTTCATCTTGAAGTGCTCAAACTCATCATACGGTTGTGATTCTCTCTTCCTTGGTTAATTCGAACCCGAGAGAAGCATCTTGACATTATCCCAAACGACCTTGGCTTCGGTGTTGTGATTGATAAGTTTGTAGATATATTTTGGAAGACCCCGTATAATCGATATCGACATCGAATCTCTTTTCTCCTTATCATTGAGCTCATCATACGTCTTTGGTGCATCTAATCCATAGATCATTGTTCCATCTGCGGTTGTATCAATTATGTCTCTTGTAGTCTCAATCGATAAGGTCCTTCATCAATGGATTTGAGAATGTTGACCCCATTTTCCTTTCCAAGACAAGACAATTTGATTCGTTGAGCCCAAGAGTCGTAGTCAATTTCATCAAGCATGGGTGGACGAGTATCCGAACCATTTGCTTGAACATCCTCGACAACGATGGAGATGATGGTAGGTAAGTTGGTAGACATGTTTACAGATTACACGGGATTTTATAACTCAATGATTAAACCGGAAATAGATTCTTTCACGGATTTTACTAAATCAAGAGAAAACCAGATTACAAACAAAAGATCAACCAAGTCGTTAAGAATCCTTGAACCAAGTCGCTAAGCACCAAGTAGCAACTCGCTAGACTTCAAGTTGTTATGAATCAAGTCGCTAAGCCCAAGTTGCTAAGACCCAAGTCATTGGACACAAGTCGCTATAATACCAAATCGCTAAGCAGGTCAAGTTGCTAAAGAACAACTCGCTAAGATCCAAGTCGCTAATATCAAGTCGTGAGAATATAAAGTACAAGTAGCTAACAAAATTGAAAGCAAGTCGCTAACCTAACCAAGTCGCTAGTCGTAGTAGAGAATCCACTAACTTGTCTTGTTTGTCGGCTTTTCTCAATAGACAAAGAGGATCAAGTCGCTAACAATTAACACTACAACTCGCTAACAATTCTTTCAAGCAAGTCGCTACGAAGAAAAACACTACGAGAGTCAAGTCGCTAGCAAGAAAAACTTCAAAACACATTTTTCAATCCAAAACAAGGCCAACCACAGTGATTCAAGCTTTCCAAATCAAAAACCAAGCACTTACAATGATTCTAAACACAAAAGTACACCCAAAATTCAAACTTTAACACAAGAAATGATTCAAATGATGCAAAAACCACTAAACTTTTTCAAACTCAAAAACCATTTAAAACCACTAGAAATCCAAGGATATGTGAGAGAGATGATCAAACCATGGCTCTTGATACCATTTGTAACATATTAGATTTTACAAACACATCATATCATAATCACAAGTAGGCGTTTAATATTAGGTTTTAGAGAGAGAAAGAGTTAGAGGTTTGGGAACTTAGTGAGATAAAATGAAAGTATTATTATGAGCTCCAACTCACTACCTTGGGAGGTAGAGAGTATTTATAGTCTTACACAAATCGCCACCTACGGGCTGTGGATCAGGCATACAGTGGGTAAAGACCCGTTCATCCTCCACGGTGTTACTTAACTAAATACTACTTAAACATTAAATAATCTACGACTACGAGCTTTCTAACGATTACATATACTTGATGTGATCGACTCTTTAATAACTGGATTTACTAAATCCTAACACTTGGCGATCCTGGATATTCTAGAGGAGAGTTACAATTCATAGAGCTAGGGAATTAGGCACCCCCTATGACTAACACGGAATACGACGCACCAATTAGAATGAGGATGTGATTAGATAACTAGGGAGTAAAAAAATCTAAGTAACCACGTTTTTAATTATCATAAGAACTCAATCAATCAATCCATAAATTTTCTTCTTTTCATTAGTATAATTAGTTTTCAATTTAAATTGTTAAGTAGTTTAATTGGTAGAATTACCAAACCCCCACTCCCAAACCCTGAGATTTTTACTTGCTTTCTAAAAAATATAAAAAAGCTAAAAATAATCACCCTCAACCTCACTTTCTCGTCATACATCTCTACTAGCATCTCTATTCCCCTAGAGAACGATCAACCCCCTAGGCTTACCCATACTACACTGCAACGATTAGGTACATTGCTTAGTGGGTTGTAAAGCTTGCTCGCGGAAAAGGAAGTCTTTCGACCCCGACCCTGCTATCATAACACATTTTTTTACTAAAGAAGAATGACATATAGAGATGGAGGTCACATTCCATTCTTTGTATAATAGTTTCCTATATAGTTTTATATCTATACTTATAAGTTCTTTTAAACAGTCAAATAAATACGTAGAACCAGTGAGGAGTACTAGATTGCTTTTCCGTAATCTTTGTATACAAATATTTGATGGGTCAACCAACAATGGGTTTGAATATTGGGAACCATCTTCTAATCTTCCTAATGATTGTGAAGATTCTAATAATGTAGTGTCAGTTCCAATATGTGCATGCAATCCCGACACCAACACAAGAACCCACAAATTTGACACAAGAATGTTCTTCTGGTCCTCAAAGCTGAAAATGAAAATGTAAACAAGCAAGCAGTATAAACAAGTCTCCTATTGAGGAAGACTTTGCCAAAGTTGTTCAACTTATGATGGAAAAACTTAGAGGAGATGACATTGATGCTTGCATGGAGAAGTTAGAAGAGGTTGGGTGGGAACACATAACCTATTATACGACGTCATGATTTATGCTTTTTGTGAAAGGTGATTATAGGAAAGTTTGGATACGCTTAAAGCTAGAGAATTTGGAGAATCGGGTTAGAAATCTTTGGACACAAGTACGGGATATTGGACTAGTTGAATAAGAGTTAAAATTTGCATGGGATTTGTTTGTTGCTTTACTTTAGAATTTGAACACCAACTATTTTGGTCATTTTAATATTATGATTGCTGATGTTATGGATTTTGAACATGCTTTTCAATTGAAAATATGAATTTTTGTAATTGTGTTCTTACTTGTTATGAATTTTTAGTGTGAGATTATTTGATTCCAGTATTTTGAATATGATGTCATTTGAGCGATACATATTGTTAATAAGGTAATATATGGATTTGGAGGAAGTGCTTCTGTTTTTTTTCATCATATATTCGTATATGAAAATAAAATCTTAAATAAGAATAGAAAGGATAAGAAATAACACTTCCGTCTTGACCGGTCACGCGTATAGACAAGAACTGTTAGGTGGATCTAATACACAATGTCAAGAGTTGATGTGTTTATCTCATGATGCATATATTGTGTTATGCAACCATTTCAAAGAAAGAAATTGGTTGCAAAATAGTAGAAATATAAGCGTTGAAGAGAAGATGGCAATGTTTTTGACAATTTAGGTCATAATGAACGCTTTAGAATGGTTAAGCAGAGGTTTCAACACTGCACACAAACTATTCATGCATGTTTTCATGAAGTACTACGAGGGATGATGAAATTTGCAAGAGATGTCATAGTGCCAACATCTTTTGAAGCAAATACTTCAGAACGACAAATAAACTTAAGAGAACTATTTTGGGTACATTTTATAAAAACATATTCTAAATCCTATACAGAATAACAATAATTTCTCATATATCAAGTTTCTTATCTAGAGGGCAATTGGTGCACTCGATGGAACTCTTATACACGCAGTTGTGCCTATCGATCAACAAATTCATTACAGAGGAAGAGAAAAAGGTGAGTATTTCTAAAATGTTTTATGGATATTTGACTTTAATATGAGGTTCACATTTGCTTGGGCCGGATGGGAGGGCATAGCTCATGATTCAAAAGTTTTGACAGAAGTAGCATTTAATCCAAACTCTAACTTCCCGTTTCCTTCACCAAGTATGTATTATCTTCGTATAACATGAAAATTTTAATGTTGTTATACATATTTTCTTAAATGAACCAATTTTCTCACAAACTTACCATTAATTGTAGACAAATATTATCTTTATGATGCTGCATATACAAACACTCGTGGGTTTATGGCACCGTATCGTAATACAAGGTATTAGTTAGCCAATTTCCGACGTCGATGTGCCTTAACAAAAGAATAAAGGTTCAATCATGCTCATGCACAACTTAGAAATGTTATCGAGTGTGCTTATGGTGTCTTAAAAGCAAGGTTCCCAATATTAAAACAAGTGGCTTCTTATCCTTTTCCAATGCAAAGAAAAGTAGTGATTGCCTGTTTTGCGGTCCATAACTTCATAAGGAAATCCAACATTTACGATCAATTATTTTTCGAGAACTATGCAAACACCATGTTTACTATTGAAGAACAAGGTGAAGGAAGTGGGGACAAGGCATGGATGAACCACAATAGGGTCCCAAGGCAATGAATATATGGCTAATATCCATAATCAAATTGCTATTGAGTTATTTTTAAATGCATCTACCTGAGATTAGTTCATAATTTATATTGTTTTATGATCTTTCAATAAGATGTTTTTTTAATCAAACAATATAATGTTTTTCAATACAAAATCGATGAGAAGGTTAAATTGGTATTTTCGTGTAACTCGAGATAGCTCATTCGTAAATAATATCAAACAATTATTATCACTTAGAATCAGTTCACTCATCCTGGAATCATTCGTGACTTTGATTAATTTAGCGCTAAATCATATATTTTTTATCAAACAACCCTAAGAAACCCAGCCATTAAGAACATATTTAAATCACTTTAAGTCGACGGCTCGGCTCGGCTTGGCGTGTGAATAGTGTCGGCTCAAGCCGTAGCTCCACAGTGCACCTAAGTCGTCCCACTCCCTTGAGCCGACCTCCTACTCGACGGCTTTGGAACAGTGCCGGCTCCCGAAACACTTGAATGAATGTTATATAGTATACTTGATGCATTAAATGCATGTGCAAAAATTTCTTTTTTTTTAACTTCAATCTACATTTATTACACAATGCATAAAATGCACAAAATTTGTTTGTCGACATTTCGTTATAAAGGGAGTATTTCTTTAGATACTGATATCGAGATAGTTCATCCGATAAATCGTTTATGAGATAGAAGGTATATCTTGATAGCGTATCGATAAGAGTATAATAAGTCTTTACAAGATGAGGATAAAATGCTATTGCGTTTATAAGATCAGAAAAAAGATAGATGATAAAGGCAAAAGGCAAGTCATATATGAATCAGTTATATTAATGATGATTAGGAAATTCAAAGCCTTATTCATCTTGTTTTAGTGTCTGGGTATTGAAACGATAGGCATTAATTTGATAATGAATAATATATGGGAATATGAGGTATCCATTACTAACATATGTGTTTTGCATGTTAATATCCATGAATAAGAACAAGTTATGACCTTGTACAAGTTGTGACCCTGACTAATAATATATGACACAACTTTCTTATTCTAGAACTTAATTACAAGGTTACGATGGCATACTACTAATAAAAGTATTAAAGTTTTTATTCAGATATCCGTAGTCGATTATGTTTATTTTGTGGAATGACATAGGCTGAGACTACTTGTAGAATCAGATTTAATTGAAATCTGACCTACAAGATATTAATAGTTGGATATTCGATTCACCCAACCGAAAATGTCATATCATGGATCTTAGTCAAACTGTGATTTTTCTACGTTATTAAGTCTTTATATCCTTAGACCTAAGATATATAGTGATGGATTAATGTGTAACCAGTTTTTCTTAGACTTGATCAAGCCTCTACTCATAAATCAGTAGTCATAAAAGTTCATCTCAGGCATTTCGAAGGACATATTATAAGGTGGATATAGTTAAAGGGATTTGTTCTCTAATATGATAGAGTTAATACTTAGTAACCACTCGATGAGATGATTGAATATTTGCAAAGCCTTGCCTAATGATGAGAACTGATTGGATTAGGTTCTTGTATGTTATCCTCTTGCTCAGAAGTTTGCTTTTTATAGATGATTGAAAATGTTAAGACACAAGAATGATTGAAAGACTTAGATAGACACAAGGTTGTAAAAATCGCTTAGGCGCTAGTGAGGAGGTTGGGTAGGGCCTAGCGATTAATCGGTTAGGCGGGGATTAATCGAGGATTAATCGGATTGGAATTTTTATGTACAAAAATGTAATTTTAGATATTATATTATTTTATATGTATGGGATAAGTGTATTGCATCAAAGTTCAAACACTTCAAGTGTTCAAATATAGACATAATAGATAATTTTTCAAAGTTCAAAGTCAAACATAAATATTACTCGGTTTGTTGACCATTTTTAAGCGACCTTTGACCGATTTTGTCCGATTAATCGGTTTGTTGACCGAATTTTAAGTGATTTTGTCCGATTTTTAAGCGATTTTGTTGACCAATTTTTAAGCGCTTTCCGATTAGACCGATTTTGTCCGATTAATCGGTTTCTTGACCGATTTTTAAGTTATCTTTGACCAAAGCGATTAAATAGGCCGATTATGATAAATCAAGGCGCTTAGTGAGCGATCAGCGATTATGCGTGGATTAATCGGCCGTCTGGGCCGATTTTTACAACAGAGGATAGACATAAGAGATAAGAGGTTATAAATAGATAGTAAGAGATGAAGTTTTAGCAAGGCAAGAGGGCGCTACCTATAGGAAAGAAACCAAGACAACCCATGACACACTGATCTAGCGTGCTAACACGCAGGACCAGCGCCTTTGGGCTATTTTGTTTTCTTGCCAAATAACTAGATGTTGCCTCTTACTAAACCTCCATGTGCACTTCACTTCTAACCTTCCCAACAAGAGGTTTAGGTTAAACCAACTCAATAGCCATGGTTAATTGGGGTCAAATAAGCTTTGGTTAGAGAAAAATGAAGGAAACACCTTATTAACCAATTAAAAAGTGGGAAAGGTGGTTAATATGAGGCCAAAATGCTTTGTGTTGAGGGAAAGGTAGACAAAGCAACGCAAAGGAGATTCTTAATTCAAAATTCATATGTTATTATCTTTGTTAATGCCACAATTAACTTGTTAACTAATTACTTTTATGCAACTAATTTAATTACTTTATGTATTTAGTAAATCATTAAACCTTGAGAGGAAATTTCATTTAGCTAAGTAATCAAAATGACCTTAACTTATTTATTCAAAAGGAAGTAGACCCATTTGTTAATTAGTTAAGTCATAAGTAAAGATTATACCTATTTGTATATTTTCATTTATTCATTTTTTGAAAACATAAACCTTCAAGCGTTTAGTTTGTTTTGAGTAGGCTATTATAAGTTGAGTTTTATAAAATGTTTTAAGTTGGCTAAGAAGCTTTGATTTGGGTTTTATAAAAATGTTTTGAGTTGGGTTTTATAAAACGGGACTAGACATTTTGACACATTCTCTATAAGCCATAATCTACTTGCGATATTATAAAACATCTTAAATATCATGTACGAACATGTATTGAAAGATCAAACTTTTCGGGTAAGAGGAAAGCCATCCTGGATCATGTTTTCACGTGCTTTTGGTTTTGAGCTATTGCTAACGATTTTAATGTCTTATAATGTATACTTATCATCATTTGCACCAATAAAGACAAAGATTCCATACATGCTTTTTAAAGATTCAAGTTTCAGAACAAGATCAAGTTTACCAATTGTCTTCGAGAATGTTAATTTTGGATTAAATAATTAAAGTCTAAAACCAAGTTGATACCTTCATAAAAAAGAATGTGCTACAAGGTCGTCCCCAACTTTCACACAAAATTCTCAACATTTTCAAGTTTCAAAGATTTATTTGACTCAAAGACGATGAAGATCCAAATATAGCCTATGACCGCATAAGGGGAAATTGTTAGAATACAAAATTATGATGAAAGGTAGATAATACTATATTATTATAGAATTGATATGGAGAAAATAGTCAAGAGATTATTCTTGTAATTTATTTTATACATAGTTTCACAATGTATAAATAAAAAGAAGTGATTTGCACAATCTAAATTTTGATCGACCTATTTCATCCCATGCAATAAACAATTACTATATATATTAAAAGGCATTTAAAATGACGTCGTTCCGTCTACAGTACGCGTGGCCCATTTAAGTTAGCCTAATACATCACCTGGGCTGATCCGTTTTTGGTGTTCTTCATACTTCTCGAGTATTCCACCGCCTTATCCCATTCGTGATAACCATCTGGATCAATCTCAGCACACATACAATTTTTTTCACGAAAGCTTAAAAATCTGGTAAGAGCTAAAATGTTCCCCTTACGAAAGCTTAAAAATCGCTTTAAGGGTTGTTGGCAACGATTTTATGACGGTAACTTCTACACATATCAAAACATCATCTTAATCGCACTTCCAAAATGATTTCAGATGGGTTTTTGATTGTTGTTGTTACATAAGAAATTTTTTAGGTGTTTTCATGTGGGTTTAATTTATTGATTTTTGTTACCTCTTGCAACAGCTTATTGATTCACTGTGGCCATCCATGTGTGGTATATGAAGATAATCAAATCCTGATGTGGATGGTATGTTTCTTATCCCTAAAGAGAATCAAATAAGGTAGATGGAGTGGAAAGTGTGGGTTGAGTTGTGGCTAGCACGCATCTGATGAGTGTCATCATCCGTATGAAAAAAATAGAGATTAACTATAACTTAGAAATATACAAGAACTTTATTATATATACACAACATATAGCTAAGATTACCGATAATAATCGCTTTTTTATACCAACCGGTGATAAGGTATGTTATTAGGTAGCAGTTTTGCGAATTATAATAAGAGGGAAAACATCAAGATATCATAGACAATCATGAAGTTATATTTATATTAATACCATGGGGTAATATTTTCTGAGTGGCTTATTAATTTTTATGCAATGTTTGACTTATAAGCTGGAATAATTATATTGTAACTTTGACCAATAAAAGGAAAATTTTGATTTTTAAGCTTACATTTATTGGGTTTATGGCCAGTTCATGTTTTTAGGAAAAGGATGTTAAGTAGTGGCAGTGGCAATGACTTAGTCTTTGAGGAAAATGATGTTAAGTTTTTTATTATGTGTATATGCAAATGCGAATTTAGCTAATAACCATATACTTTTGTTAAGGTGTTCATTACTATGTTGATGCTTATAAGAGTCGATCTTCGTGAAGTCTGCAAAGATACGGAAAACACTTGAAATAGCAATCTATATTTTCTTGACGCTCGTCATGGCGATGGGGTCAAGAGCGGGCATTTATATTCATAGAGGATGTAATGGGGGCGGCAACCCAAACTATCTAATTTTATTCACGCGTGTTGGGCCGTATTTAAATGGCGGTTGTGTTTTCTTGGTATATCTATTGTGTTCTTTTAGGTAAGGAAGTAGTGACAGTGACGCTTTGTAGCTTATTGCCCCTTTTTTTCATTTTGTAACCACAGGTTATCGGTGACTGATTATAGGAGGTTGTGATAAATGTAGGACCGGTCGATTAAAGGTGTGATCATTTGCGTCTTGGCAAGGCAAATCATTAGGTTCGCAGCCATGGGATGTATCCACTTTTTCCGATTCTTACCATGATAATGATATTGATTATAGGGGCCTATGATGAATCAGAAAATGGTCGACCAAAGGCGTGTTCGTTCGCTTGGCATGGCAAACCGTCGAGTTTCGACCATGGTGAACGATCCAACTTTTGGATTGTTAGCCTATCGAGCATCCTCCGCTCCATTATATCTTATATCAATAACGGATCATGTATAGCGAGCCGTGTGATGTATGGGCTAACGCGAAATGGGCCAAGTGAAGTGTTTGCTAATCGACGTCGTTTCAAATGGCTTTTAATATATATAGTAATAGGCGATGATGATTTTTGCATTTATATTCCTTTGGAACATTGTTTACCGAGACCCATATCTTGGCGGGCATCCACATTCGGAAAGTGGTTGCAACCAAGGCGGTTGTTTCGTGACGATCCCATACTTGCATATCTGAGCCTCATATTTTGCAGTCAATAATGTAATTTTTTGTCTGAAAGTTTTGGGTCAAAAAGCATACGAAAAGTAAGTGATTTATCTTTGTTATAAGTTTGTGGTGTCGTAAGTTTTTGGCAGGGACACGGACGCAGACGTTATATATGAGAACACCTCCGAAAATACAGGATGATGACCAGATGGATGAACATCGCACACTATTAACACAAGGTAATGTACCATGATTTTTTTAACGTTCTATAATCTCCCACCCAAACGGTATTGTGTTCATCCCTATTTTGCTGACATATATAATTCACTTGAAGTTGAGTTTGAAATTTGATTGTTATTTTTATTTTGTCCTTTTTCTTTTCAAAAGGCCAAAAAGTTCTATATTTATGCAGTGAGCTTTTCATCATCACAACAAAGGATAAGAATCATTTTGTTGCCTTTTCATTGTGGAAGACAAACAATTTATATATTTCATTGGTAGGAATCTTATTTTACAATTAACAAATGACTATAGAACATTGTTATAATTAACTAATGATCACTGAAAGTTGGTATTTTTTCAAGTGTGAGGACCAAACAATTCCGTTATCCTCCGAAATGTGTATAAATATATATGAACAATGCCTCCTTTTCAAATTTCATAATTTACGATCCTATCTCTTAACTAAATTAAAATTTTCGCTTTGATGGCGATCGAGATTTATGTCAAAGCTCTGTGGTATGCTGCATGCAATCCTTGGAGATTGTAAGTAGTCTTTATCTTTTGAGTGTATTTGGCATTGCCTTATTGCTAATTCATATCTGAATATATGCTTTGATAAGTAGCTTGCAATAAACAAGTATCTAACTATTTACTGAAAAGTGCTTATATTGTATTAGAATAAGCAGTTACGGATTTGAATTCAAGTGATTTTATTATAGATTTACTAATAACGAATTTTTTTCCTTCACTCCATTTTTTCCTTCCGTATTGCTTCGTATAAAGAAACTATTTTTGCATTGAAGTATGTCTTGGTGGAAGTACTCACTAAAATAGATAATCATATTAGATGCTTATCCAAGCTTTTGAAAAAAAAAAAAAAAACCATAAAATTTCTGAAGCTGAACTTTTAACAATTCTATTTCTGTGTCTCAGGTATCAGTAGCGTGGAATGAAAAGACGGTGTAGAGGTTGATAACGAATATTCCAGTGTAGGCTGGAACATACACTCAGCAGCACACGAAATTGGTGTTTGCCTCATGTACAACGTCTAACAGGTTGGAGCTAGGAGCGGCTTCAATGGGCTCCTGTCACGTGTCACATATGATGACTTAAATGTGAAAAAAAGGCTCAGCCGCAACACGGCAGATGGTCGCAATACTCGTTATACATATATCACAAGATGTTTATCTTATTTATACATTAAAGTATATCAATTAAAATTTAAAGCGTATAAATCACCTCCTATAAATAAAATCTCATACCAAATTGTAACAACTCTCATTTTTACACCTAGACAATATTCTCTCACTGATCTCCCACACACCTTAATTGAATACACAGGATTCCTTTTTAACATTGGAACAACGAATGTTTACATGTCAACAAATTATATTGAGATTTGTTTGTTGCAAAACATTGATATTAAATTTTGTAACGTGTATATTGTGTATGGTCCACGTTAACCAATCAAGATATTAAATATCACTGACAATATCGCCACACAACTAATAATATATTATCTTGTTGAACGTCATTATCAATGAGTGAGTATGGTGTGCCCGACCTCATGGAAAATTTACATCTTTTGTTTGTTTTATATGTTTAATTTGTAACTTGTACAACTATCTTATCTTTAGCTCTCACAGTTATCTACAAATGGATTCATCACCGGATGAAATCCTTATAGAAATCCCACCCATCATTGGCCGGGTCTTTAAACTCGGTGGCACCAATGTTGTCCCAGCCGGTATTGATCCGAACACGGGCGTTCAATCTAAAGACGTCATTATCTCGTCCAAAACAGATGCTTTTGTTAGGATTTACGTTCCTAAGACGGCAAATTCAAACGTGAAAAAACTCCCACTTATGGTTTATTTCCATGGTGGTGCTTTTATAATCGAAACAGCCGCCTCACCCACGTACCATAACTTCCTTAACCTCGTATCATCCGAATCCAACGTTGTTGTAGTGTCCGTGGACTATAGGACTGCGCCCGAGCATCCTGTCCCCGCTTGTTTTGATGATTCATGGGAAGCAGTCAATTGGGTCGCACAACATGTTAATGGAAATGGACCCGACACATGGCTAAACGAATACACGGATTTTAGCCATGTGTTTTTCGCTGGAGATAGCGCGGGTGGTAATATAGCTCACCATATGGCAATTAGGGTTGGTTCAAAAAATTTGGGTCGGGTTTCAGATGAAAGTTTGAATCTTGAGGGTATTATATTGCTCCACCCGTATTTTTGGGGGGAAGATAGGATGGGGTCGGAGTCGGATTTTCCATATACCAAAGCAGTTAAAGATTTATGGCTAATAGCCTATCCGGGGAAAAGCGGGTCAGATGACCCGCTGATTAACCCGGATAAGGATCCGAAGGTGTCGAATCTTAGTTGCTCTAGGGTACTTGTTTGTGTTGCTGGGAAGGATATATTGAAAGATAGGGGAATTTATTATAAGGTTATTTTGGGTAAAAATGGATGGAAAGGTGACATGGAGGTTATTGAGGATAAAGAGGAGGATCACGTGTTTTTCCTAAATAGTCCTCTTGCTGAAATCTCTTGCATCTTGCGCAAGAGGATTTGTGGTTTCATCAACAACTAGAAGTGATCATGCTTCAAGGAATATGACATCCATCACGTTAAAATAAAATAATATGATATTGTTTCAAGGGTGTATTCATAAATTATTTCAGTCTAGAGAATATGGTTTTTATTGTTTAGCATGCATGCTAATATATGATTAATCTAATCTGTATCGTTTCATGCATTAATGGAATTATGGTTTGACATAATTCATGATTGTTAGCTGATATATTAGTGTTGAGCATAATCTGGCGGACCTGATTCAACGACTCTCCTACTGGTAGTGCCTTCCTGTACCGGTAAGAGACCACAACAAAGAGAACCCGTTAGAGCGACCCGGCGGCCCGTGGCGGGTCACCTCCGACGGTCAAGTTAGTATGCGATGTAGATATCAAAGTTAGTTAGGGTTAGAGATAACCGCCATATTTATAAGGGATGGATTTGGGTTTAGGCGTAGAGTGGTAGCGTCTGCCGACCCATTCCCTACCTAATCCGGACCATACGTCCACAAGCCCCCAAGTTTAGTATGAGATGGCGCATGGTATGTTGTGCTAAACCGAAGTTCTGTTCACGGTCAGCGTGGGTGAAAGTGGGCCGCGTCTGCGATCCCGGATAAGGCGCGACTTTTGTCAAGAATGACGCGGCCTTGACGTGGTGCGACGGAAGAGGTCTTCAAGCGGAGTAAGAAGAGTGCGAAGAAGGCGTGCTTCAGAAGAGGCAGTCTTGACATGCTTGACAATGAGAGGTGCGACGTAAGACGCGCTTTAGCATGGCGGTCTTGTAGAAAGAAGACATCTTACATGGCAGTGTACTGCTTGGCGACAAAGAAGTGCGATGAAAGGCGTCTTCGCTGCGCATTACATTCGTCTTTACAACCGACGGAGGACGCCTCCCTGGCAAGATGGTGCGAATATTTAAATCCGTCTTTGTCATCGGCTTGCAATACCTCTTACATACGATATGCTTCCAAATATACCGCACGACGCGTGCACGGAAACAATGGAAGATATACCCGGTAGCCCCCAAGTTTGATGGTCTTCCGCAGAGAAAGATTAAACTTATTTAATCTGCGAAAAACATCGAATCAAAGATTAAAAGTATACGCTGTGAATCGAAGATATAAAACCTAATGAATTGAAACAATAGACAACACATAGCATGAATAATATATAAGAGAAGTGGTAGTGCATGCCGTCGTGGGATGCGTCTGACTAAATAATTAATTATGTTTTTTTTTTTTTTTTTAATGTATAAAATAAAAACTGGGATGGATGTCGTGACCGCGACTAATGACGAGATGGATTTATCGTAACCGCACAGACTCGAACGTTTGTGGATAATCTCATATGTTTATACCATGGCCTTTGGTCCGGTCGCAAGATCGTGGCGATCGACTAGATCGTGGTATTCGCGCCACGCGCTTCTCGCGAAGATGCCCGAACGCACGCCTAACGCGGTAGAGATTTATCGCGACTGCGTTGTTCGTGCCAACAGCGTACCAACCGTAAAAAGCGATATGCTTAAAGTAATTCGGCGGCTAAAAATAAAATAACTCCGATCGTGCGGATATTTTCTTAGGTCCGATCGTTCGGACTAAAAGATAAAATAGGTCCGATCGTGCGGACTTTTTCTTTTCTAGTATCTTATGTAAAGAATAGACAATTCGTAAATAATGATCTTTTGATAACAATATGCAATTTAACGTGATATTTTATTCCACGTTTTGATTTGACCATAAATAGTATCACTATAACAGACGTAAATATGTGTTACTTGCCTTTTTCTTTGGAAAAGTATTGTTATCTCACTGGATATAATATCAACTATTGACGTGATATTTCACTGTTCCGTAATAACATAACTTTTGTTTTTATTAAACAGTACTTTGAAAGTGATATTAAATTAACATACCGACTTTTAGAAATTGATTCGTGGTCCCAGCAACCTTGAATAAAGCAAGCGGTACGCAGTGCTTTTAATTCGTGGTCCCACGGACTACGCCAGGCTGTTGACGTAATTTGGCGCGATCGATTCAACGACTCTCCTCGGGCCGTTAGTGCCTTCTCGAGCCCCAAGTAGACTGCCAACAAAGAGAACTCGTTAGAGTGGACCCGGCGCGTAGCCGGGGTCCACCTCCGACGGCCAAGTTAGTATGCGATGTAGCATCAAAGTTAGTTAGGGTTAGAGATAACTTGTCATGTATTTATAAAGGGATGGATTAGGGTTTAGGCAGTAGAGTGGTAGATCGCCGGCCGACCCATTCCTGGCCGGTCAGGACCACACGCCCACAATTAGCATAGTCCATTCTGTATTGTTGGGGCTTGGCCCATGATTAGGTTTAGGGTTTTGCATTTTTATATATTTGTATCATGTGTTTATAGAATGGATCAAAGAGAATTATACCAAACATTGAATGGATTTAGCTCAACATGTGTTTCTGAATTTCGATTTTACGTAGACACGTTTGGCTAAGGTTATAAATTGGACCTTGGTTCGATTTTGACATTTTGTCTCGGCTTTTGGTTTGACATGGATGAAAATAGGAATCAAATAAACTGATATGACGATCATCTATATATTCATCTCGAGTTTTCCTCTTTAATAAATTTTCTAGCTCACCTTCAATTGTTGTGTATAAGATTTCTCAATGCTTTTCTAATCCACAACATGCAAATATTTCTGTGGTATCCAAATTTATAGATCGGATTAGAGTTTAGTTTTTGTAAAGCAATTTTTACACAATTATACTTGTCTACCTTACAAAGGTTTCAAGACTTGAATCAATAACTTATTTGTTGATGAGCACATCCACATACTACTTGGTCTAAAGCCATGGGTGATTAAAGTTGGCTTTTATTCAAAGGGAAATTGCATATATATCTCTTCAAAAACTCAAAATTGCATATATATCTTACTTAAATTTATAATTGCATATATATCTTTTTAAAAACTCAAAAATTACATGTATATCCAACTTAAACTACTAATTGCATATATATCATTTTTAAGCCTTTAATATGTCATATATATATATCGAGAGAGAGGGGTGGGATCGGTATAGTGCAGATAATTTTCAAAGATCAAATGGCATGATCCTAGCCATCCAATCTACCTTTATCCAAAGGACAAGATTAAATCACCTATTTACACTATAGGGCAATTTTGTCCATTTGGATATCATATCACGCTCGGATACACCTCTTCTCATTCTACGATCCAAAAACCGACAAAACACACATTACAAACACACACCAAACACGATCCAATTATGAAAATTCATCAATTAAATTCATCAATTCTTCAATCCGATCCCAAAATTAGGTCAAAATCATCAAAATCATTCAAATCGATCCAAAAATTAGGTCGAATTAGGTGAAAATCATCAAAACATTCAAACCGATCCGAAAACATCAAAATCATTCAAAACACACAACACACACACAATCACACACATGGATAATATTGGAGAAATCACTTGTGTAGGTTTTGAAGGTAGTGTAGGCGGTGTTTGTGATGCAGGTAGCGAGGTTATGAGTGTTGATGATGTCGAAGGAGTTCGGATAGTTGAAGAAGGTAGCGAGGTTATGAGTGTTGATGATGTTGAAGGAGTTCGGATAGTTGAAGAAGGTTTACTTGCAATGAATGATGCCGGTGATGCTGAACGAGTTCGGTTTATTGTTGAAGATGATATCAGAAGTGGTGAAACAGATGATGAAAATGAAACACATGTTAACGGCAAGTCATTTGTACTTTTGTTAAATTTCTTTCAGTTTTGAGGCAAAATATGAGATATACGTAAATCACAGGTGACTTATGGTAAATCACATGTGATTTATGAAAAATCACCTGTGATTTATGGTAAATCACATGTGATTTGTGCTAAAGCAAATGTGATTTTCAACATGTGATTTACCGTAAATCACATGTGATTTACCATAAATCTCATCTGATTTACCATAAATCATGTAACACCCCCAAAAATGGTTTGCAGCGGAAGAAAAAGTTTTTGGGATGCTACTCATTGGATCATAACACAAGTGAAAATAATAGCTTTTTAGTAAAGATTTCATTTATTGAAATAAAATAGAGTTTACAAAGGTTGATTTGTTGCGGAAAATGGCCCATTAATAAAATGTGGTCCCCATTTGTAAATCGAGTCATCTATGACCATGCCATGCCAATGCCCAAGCGCCCCGAGTTAGCTATCGCCTTTTCATCCCGAAAATACATGCTAAAAGTCAACACAATGGTTGAGTGAATTCATAGGTTTAGTAAATAAGCGATTGATCACAAGATTTTCAAGTTTAAGATAAGCCATGGGCTACGTTGTTATCGCCCATAAAAGATAGTTGATATTATTGCACTAAGCTCATGACACCAAACTAATCGCATACACCTAAATTCTTGGTGTAAGTAAATAAAATTGCCCTACGAGATGTAATAGCCAATTACATAGAGATACCAAATATAGTGCGCCCGGTTATTTCGATAACCGAGTCGGGTCGTCAATTCCCATAGTACTATCCACGATATTTGCGTTCACCGCAAGTGATTAATGGTTCATGATGTAGGGGACTTTTGGCAAACAACTTAGGCGAGTCATAATATCAAAAGTACAAAGAAAGCAGTTTTCAAGCAATTGTGATCATAAAAGCAGTAGTAGCATGTATTCTCCCCCAAGGAGTTTATAAAACAGTTAAAAGAGTAAAAGTGGGGCTATAAACTCACCTTAGTCCGAAGCAATGCAAGGATCGATACTAGCACGACTAGTATACAGAAATGTGACACAACATTATCACAAGCTATCAACGCACAACGATGTCAAGAATACAGGCGCGAAGGCACGTCATCGATACAACCTACTAGTATATGGTTCATCTCAGTATACGTATCGTAAAGTAAAGAGGTTTTCTAAAGATAGATGTTTTAGTTTTCGTGGATTTTTAGTATCGATATCTTATAAAAGTTTAGTGTCGTTCTCGAAAGAAAAGTTTGGTGTTAACGTTTAGGTGTGGTGGTATGAAAACATAGACTCGACAAGTAACTCACGCCAAATATAACTCACACTAAAGCGTAATGTATATCCCATACATTATAAGAATAGTCAAGTAGTTTTGACCAAGACTCAAGAACACACACCAAAGCATAAAACATATATAAAGGAACTAAACAAGTAAGAATCATCTAGCAATAAAACAAGCAAATGGTTGAGCCTTAGGCATTTATAAGAAACTCTAGATAGTTTAGAAAAGTTAATTAGACTTTATAAGAAACTCTAATTATAATAACGTTTCATAATTTTTATAAAATTGTTGGGTTTTATATGAATAAAAGGATTTTCAAATAGAAGTATAAGTTTAATAAGTTTTATAAATTACGATATAATGCGTCCGTTTATACAATATTTCCGTGTTAATAGACTTTAATGAAAACTTGATTTTTAAAACAATATATCCCATCAGATTTATAATTTAACATGTGTTCTAGTTAATTACTCCAACCCGTTTCAATAATAACTTAACTAAATAGTTTTAGTAGTTAATCAAATTTTTAGATTATGTATTAGTTATTGGTTTTGCCACTTATCATTAGTTTCATCTCATATATTGGTCCATACGAGTAGAGTCTAATTTATCACCTCCGTCTCGAGTCCAAATAGTCCGATATAAGTCCAATATACACAAAGTTCAATAGCAAGTGTCAACCACGAGTTACCGAAACGTACCAATGTTCCAAGTAGCCGAAATAAATACTCATTAGTCACATGATCCAAATTTTATATACAAGTAAATTTCATTATGACAAAACAATTTATACCCATTATATTAATTATAACTCAACGCACCTTAATTGTTTATAGTATGGGCTTTGATCCAATTCAAAACCAAACACATGTTACTATATTGTGGCCTTTGAGCCCATTACCCATAACAACTAGACATGCCTCAATTTGGCTTGCTCGCTATAGCCAAACGTAGAACAAACACCGCTTACTTATAATGTTTACCCATAAGTCGGAAAATAAGTTCGGATAAACGTACCCTAGTTTGGTTAACACACTAATACCACAAACAAAATCAAACAAGTATAACCCTTATGTGTTTATCTATTTTAGTACACACGAGAATTAAATTAGCTCGACAGGAGCCTATACCTGTTAATCATGACCACACGGGCTGCAGCCCGACACCCTATGTGGGTTCCTTTTCCAAGCCGAGACCAATTGAAGCAAAAATCAACGCAAGGTTATTACGAGTATCAAAACCAGAATCAAATCCAAGACACCAATCAAGTAAATAAGCGACCTTAACACAATTTCCAGATTTACACTTCACGAAGCACATTAACCACATATTTTAAAACTGATTTTCACCACACGAAACAATGCAAATTGCGACTAAACACGTCGCGACCTACTCAACTTCGACCCAAGGCAGCCCACGTGGGTTTTCAGTTATAACCACACGAGCCGTGTCAAGTTAACTTGACTGAGTTGACTCGGCTGAGTCGACTCGACTCGCCGGGTTGAGTTGACTCAGCGCATAATAATAAACAAACACCTCTCTAAATCAGATTCTTACCACACGAACATGTTATCATTAGTTAGAAATAAAGCGTTTTTAAATCAGTTTTATCCACGAAAACATAACAATGATTTTCTTTATAACTTGTTTTAAAAGTAATACGGGTCTCGACATCACTTACCCAGGAAAAGAGAGAAAAGACAACAGGAGGTGGCGGCTGAGGTGACGACCGTGGTGGTGGCTGGCTCTCGGTGGTGACCCCAACGACCTAGCATCTTTAATACTCGTTTTAGGCTAGAAACCCTAGATATTTCGAATCTTGTTTTCAAGATCTACGGCGCGTGTGGGAGAGTTAACGCGCGTGCAACACATAAGAATAACCACAAGGTCTTGATCTATCTTTTGGTATAGGAGGTGTAAAGTTCACGGAAGTTGGCGGAATATTCACGGAGAAGATGACCGGATAATAATTCGGTGACCGGATATTAAGAGAGAGAGGAGTTTTAAGAGTGAGAAAATTTGTGTGTGTAAAATGAGAGGATGAGTGAGATAGGGTATTTATACTCCTTGAGGACCATTCTTGCCATTTACCAAAGTTGAGGAAGGAGAATGAAAATATCACAAGGATCACTCTTGTAATTCCAGTAAACTTTTATAAATATTAGATCCGGGAATTATTTGGACTAGCAAACAGACTCGAAAAATTACGAAACTTGCGCCTTTGTTCACGAAATCATTTTTCCAATAAAAATGAGTATTTATTTGACTATTTACTCGCAAATAGAAATAGTGATCACTTTGAATGGTTTAACGAGTTTATAGTTGTGTCGGTACGCGTTAAGTGCAAATTTCACATTTCATGAGACAGCTATCTCGTTTTCTCGTCAAACGAGCTTAGAAAGTCAGTAAATGATAAACAAACATAATTCCTTGAAAACGAATATCTGGAAAAGTGCGAGTTGTCACAGACTTCCCTTCTTAACGGAATCGCGTCCTCGCGATTTAATTCGAGTTATCTGTTAGAATTGAAAAGAGATATAGTTACTTACTTAGGTTTCCATTTTCACGTTCTCACGCGAATTCGAGATATTTCTTAGAGTTTACACTGATCAGTAAAAATAGGAAAACGGTTTTGCTCAAGTCATTTGACCTCACGGTTCACGATTTGGATAGGTTCCTCAACACAGCTTAGGCGTTCGTCGATACAGATATATCCCAACAAAGACAATAATCGTTTTCAACGGTGAGGCATTACCTCGACACGCACATGAAAGCGTCATGAATAACTAAGCTCTGACGGTAGCTCAGGGCTCTAAGCTACCAGTCCAGCTCTAGCAAGAGTCTTAAAAGGATCAACACAATAACGATTAAGCTTTCCACGTTTACGAAACGTATCACACAATTCCATGGTGAGACTTTAAGCATAGCTTCGTCTCCAATCATGGAATCTCCAAGATTTCTATCGTTTTCAATCACAGTCCTTCTGACGACCGCAAGCAATTTGCATTCTGCTTTTGATCTGAACAAATTCAGGATAGAAAGTTGGGTATGTACGTCTTGAGAAGTTTTAAAAGTTATGAGCATGATTCAGTTGTTAAGGTTATGCTTCTCGAAGGTGGGGTATATATAAAAAAGATTAAAATATAGAGCCTTCGAAATTTTAAGGGAGAGCTTAATGTATGTAAAGAAAATTGCTAAATTTCAGCTTTTGAGATGCAAACTTGTTAAATAAGGTGTTTAAGCGACAACATGGAATCGGTTCCAAGTTGAAAGTTGTTATGCGAATTCAAAAGTTGTTTCGCAATTTCAAATAATTTTGAAATACCTTAACTTTTGTAGATGATGGATGAGTTTGTTCCTTAGCAATTAAAATATTTATTGTTTTCAAAACAAAGCGCGTATTTTCACTCCGAAAATTTGGTTTATTAACAAAAGAAAATATCGGTTATCCTTTAAAATTTTATTTTTTTTTTTTTTTTTTTTTTTTTTTTTTTTTAGAGGAGTAAATAGTTTGTAAGAAAATTGCGGTAAAGTTTATGAAAATGTTTGTAAAACCACTTTATTGAGTAAGAAAGAAACATTTTATCATTTACGGTTTAATAATAAATCTTAGTTGTGGCTTGGTGTTAAAGCAACAACTTAGTAAGGTGATTTTAAAGCGACTTATATAGTGATAGAAAGCGGCTTAACAATGGTAGTGAAGTATTTTGGTAAGACACAATTCAGATTATAACATAACTCGTGAAATGATTTGTAAAATAGCTTACAAGAGAACAATTTATCGTTTGTCAAATAATAAAAGATTTCGTAGTTCAATTAATATCAAGATGGTTTATAGGTTGGTGATATAATAGTCAGTAAAGTAAAGGCGAATAGTCTGTGAGGTAAGCATACCAAGTTTTATGATTTTAAATCAGACAGTGGCTAAATAGCTCACCAAAAGGGTAGAATAGTTTATAAGACCGTAATATAACTTGCAGAGAAAAAAAATATTTTATAATATAGTTTACAAATTGCTATCGCCATTGTTTGTTGTTTCATAGTAAGGTAATTTATCGGTTTATCACTCTATAGAGAATAGTTTGCAAAGCATTAATAAGGTCATTGTTTATGAAGTATGAGTAAGGTTGTAATTTTTTTGGTTTAATGGCACAATAGTAAGACCTTTTGGAAAAATGACCGTGAAGTGATTAGTAAAATAGTTGGAAGTAGTTCACGTTAGATAACGACGAGGTTTGTTATTTCATAAGAGGGTAGTAGGACGGACAGTTAATATTTCAAAGGGGTGAGTGGAAGATTAGGGATCTGTTTCCCGAAAAATGGCTTGAGTTGCAAGTTGACTCTTGGTATATTTTTAGATCTTTTAGTCGTTCATTTATTATTTATTTTTAGCGAAGGGTTCCTTTGTAGATGTCGAGGTGTGTGGTTCCTAGAATGGCTAGAGATGTAATCGGTTCATCGCTTGAGTCACGAGTTTTAGGGTAGATGTGAAATCATTATCGCAATAGATGACGAGATTACTTGATCTCAACGTATGAGAGAATAATGATAGGGTGGGGTTATGAAGACGTGGGTTGCAATGACCCGTAATAAAGGTTTAATGATCCGAAGAATGAAGGCGATAAGTCGATGGGACGAGGAAACAGAAGACATGGCAATGTAGCAACCCAAAATAAGATCTAAACCTAGAGTAACGTCGTGTGGTAATTAAAATTTAGTTAGTCGCGCGTAATCTGCTAAGCAAGTCTAAATGGTAATTAGAATCATTAACTCGCATCATGCAACGTTTTCTTTGGTTATGTATTATCTCAAAAATCTCATACGACGAGGCACGGAATTTCATACATAAATGGTTCATTTCAACATGGATCATTGTGATGTCCTTGTCTTGAAGTGGTAGTGTGCATCATCTGCCGGGCAAATCTCCATGCACGTTGCTAGTAAGATGTAGGCGTGGGCGTAAGGTAGTGGTGTAAAATAGTCGGTTTAGAGTGTAGTAATGAGAAAGGCGTTCCACTTAGAAGAAAAGTATCGTAGTGAGAAAATGTTGCGACGTCAATGTGTGATGTGTAGAAGTAAACTTTTATAACTCTTATGATGAACACACATGAAGATTTTTACCATTTTTAGAAGTCAATGAGGAGGTTAAGTGGACATACCACTATTATAACTACTTTCGAGATTGCAACATTCACCTCACGAGTCGGACATAGGTGATCAAGCTATGTCCCATCGTCCCCGGTTGAATATAGGTGATCAATCTATATTCACCCGAGGTTCAATGAATCTTGCAATGCTTAGCTTAGTTATACTAGTACCATGTCCTAATGTCTTTAAAGTTTGGTATGAAAGATGGAACAAATATTTCATTTGTGTTGGGGAGAAGGCGTGGTACGTTGATACGTAAACATACATATAAGTAAAGCAATCATAGCTAATAGTGAGGTTAAGTTGTCAGTAATAAAACACAAATCTTATCAAAGATGACTTCAACGAGTCATAAGTGAGGCATTCAGCTTGGCAGGCAGGCATTTGTCGGTCATAGGGTTAAGTTTTTGTAAAAGTGGTTATAGTCTAGGTTTTGAAAATTTCCTAGTTCTCTATAACCAAGGCTCTGATGCCAACTGTAACACCCCCAAAAATGGTTTGCAGCGGAAGAAAAAGTTTTTGGGATGCTACTCAGTTGGATCATAACACAAGTGAAAAATAATAGCTTTTTCGTAAAAGATTTCATTTATTGAAATAAAATAGAGTTTACAAAGGTTGATTTGTTGCGGAAAAATGGCCCATTAATAAAATGTGGTCCCCATTTGTAAATCAGAGTCATCTATGACCATGCCATGCCAATGCCCAAGCGCCTCCAGAGTTAGCTATCGCCTTTTCATCCGAAAATACATGCTAAAAGTCAACACAATGGTTGAGTGAATTCATAGGTTTAGTAAATAAGCGTTGATCACAAGATTTTCAAGTTTAAGATAAGCCATGGGCTACGTTGTTATCGCCCATAAAAGATAGTTGATATTATTGCACTAAGCTCATGACACCAAACTAAGCGCATACACCTAAATTCTTGGTGTAAGTAAATAAAATTGCCCTACGAGATGTAATAGCCAATTACATAGAGATACCAAATATAGTGCGCCCGGTTATTTCCGATAACCGAGTCGGGTCGTCAATTCCATAGTACTATCCACGATATTTGCGTTCACTCGCAAGTGATTAATGGTTCATGATGTAGGGGACTTTTGGCAAACAACTTAGGCAGAGTCATAATATCAAAAGTACAGCAAACAGTTTTCAAGCAATTGTGATCATAAAAGCAGTAGTAGCATGTATTCTCCCCCAAGGAGTTTATAAAACAGTTAAAAGAGTAAAAGTGGGGCTATGAACTCACCTTAGTCCGAAGCAATGCAAGGATCGATACTAGCACGACTAGTATACAGAAATGTGACACAACATTATCACAAGCTATCAACGCACAACGATGTCAAGAATACAGGCGCGAAGGCACGTCATCGGTACAACCTACTAGTATATGGTTCATCTCGGTATCGTATCGTAAAGTAAAGAGGTTTTCTAAAGATAGATGTTTTAGTTTTCGTGGATTTTAGTATCGATATCTTATAAAAGTTTAGTGTCGTTCTCGAAAGAAAAGTTTGGTGTTAACGTTTAGTGTGGTGGTATGAAAACATAGACTCGACAAGTAACTCACGCCAAATATAACTCACACTAAAGCGTAATGTATATCCCCATACATTATAAGAATAGTCAAGTAGTTTTGACCAAGACTCAAGAACACACACCAAAGCATAAAACATATATAAAGGAACTAAACAAGTAAGAATCATCTAGCAATAAAACAAGCAAATGGTTGAGCCTTAGGCATTTATAAGAAACTCTAGATAGTTTAGAAAAGTCAATTAGACTTTATAAGAAACTCTAATTATAATAACGTTTCATAATTTTTATAAAATTGTTGGGTTTTATATGAATAAAAGGATTTTCAAATAGAAGTATAAGTTTAATAAGTTTTTATAAATTCTGATATAATGCGTCCGTTTATACAATATTTCCGTGTTAATAGACTTTAATGAAAACTTGATTTTTAAAACAATATATCCCATCAGATTTATAATTTAACATGTGTTCTAGTTAATTACTCCAACCCGTTTCAATAATAACTTAACTAAATAGTTTTAGTAGTTAATCAAATTTTAGATTATGTATTAGTTATTGGTTTTGCCACTTATCATTAGTTTCATCTCATATATTGGTCCATACGAGTAGAGTCTAATTTATCACCTCCGTCTCGAGTCCAAATAGTCCGATATAAGTCCAATATACGCAAAGTTCAATAGCAAGTGTCAACCACGAGTTACCGAAACGTACCAATGTTCCAAGTAGCCGAAATAAATACTCATTAGTCACATGATCCAAATTTTATATACAAGTAAATTTCATTATGACAAAACAATTTATACCCATTATATTAATTATAATTCAACGCACCCTTAATTGTTTATAGTATGGGCTTTGATCCGAATTCAAAACCAAACACATGTTACTATATTGTGGCCTTTGAGCCCATTACCCATAACAACTAGACATGCCTCAATTTGGCTTGCCTGCTATAGCCAAACGTAGAACAAACACCGCTTACTTATAATGTTTACCCATAAGTCGGAAAATAAGTTCAGACAAACGTACCCTAGTTTGGTTAACACACTAATACCACAAACAAAATCAAACAAGTATAACCCTTATGTGTTTATCTATTTTAGTACACACGAGAATTAAATTAGCTCGACAGGAGCCTATACCTGTTAATCATGACCACACGGGCTGCAGCCCGACACCCTATGTGGGTTCCTTTTCCAAGCCGAGACCAATTGAAGCAAAAATCAACGCAATGTTATTACGAGTATCAAAACCAGAATCAAATCCAAGACACCAATCAAGTAAATAAGCGACCTTAACACAATTTACAGATTTACACTTCACGAAGCACATTAACCACATATTTTAAAACTGATTTTCACCACACGAAACAATGCAAATTGCGACTAAACACGTCGCGACCTACTCAACCGACCCAAGGCGCCCGCGTGGGTTTCGGTTATAACCACACGAGCCGTGTCAAGTTAACTTGACTGAGTTGACTCGGCTGAGTCGACTCGACTCGCCGGGTTGAGTTGACTCAGCGCATAATAATAAACAAACACCTCTTTAAATCAGATTCTTACCACACGAACATGTTATCATTAGTTAGAAATAAAGCGTTTTTAAATCATTTTTATCCACGAAAACATAACAACGATTTTCTTTATAACTTGTTTTAAAAGTAATACGGGTCTCGACATCACTTACCCAGGAAAAGAGAGAAAAGACAACAGGAGGTGGCGGCTGAGGTGACGACCGTGGTGGTGGCTGGCTCTCGGTGGTGACCCCAACGACCTAGCATCTTTAATACTCGTTTTAGGCTAGAAACCCTAGATATTTCGAATCTTGTTTTCAAGATCTACGGCGCGTGTGGGAGAGTTAACGCGCGTGCAACACATAAGAATAACCACAAGGTCTTGATCTATCTTTTGGTATAGGAGGTGTAAAAGTTCACCGGAAGTTGGCCGGAATATTCGCCGGAGAAGATGACCGGATAATAATTCCGGTGACCGGATATTAAGAGAGAGAGAGGAGTTTTTAAGAGTGAGAAAATTTGTGTGTGTAAAAATGAGAGGGATGAGTGAGATAGGGGTATTTATACTCCTTGAGGGACCATTCTTGCCATTTACCAAAGTTGAGGGAAGGGAGAATGAAAATATCACAGGGATCACTCTTGTAATTCCAGTAAACTTTTATAAATATTAGATTCGGGACTTATTTGGACTAGCAAACGGACTCGAAAAATTACGAAACTTGCGCCTTTGTTCACGAAATCATTTTTCCAATAAAAATGAGTATTTATTTGACTATTTACTCGCAAATAGAAATAGTGATCACTTCGAATGGTTTAATGAGTTTATAGTTGTGTCGGTACGCGTTAAGTGCAAATTTCACATTTCATGAGACAGCTATCTCGTTTTCTCGTCAAACGAGCTTAGAAAGTCAGTAAATGATAAACAAACATAATTCCTTGAAAAACGAATATCTGGAAAAGTGCGAGTTGTCACAAATCACCTGTGATTTATGGTAAATCACAAATGATTTAAACAAATATGATTAACACAAACTTCAACCTTGTATATTTTTCAGAAGCTGTGACAACACCTAAAGCAATTCATAAGGAGACACATGGGGTTCAGTTTATTGGCAACCTAATATGGAACCATAATTAATACCGAAAGAGGGGGTTTACTTTGACACACTAGATGAGGCTATTAGGATGTATAAGGCTTACGCTCTTGGGGTGGATTTGAAATAAAGCTTTCATCACAAAGGAAAACTAGAAGTGGTTTTGTACAACACAAGTATCGATGTAACCGTGAAGGAAAACTTAGGAACATCAACATAGATACTTCAAAAGCCAAGGAAATGATAAGGCTATTCAAAGCAGGAACCTACGGGTAACAGGTTGTATGGCACGTGTCAAGTTAGATTTGGATCCATTTACGGAAAATACATACTAGCAAAATTCAATCCTAGGCATAACCATACGCTTTGTCAGGAAGTATATCGACATCTCTCTAAGGCGGAAGAAAAATGGTCTACTCGAAAAGCTCTTTGTCATGAAATCTAAAACCGCAAATATAGGTGCTCTTGTAGCTCACCATATTTACTGATAGCATGAAAGGGTATGACCTAGTTCAAGGCGGTTATCGATTTTAAGAACTATTTTAGGAACTTAAGCGCTTCATGGGGAAGGGATTCTCAAATGCTAATTAACAAGATGGAAAATGAAAAGCGTATGTGCAAACTTTTCTTTTCACTACAAAGTAGAAGGCAATGAACTAGTTGCCTTTGTTTTGGGCGACGAAGTAATGAAATGTAACTTTGAAGAATTTGGCGACATCATTTCTTTTGATGCGACGTTCGGGACTAATAAGTAAGTTTCAACTATTTTGACTTTATCAATAAAGTAAAAATCACTTGTTATCTGTCAGATGCCATTAGAAAATCACAAGTGATTCAGTAAAATCACAAGTGATTTAGTAAAATCACAAGTGATTTGACCCAAATCACTTGTGATTTGAGCAGATCACTTGTGATTTGGATTAAATCAATTGTGATTTCTCACAGAAGGTGTTTATTTATATATGCTTTCCATGTGTTTTTATATGCTTTCAGGTACAATATGGTATTCGTTCCATTTACTGCAATAGATAACCACAGAAAGAGTGCGACAATTGCTGCGGGAATGCTGAAAAGTGAAGACACCAAATCCTACATTTGGCTTTTGGAGTCATTCATGTCAGCATTTAACAAGCAACCTACAATGGTCGTCATAGATCAAGATGGGCGATGAAGAAAGCTATTGCGACCATTCTCCCGAGTCAAAACACAGGCTATGCATGTGGCATATCACCAAAGGTTCGGCTAAGGTACTTTCTAATAAATCACTTATGATTTTACGTAAAGTTGTACCATCACTAAGCCTATGGACTTGTAGCATTGATGAGTGGAATTGTTTGACAGATTTGTAAGAAGATATATGATGAAACAGACTTCAAAAGGCGCTTCAACGAGATTGTATGGGATATGTTATTGGAACCAAGGGGATTTGAGGAAAAGTGGGGAAAATTAATTGAAGATTTTGGCTTAAAAGATCATAAGTGAATGACGAGGATGTTTAATATGCGATCAGCATGGATACCTGCTTATTTTCTTGACTCGCCACTGTTTGGGTTAATGAGGACTACTTCAAGGTCAGAAAGTGAAAATTCGTTCTTCTCGCATTTCACAAACGAATGATCGACACCGATTAACTTCATGATCGCTTGAATCTGCAATGGAAAAGCAAAGACACATTCAAGAGCGGTTAGACTTTGATTCGATGGATTCGATGCCCAAGTTAAAACAAAGCGATGATTGAAAAACATGTTGCTTTGGTATACACAAGGACAATTTTCTCACGAGTTCAAAGAGAAATTAATGTAGGAATCGAGATTGTCGGATCTGAGAATGTACAAGCGGAGGCGGTTTGTGAGATAACACTCATTAGAGATAAGAATGCTGGTGAATATAGAACACTATACAAGGAAAAAAAGAAGGGCAAAAGTGAGGCGGTAGAAAAACCAAAGGTGGCGCGTGTTCAAGCAATGTATAAGGTACAAAAAAGCTCTTTTAATTTAATATTATGCTTGCACAATGTATAGAACACTTATGATTTTTACGAATCACTTATGATTTGTTACAAATCACTTGTGATTTTACAAATCACAAGTGATTTGTTTCAAATCACAAGTGATTTATTACAAATCACTTGTGATTTGTAACAAATCATTTGTGACTCTTTGTTACGTTATTCATTTTTTTGTGTTTTGCTCTGCTAAGGTATTGCGCAATTTGGAAGATGGATCAGTGGTCTGTACATGTAGGCACTTCCTTCGATTTGGGTTTCTATGTCGCCACATATTTTGTGTTTTCAAGAATAATGACATTGAAAAGATTCCCAAGAAGTACATTTTGAGGCATTGGACAAGGGATATAATACCTCCTGATTGAGAAGAAAGAGAAACCGATATGGTGAAAAGAATGAAACAATTGATAGACTCACAAATGAGGCAACTTGTTTAGTAGACGAGTGCCTACATCGTTTGAGCAATGATGAAGGAAAGATGGCTGAATTTGTAGAGCAGATTAGAACATTGAAGAAGAAGGTCGACATTGTTGTGCCAAATCCTCCAAGCAAAAAAGATGATATGGAGAAATTTATCGAGGTTCCAAAGCCAAAAAAAATTGACGTCAACAACCCATCAGGTGCTAAAAACAAAGGTGGTACAAGAGAGGTACGTAGGAAGAGTGAGAGAGAGAAAGCAATTGATGCAAGCTTAAAGCCAAAGAGAAATGCAGTGTGGGTGAAAACTAATACACATACCAAAAAAACTTGTCCTCTAGGTCCAAAGGCAAAAGCGGTACCAAAAGCGTTGGTGAAAAATCGATGAATAACACTGCTTCAAACTAAGTGATTTTTTTTTACTTTATAAATACTTTACATACTTTAAGTTTTAAATATTTGTGGATTGTTACCTCGGTTATGGCTGAGATGTTGATTGTTACTTGAGATAAAACTTTTATCTGCTGATTACTTCTTGAATAAAAATGATAGTTGGATTTAAATTTGTACTTTTTTTATTAAGTTGTATTGATATAATTTCAAGTTGTATTAACAAGTGCTTTGTAACAAATCACAAGTGATTTGATCCAAATCACTTGTGATTTGTTACAAAGCACTTGTGATTTGTTACAAAGTACTTGTGATTTGATCCAAATCACTTGTGATTTGTCACGAATCACTTGTGATTTGCCCATACCAGTGAATAACCACCAAAAATTTAATAAGTCACATTAACTACACGCTCACTTTTCACAGTAGCTTAATAAGAAAATCTATTTAAATAGGCTAAATAGTTGTCCATAACTACAAGATGACTTTTCATAGATCCACCAAAACACGTGTCCATAATGACACATGACCAACAAAATTTGAAAAGTCAATCCACCTGCCAGGATAACGACATGACCAACACTTGTCCATAAAGACACATGAACAACAGACCTTAAAAACAAACACAAGTAGTAAACAGTTCATTACTACAACTACAAGTCATAATTATAACGTTCGCGGTTTGCCCTAGCCTGGATAGCATTCTTAATCATCTCCTTCTTTGTCAACGGTATAAACCTCACATGGAATTCCTCGAGTCTTTCATATTTTTCCTAGCATGCAAATTATGTCATGTGACAAAATCTTGGTTGCATACTTGACCCTCAAGAGCAACAAGAGATGTTCTTTATCCGAGTCTCCACAATTTCACAGTCCCACCTTGAAAATGGTTCTCCCATGTACATATCCATATGATGCATCTGTAGATACGAGTCTTCGATATTATTCTCTGTCATGGAACATTTCAGTTTCGAAATGTGTGGAACTGCAGTCGCAACAGCTTGACTCTTTCTGTGGCCAACACTTTCGAGGTACCTTGCAAACAACTTTATCTACAAAAAAACCAATGTTAAAAAATAGTCAGACTAGTAAATAACAAAATCATTATAAAATGATTCTAAAAGTCAAAGAAGAAAAAAAAAAAGAGAAATTATTTTTACCAGTAAATTACCAATAGATCACATCTATCTTTGTAAGCTTCATATAATGTTGTCTCTTCACGATTGTTGTTAAGGATATTGATAGCCGTCTTTTTCAGATTAATAACAACAATATAAAAACACTCAGAACCGAGAATGGGGAAGAACACCTATTATACAAAGAACAAACAATCAATAAATGAAAGTAATCTTCTTTATTAAACTGTAAAAAATAAAAAAGTTACCAAATCAACGTCCTTGAGATTAGAGGCATCAGTATTGTCCTTGAAACTAAATGCAACTTGTGCATCAAATATTTCAATTGTTGCTCCCACGTGAGTCCGCCATGACACATATTCCTTATGCGTATTAATAAAACAATAAGTCACTTAAGGAATAAAAGCGTCTATGTAGTTTAATCCAACTTTATTAAAAGATCGAAAACTTACAACACAACCCGTATGAAAGAAATGCCTCGACATAGCTCACGGTTCTTTGAATTTTTCCTCATAATTAAGCAAAGTAGACCAACAATCAATGACACGGAATCCACACGAAAGCGGTGTTAATGACTCCATTTGATCTCGATCAAAGAATCGCCAGATTCGTTTGAAAGACCACATCATTGTATTAAAAATGTGGTTGTAAGAAAGTAGCAGTAAAATTGTGATTTGCAGTGCGAATCACTTGTGATTTGTATGTCAATCACAGTGATTCATGCACGCAAATCACAAGTGATTTGTACATACAAATCACTTGTGGTTTGCAGTGCAGAATCGCAAGTAGTATTCTTACCCATTCTCGCCAAACATCGAAAACAAGTAGTTGGAAAATTTATACTCGTCCATCGTGGTTATAGAGTCAGCGGCGGTCTTCTTATTAAGATAAGGAGGCAAAGGTGGAGAGCTCGTTTAGCGACATGGCGTCTCGCGAGAGCCTTTAGAGATGCATCAACTCACGGGCGCTCATGATCTTTGAAATAAAAACAAAATACTTATTAATTAAATGAAAAAATACAAAAGAAGGAAAACTAAGTATGTTAAAAGCCACATGGGTGTTTGGCAATTTTGTTTATAATAATAAAAGCAAGAAAATCAACCTCGTTGCAAATTTGATCACTGTTTCTGTCGAGCAATTGAAAGAGTTGTTCAGTTTCAACATCAAGTTCTTGACTATCTTTGTTAGTGACCTCTTCATCCTTATTTTCTACTCCCTCGCCATCATCCTCTTCACTATCTTCCTCGCCATCATCCTCCTCATTATCTTCCTCGCCATCACTCTCCTCACTGGTGCCTTTCTCATCTTCATCTCCACCATCCTTACCGACCTCTTCATCATTGTTTTCTTCTTTCTCACCATCATCCTCATCACCATCCTCCTCACCATCACTCTCCTCCTTGCCATCACTCTCCTCACTGTCTTCCTCAGTATCTTCCTCACTATCCTCTTTCTCTTGTTCATCAACATGATCCTCCTCACTAACTGCTTTTGGTTTTTCCTTAGTATCCTCCTCACCAGATTCTTCTTCGTAGTCACTCGATTCATCCTCAGATCCATCGTCGTCTTCCTGATCAACTTCGTCATCTAGATTCATTACCTTCTTGAAGAGTTGACCATACTTGTCAAGGTAATCACGAGCTTGGCATCACCGGGAACAATTTTTGAATTGTTTGAGGTCTCTTCTAAGTCTTCCATCTCGCCGAAATGATGGAAAACTTCGCTTCAACCTTCTTGCAAAATCCTACAAGCAGTTGACAAAAAAGTATCATTAATTAACTAAAGTTTATAAATTACTACAATAAAAAGTATATAATCACATGTGATCCTATATTACCTCTTGGATGGTCGGTCTTGATGGATAAGAAAATACGGTAAAATCGCGTACTTCATCGGTTTCAAAAACCCTCTGTTACTGACCTCCTCGAGTCCACTCTCCTGTAGTTCCAAGTCGCCAAATACACCTTGATCAATCTCAAGATCCATTCTATTCTTTAGCGAGTAGAAGTCCGGTCTTTAAGTCTTTGGGCGTGAGCAGATATATGGCATGGCTTCAAACTTGGTTGAATCCAAGTAAAAAGCTAGTTATAAAACATACAAAAGATATATTAAAACCATCTTTATAGAAAAGTTTAAGAATATGTATTAGGTTAAAGTGTCAAATCACAAGTGATTTGACATTGCAAATATAAATCACAAGTGATTTAAATCACTAGTGATTTAAATCACTTGTGATTCTGATGGCAAATCACAAGTGATTTACATTGGCTTCTGATATACACATAAAGCTTGAAATATAAATAGATGAAAAGAAAACTTACAACAAGGAAATACACGGGCCCATTGTAGTAGAGACCACGACCTCGGGAGTTTATGTAATAAAGGCAGGTTGAAATATACCCACCAATCCAGCGATCAATCGGTGTCATCACGAATCGTTTCAAGACATCAAATGAAAGATCCCATTCGTTGTCTCATTCTTGCCAAGTGTGTTGGTGACAAGCGAAGAAAATTAAGCTTGAACATTAAATCAACACGGGTTGCGGTTGTAATCTTGTCAACAATATGAGATGCGGATTTTCCAATCGCACATCAAAGCGGTTAAGCCACTCTTGTGTCCTTTGGATCTTCAGGCCAATTAGGTTTCACATCTAGAGATAAAAGTGATCTTCCACCATTAGGAAGTCCTAACATATCATGAACTTTGTCCGCATTCACATGAATAGTTCCTTTCTTTAAATGCATACAAAACTCCTTACTATCAAACAATTTCACAGCCAAATGACCAAATCTCCCTGGAATTACTTCCATATTAACTCCATATAACGATCCAAAACCGATACTATCCAAAAATGACTTCATATTCAGTTTAGAGTTTCCACGAATTGCTTTAAAAAGCGAAACAGGAACAACCCTTGAACGCATACCAGGATATTCACTATCAAGAAACTCCTTCTTAATTTTGCCTCACTTGGACCCTTTTGTTTCCGCCTTTTCTTACCTTTACGTAAACTAGATTGGAACGAGTCATATTCCTTCTTCACAGACTTTCGAGTTCCCACCTCTACAACATGCTTACCCTTATCCTTAGCAACGGCTCGATCTTCTTAACACTCTCTTTTTCTCCTCTTCCGCTACAAAAGAATCAAGTCTTTCTTTTCCTAGACTTGTCCTTCCCAGAAGGTTCCACCTCAAGTTGCTCCTTCGACTCAGAAGTGGACTTAGACTTGCCAGAAGGATGTGCCTCTACTTGTGGCTTCGCCTCCTGCTTATGTTTATAATCAATACGTGGCGGATGCACATTTTCCTTTGACTTTTTTTTCTTTTTCGTCTTGTTTTTCGCCTTAGCAGGCTTCGCCTCATAATGCTACTCCTTTGTAGAATGCTTCGCCTCAGAATGCTTCACCTCAAAATGCTTCTCCTTTGCATCAGGCTTCACCTCAGAATGCTTCTGCTTTGCATCAGGATTCGCCTGAGAAGGCTTCGCCTCAGAATGCTTCTGCTTTGCATCATGCTTTGACTTTGTTTCAGATTCGCCTTGGGGACCGGTGACCTCCTCGACCTCACTTACTTCACTGATGCGAGGTAAGGATGGGTTGGACTTCTTTTTAGATGGTTTAGGATATGTGACACGTGCATAAAACAATTGAAAAGGTTTGTAAGAAAACGTAAACTACTTTTAATTAAAAGTAAAATAAAATGTTTAAGTTGTTGGATCGATATACTTTAATCAAACTAAACTAGCTTGTTAAGGTTTAATAACCTCGGATAAATCCTAAGTTATTAACAAAGAAACACCGAGCAATCTTTATCAAATGCGCGAATTTTCTTAACAAAGCTAAGAAGAAAACTTTATTAATAAACTCTAAATCGCTTATTATGCGATACTCTAATACAACTCTAAGATATTCGAACTTTTCTCTAAACTCTTAATTCAGTAAACTCTAAAACTCTTTTTACGAAATCGTATATCTAATGCCAATCTAGGAGTCCTTTTATAGGCTCAAGGATATCCTAGTCGGTTTACAATTGATAACCTTGCGACAAGTAATCTAAACATGGAATACAATACTTTCCATAAGCGAATATACAGTTCTTACGTCCTAGCAAGATGCTGACTTCACCTTGCGGTACTTTGACTTTATCTTTAGCGATGCTGACTCTTTGACTTCTTCCGGTACTTTGCGACTTACGGTACTTTCATATCTTGATGCTTTGATATCTTGACACTTTCATATCCCAACAATCCTCCCTAACTTGAATTCTACTTGCTTGACTTCAAGTTCCTTTATGAATATATCTTTAACGACTTCATCTTTAAAATGGATTGTTCTTTAGTCTTTATAGAATCATGCTTTGTCAAAGTATCTCTTAGAATTGTTTTCTTCACGTGACATTCAAACAATCTCCATCTTTTCGAGAACACACAACATATGACAATGTGTACAATAATCTAATTTAAGTTGCATACTATTCTCATCACATCTAAGTGAATCATTGAAAATTCAATGGATTTAGAACTCTTTACCAAAGCCATTATCTTTGGAGTAGCCAAATGTTTTGGTGTGTAAGACCATGGTACATTGATAACCATATGATTTTAGCAAACCACAAGCTATCAACAGATTTGTTTTGTCTTTACCAAAATGTACCGCCATACGGACTAGTTAGTTCTTTTATCTAATGGTGAACTAATTACCAATAATGGTTTTTCCTTTGCCTTTACCACAAGCCATTTCTTGTGGGCTAGCCAACTCTTCACATTCTTGATATGGTGAGTTGATGACCATCCAACTTATTAGCAAGTTGTCAACTAAAAGCGGTTTGATATATCTTTACGAGCCGTTTGCTCATGGATTAGTCAATCCTTTTGTAACCATGGTGGATTGATAACCTATTGATGTTATCATCACAAAACCATTTATTCAACCTTTACTTCAAAATTATTTAGCAAAAAGGTTTCATCTAAAATTTACTTAATTGGTTTAGTTAAAGAAGCAGTACTTTGATGAAAGTCTTGTCGATCGAGCGATACTTTGAATAAAATGCGATATATCAAAAGTATTTATCCAAATAAAATTCATACAGTTAAAGATCATTCTCAACAATGGTAGTCGGTCTATAAACAAATTGATCACCATGCAAGCAATTTCATCGACCTCTTCTACTTCCAATCCATGCTCTAGCATTCTTCTCATTAGATCAAGCTGTAAGAGGATATCTTCTACGCAAACATGTGAATCATTGTTCCATTTTCTAGCTCAAGACATGAACTCCAGATTCTTCAAAGAATCTCCGGCAAACTATTTCCCGATTTTCTTGATCCTTCCAAATATCATCGATGCTTGCTTCATCGGTTTCCACATGGTTATGAGATCCCATGTAAAATCAATCCAATCCTTCTAATGGATTATCTTCAAAATAAGTCTTCATAGCATGATATAAGGAATAGATCTACTCTGTCTATGATATCAACAAATCCATAGCCGTTTAAAAACTTTGAAACTTTTATCTTCTTTGTGAAAAACCATGTAATCTCCATTTTAGATTTCTCAACTTTGAAAGCAGCGATCATTGATCATTCATCTTCATGTCATTATCTTCCTTGGTATAATCAAAATCTACTATTACGAGATAATTCTTCAATTCATCAACGATCTCGAGATCTTAATTCAACCTTCTTTCTTTGAAAAGCGAACATCGTATCTTGAGTTTTCTTTTCCTCTTTAGCTTTTCTTCCTTTCGACTTCAGTCCAATAAGCTTCTTCTCTAAAATCTTTAATGCACGCAACATCTTTCTTATAAGCTTCTCTCTCGGCATCATATAATCTCTTCATATCCACATAATTTAGCTTTGCAATCCTTTAAATCCTCTTGCCTTTTAAGTATGCCATCATTGCATTCCTTTCTTTAGCCAAATTAGGTCTTCTTGACATGAATCTAACAGTGTTGGAGGCGTAAAGGTTCGTGATTCGACATCAATTCATCTTGCACCTTTGAGTCGCTTCTCTATCAAAGCTTCTTGAGCTTCTCGTTCTTCTCTATCTTTAGTATTTATCTCTTCTTGAACTTTTCTAGCTGCAGCTTCATTCCTTGCAACTTCAAATGCTCTAAGTTACGCAAAGTAAGTTTCTTCTTCTTAACTTCAACCAAAATACCTTTTCCTTGTCTTTTGGATCAATTGCGAGTTGATCGGTTCTTGGTTGTTCTTCTTCTTGTACATCTCTAATGGTAACACCTCCTCTTGGTTGTGACAAATCAAGAATTGTAGCAACTAATTCATCATCACTTGGTGAATGAATAGGTTTAAATCTAGATTCCTCTTCTTCCTCTATAACAAGCTGTAGAAGGACCGACTTCTTCTGAAATTCAAAACCCTTGGAGTTATTGGTGTTATAACCGGCCTAGATGTATCATGAAACTCGGTACTTTGATGTTGATGCTTTGTTCATCAATTACCTTGAACATCAGTACCTTGATTATTAGTACCTTGATTATCGGTACCTTGATTATCGATTACCTTGATTATCGATACCTTGAACTTGTACTCTTCTTCGTGTTCCTCGGAAAATCTTCTTTCTTCTTCAAAACATCTTCTTGATTCTTTTGTCTTCATAACATCTTCTTTCAAATTTTCTTTGTCTAAATTCCTCCCCAGTTGTGAAGATGATTTAGGAACCGTCTTTCTTTTCAATTCCTTACGAAGTGCTTTTAGAACTTATGCAATGGAGCAAGACATGGATCAAAAACTTCCATTGAGGATGAATAAGGCCTTCTTAAAGTTTGTTCGATCAAAGAACCTTCATAACCCAAATTACGAAAAGTATCCCAAATCAGTTGCTTGTCAAATCTAATAGCCCCATCTTCATCACCAAATAATAAATCATCACGAATGGAGACTTCTGTTATCTTAATAGTCTTTCCAGCAACTGAGGATCTAATATAATATTCATCTTCCTCCATATTCTCTCTAGCATTAGCCCAAAATTCTTGAATCCATGGTTCAATAACATCCGGCTCAACTAAAAGAGCATAGCTAATAGGCGACCCAATTAGATAATCAATGATATCATAGAAAGCCACGTTAGCCTCGGTCTTTTCCAAATTAGCCACCATATTGTGCTTGAAGCAGTTAAGCGATTCACCATTGTTGAAAGAGTGAGCACAATAGAAAGAATGTATCAAATAATAAAGAGATGGTAATTGGAAGATAAGTATGGAAAGATGTGAAGTAATAATATGAGAGGAAAATCGGAAGAAGGTATTTATAGGTGAGATTTGAAAAATCACAAACCTAAATAACAAAGTTACCGTTACTACCAATTACCCTTCAATATTACCGTTGGAGCAGTGCTTTAATACGACAAGCGATTGCTTTTCACATAAGCGGTACTTTCCAGCGGTACTTTGAAATACGATGCTTTGCCAAAATCTTCATATAAACTAAGTGTAAACTAACATCCTCCCTCAGCAATACGGGACTATATCAAACATCTTATAGTCCTCCCTTAAACATAGCTTAATAGTTAATCATCCCAATGCTCACGACCAAGTGATTGAATCGTGAAACATCAAAACCTTTGGTGAGTAGATCGACTACATTGTCGATGAATAGAAAGGATAAGACATTACGTATCGATGAATAACACGAGGATGCTTTTATCACAAATTTGAGAGGCCGACAACAAGTTGAACTTTAGCTCCTTCACATATCGACATTCTCAAAATCAATTCTCCGACTTTAATTGTTCCTTTCCACGTAATCCTTCCTCCATTGGGATCATTCCCAAAAGCAACTTTTCCTCCACTAATACTTCTAAAATCGAGACGGGATCTCTTTATCACTGTCATACTTCCGAGCAACCACTATCCACAATAAGATGATCTTTAAGTTCCTCTTACGGGTTGCCACGCACACAAAGAAAAGAGTTAGAAACTTTTAGGAACCCAAGCCATTCTTGACTTGTGTTCCCGCGAGAAGTTACAAACTCAAATTCTTTGAGTATGTAATTCTCACTATCTCTCAACCGATGATCCAAAATTATCTTTTGATTTTTAGCATGTAGATTTTCAAAACTCTCTGGTTTTCAACATAAATTTCTTTCACCAGATTGTTAGCATTTTCTTTTGACACAAAAACATCTGATTCACTTTTTGTTGAACGTACTGTATGTCTCTTAATAAGATCGTTTATAAGCTCGGCTAGGGATCAATAACAAAGATTAATAACATGCACAGCGGAATAATCAAAACAATACTTTGTTATTGAACAAGGTTTTTCATTCACTAATACTCTAATAATCTTAGACGTTTATAGGAACACGTCTACTAACTAAACTAATAACCTAGGCGTTTACAATAAACCATACGCCTAGGACACACACACACCTTTACTAGACGTCTACATTATGGAAGACTTAATTAAAAACCTACACCTATGTCCTCTTTATATACTAGAGGATAAGGACTAAATAATAAAACTTCCATTGCAAGCAAGCCCTTCCATCTTTTAGTAGGTTTCCTTCTTGTCATATTAAGTCCCTCTTGTTTCATTCTTTTTGTCTTTATCAACTCAAACTTGTAATTCCCAACAATCTTCCCCTAGTTGATAATGACAAAACCATTCTTGAAACGAACTTCCCTAGGCAAGTAGCGAAGTTGAGATAAATAAATCTAGCCATAAATGAAACAAGTATGTATTCCTTTGTCTTCCCTTAATCCATGCCACGTCACTCAAACATCTCTTCCCCTTTTGTTATTATCTAAATAGGAACATATGCAAATAATGATCTTGACCACCACGAACCAATATCATACTTCCAATCTAAGACTTCCAATGCTTCAAATCACCCACCATTACGCATCATAAGAAAAATGGATCCAAAACAGTTAGAAAACTTCAACTAGTAGTAGTAATAATGATCAACGATAGTAAAAATCAAAACTTCCCTTGAGTGAAGCATGTAGATGATTAAACTTTTAACAATAAGCTTCTCCTAAAAACCATATGTTAACCATCTTCTTGATTCTTCAAAATCTGTAAGCTCCTTGTAATGATCACTTTGTGAAGAAAACCAAATATACTTGTGTCTTAAATCTTTACTATCCACGGAACTCCATACTTATACGAACCACCAATATAAGTAGACCGCAATCCCTTGAAAAGAATCCTCAACTAGTATGAGACACTGAGCACTACAATGTAACTCCTTCAAGTGATAGACAATGTGTGCATAGAGCATTATAAGAAAAATCACACATTGCTAGATTCATCAAGCTAGATGATAAGAACACAAACCAAGCAATTCCACTTCACCTTCAAATAAGTGATAAATAATCCTCTTCGTAATCAATTCTTCAATAAATCTCCATAACGAGCTTTTTTAAATCCTTTTAAGAATAAATAACCAAACTCCTTGTGTGTGTGAACAATAACCTTTGTGTGTGTCATCCAAAAATCATGCTCGACTTCCCCTTAAATCAAAATCTTCTCGTAATAAACCATGAGCGAGTCGTTGGGAAGGAGCGATGCTTTCATCCAAATCTGCGGTACTTTGAAATAAACTGCGGTACTTTAAATATAAACCACGATACTTTCATAAGCGATGAGCAGTACTTTCACGATCGTGGTACTTTCATCTTTGTCGAGCGGTACCTTAATAAGAACTCGGCAAACAATTTGAATAAAACTCGGCGATGCTTTAAAAATCCTCAAGCGGTACTTTCAAGTTGAAACAGTACTTTCAATAATATTCAAACAGTAACTTAAAATATTCAATCAATCGACAACCTCACGTGATACAAAGCACTTCCCAATATTACTAGCAGATAGCTCGTAGGTCCGAAGTTAACAATTACCACCAATTGTAAACACATGTGCGTTGTAGAGGATTATAACTCAACACATAATCATCCACCGTCCTATTTATATGAAGCCACCGTCTAATAACCAATCACAAATCACGTCTACCGTAACCTTCGTATACCTCATCTCATTAAATTAAAACCCACGTAATGCACAAAGAATTATTCTTCATTCGAATAAAATAAAGAATACCACGTGATCTTCAATTCAGTCCAAGTCATGTAAATACTTCACATGACCTCTTCTAATTACTTTGGCCAATCAAAAAGTGTTGAGAACACCATAACCCCATATGCTGTACCACAACTAATTCCATCGAAAACTTGCATCAATTGAATTTAAATATTACGTAGCTTGCAACATTCATATTCAACAAAATAACACCAATTAATTAAATATTATTCCAAAGAATATTTGAACTTGAGAAAAACCCATGTGATCATGTACCTTCTCTGGCCACTTTCTTCAACCAATAAAAAACGAGTATACCTTTTTCGAATCTGCTCAAAACCAAAAAATTCGATTTTCAGAAAAACACTTCAGCAGCCAATTTCGACAGCCCGTAACTTTCACATAAATGCTCAGATTGACAATCCCTCCGGTGGAAAGTTAGATTGTCATATAGAGAACGTCCACCAAAAATTTCGTTACGATCCAACGGTTAACGAAAAAGTTATCGCCGTTCAAAAGCAGTCTTTGTATAAAAATACGAAAAGTTGAGCTCGAATTTTCTTCCTTTTCATCATTCTTGACACATAAAACCTTGTGATTCCCTATATCAAGAGCTCCGGCTCGATACCAATTAATAAGATCGTTTATAAGCTCGGCTGAGGATCAATAACAAAGATTAATAACATGCGACGGAATAATCAAAACAATACTTTGTTATTGAACAAGGTTTTCATTCACTAATACTCTAATAATCTTAGGCGTTTATAGGAACCGTCTACTAACTAAACTAATAACCTAGGCGTTTACAATAAACCATACGCCTAGGACACACACACCCCTTTACTAGATGTCTACATTATGGAAGACTTAATTAAAAACCTACACCTATGTCCTCTTTATATACTAGAGGATAAGGACTAAATAATAAAACTTCCATTGCAAGCAAGCCCTTCCATCTTTTAGTAGGTTTCCTTCTTGTCATATTAAGTCCCTCTTGTTTCATTCTTTTTGTCTTTATCAACTCAAACTTGTAATTCCCAACATAAGTTTTTGTAAGTAATTTCTGAATAGCCTACATTACATGTTCACTTCAGATCAGGGAAAACAACTTGTGTTTTTTGGAAAAATGACTACTGATTTGCATAAATCACTTGTGATTTGCACAAGTCACAAGTGATCATCCAAATCGGTTGTGATTTTAAAAAACACAAGTAATTTTCCCGACCGGAAGGTAAAATGTAATGTAGGCTATCAACTCCACATATGAGTTTGGCTACAATTAGTATGTTTTGTCGAAAAGTAAGGTCAAAGCGAATAATTGCATTAGCCTTGATAGATAAGAAAGTAAAGATGATATGTGACTATAAATACCTTTTGGAACATCAGTAGTTGTATCCGAAACTTTGTCCTTTAAAAAAGGTGTTGTTTTCAAAAGCTTATCAAGTCCAACATCATCGTCTGCAAAGTCATCAACATCAACGGTTAAAACGCAAAAATCAAAACAAGCATATAATTAGCAGTTAATTATAAAAAAAAATTGATATGCAAAAGAATTTATCGACTATGGTGAAAAGAAAAAGCGGCGAGACCAAAAGATACTCATTTGTAACTAGATTCAAAGCGATTGGTAATTAGATTCCACCAAAATAGATTACTATAGACTGAAATGTAAAAGCATAATACAACTTCAGCTATGTAAAACTAGAAGGTTTATGTGCTTTGCGCCACAAATAACAATTACTATCACCGATAAGAAGAATCAGATTCAAATTAATTTAATACTGAACAATCAAATATAAACTTAATAGTTGCGACACTTTAAAACCTTGGAGCATCAAAACAGTTAAACACAAAAATGGAGATAAAAACCAATGCCTCAAAGCTCATAAAACCCTCAACGCCAACTCCATCCACCCTTCGTAACTATAACTACAAACCTGGTCCTAACCTTACCAAAATAAACTCACGACTCTCGACCACAAATCACCATGACCTCGACCCGTAACCACAAACACTATGCTGAACTTCTACCTACAAATCTAAACAATTGAACTTATGGCTGAATCCCACCCCACAACCTAATCCGACCCTAACCATTTGCAAACACAATACCAACTCGAACCGGGAACAAAACAACGAGACCAACCCCGTCTACAAAAACCATTCATCGGATCAACAACAACTACACATTAAACAACAAAACTATTCATTATGAAAACCATCATTTATGGGGAAACATTAAAACACACAATAACTAATGACTACACATTAAGTACTTGACTACGCATAACGAACCATCATTTTCACGAACAAAATCATAATGAAAACCAAGACTTCACAAATCATAAACCCTAAAACAACAATAATCGACACCGAGCCTTCTATCCCCTAATCCTTCTAGCAAGCTGAAATAATTAAAAAGTACATAAATAGTGAGTTAGAAATTACCAGAAGTGCTAGAATCAGCTGGCACTTTCTTTCGTTTAGGCATTATAATAAATCCAATCGAGCCTTCTATCCCCGATACTTGTATGAAGAATCGATTATTTGATTTTGATTGCGTGTGTTGTGAATCGTCGATGTTGTTTGAGAGTGATTGTGAGTTAGGTTAAGGAGAGTAATTGTGAGTGTGTGTTAGTGTGAGAGTGGTGAGTTAAGAGTGTGAGTGGTGATTTAAGAGAGATCGGGTGGGTGGGGGTTGGTGTTAGACATAAATGAGTATATGTGCTTATCACGTGAGAATGTTATTTACTATTTTGTCCCTTCTTTTTTTTTCTCTACCATGTATTTTAAATCCTAACCATTAGATTAAAAGGAATGAAGGGTGGGGATCATCCCATTTGATCTTTGATAAAAATGTTATCTACAATGAACCAAACTCTCGAGAGAGATTGAGATATCTGATAACCTTATAGATTTGTGGTATGTTTAGTAACTAGCAGCGTGGTTTCTCAGACTTTTCGACTTTTATTTCTTTAAAACCAATTCCAGTAAATATTTCCCATGCTCGATCAATTCCCTCATTAACCATTAGCCTAACATTATAACTCGAATAAAATGCCTCTTTGATATTTATACCTGGTGCTTATGCCATGTCGGTATAATTTTGTTTATTATACAAGCTTATGGTAATTTAATGAATCATGTCTCAGCAAATGAGTGTGATTTCCTTATACCCTCTATTCCACAATAAATGAGAGTTTGAGTGAATTATGCTTTTCCTTATTCGTGAGGTGCTTAGTCACGTTGTCACAGTTTGAAAATCAACGGGAATTGTCAAACGTCTCTTTCACTTTTAAAAAACCCAAAAATATTTTTTATAATTTTCTTCATATAAAGCTTATTTATTTTGTTTTCTTTTATATTTGCTTGAGGGGGGTTGTGCTTGTTGTACCTTCTTATAAAAAGCCAAATTATTTTTTGATATTTTTGAATTTTAAAAAGAAAATAAATTTTTTCTTTCTTTTGGTTTGCTTGAGGCTAAACAAAGATTTAAGTGCCGGGAAATTTAATAACACTCAAATTATACATGTTTTATAGGCGTTATCTATTCTTTTACATATGTACTAGTTTAAGACTCGTATAATACACGGGCTCCCTAAATATATCTTATTTCAACCTTTCTATCTATGAATGATGAATATTAAAGCAGAATAATGCTTGTAGCATATGTATTTACTATACTTATGATAAGGCCATAACTACTTATGCGACTCTTAGAAACCATCTATCTATAATATGGGTATATTTAGCGAAATAATCTGGGTATATCTGTTAAATATTTGTAGCAAAACATGAGAAATAATAGTCTTTAGAAGTGAAGTTGCAATAACTAGTCAATGTCTACTATTTGTAGGCTTTTATGTCTTTGTGTTTGATATGAAGTAAATAACAATTGTTTTGTATTCTTGATATAATGCAGCGTTATTTTATACGAAGTAGTCAAAGATTTATATACTAGATGTATCTGGATTTATTTGATTCATACTAAGGATAAAATAGTGTCGATTACGCGGTTTCATTGCTTACATTGGTAATCCTTTTCATGTTAAGCCTAAGTTTACGAGGTCGATAATGGCACTAAAATAGTCAATAAGGAGTGTTTGGTTAATATGAGTAAGCATGGTATTATCAAAGTCTATAGTCAATACACCTCGACAAAATGCGGTTGTGGAAAGGAAAAATAGGCATTTGTTAAACCTTTGCAAGGGCTTTAAAATTACATCTTGGTTTGCACGATAAGTTTGGAGAGCTGTGTGTTGATTCTTGCTTTCCTCATCAATAAAATGCCAATGAAGATTTTGGGGTGGACGACTTTTTTGAGGTATTACATGGTACTCCTGCTACTTATGACATTTAAGAACCATTGGATATTTGTGCTTTGCTACTTACTAAACCTCATCGGGATAAGTTTGCTCCTAGAAGTGTTAAGTGTGTTCTTATAGGGTATCCTTGGGACAAAAGTGCTACAAGTTGTATAACCTTGAAACAAAAGAGGTCTTTTGTAGTAGAGATGTTATTTTCAAAGAAACTATGTTTCCCTTTAAGCAACACGAGCAAGTATCAAAACACCTACAAAACCTTGGCCCGATGTAGAAGTGGCGAAGAAGGCGTGCCAATTGTTTTCCCTGTCTTGATTCATGATGGAAATGTAGCGAGATGAAGTTGTGCCAAACATTCATGATGATCACACTCCCATTCCTTCTTTTATACCAAACACCCTAATGATGGTCAAGGAGCGGGTTCGAAGCACCTAACCACATTCTTCTAATAATAACTCATTTCAGTTACCTCAAACATATGTTCCAACTAGAAGATCCTCTAGATCAACTTCACAACCTACTTGGCTTAAGGATTTTGTTACTACGAAACACAGGGCTTATATGGCCACTGATGTACATTCTAATGCCAAATAACCTGTTTAACCTTTGTTTACTAATACATAGTTTGATATGTACCCTGATGACTATATGGGATCTGTAGCTCATGTCTTGCCTATTCTTGAACCAACTAGCTATTCCAAAGAAATGTATGCTTTAGAAACAAATGATACTTGGGTGCTTACCACTTTACCTAAAGGACATAAGGCCATTAGTTCAAAATGGACATTTAAAATCAAATATCACCCAGATGGCACTGTGGAAAGATATAAATCAAGGCTAGTAATTAGAGGTTTTGATCAAAAGGAAGGAATGGACTACAAACACACCTTGTTACCAGTGGCAAAGGCCACAACTGTGAGGGTTCTTATTGCCATAGCAACTACAAAATGGTGGCCCTTGCATCAATTAGATGTCAACAATGCTTTCCTAATGGCTATCTGGTGTAGGATTTAAAGGCTCAGAACTTGGTGTGGGTTATGAGACTATACAGAGGTTAAAGGAAATGTGAAAAGGTTATCTTCATACATAAATAAATGGCTCTATTTATAGCCTTACAAAGAAAAGCGTGTAGTAGTAGTCCTACCTAAAAACTAGGTAACATGAAACCTATTCTACCCAAACGTGTGCAATTGAGGTTACATAGAAACTCGGTCAAAGCCTTTTCTTGGTTCAACTGTACTACCTAAAACATATACTACCTACTTGATATATGAAACCATAATGTATTCATGCAAGTGCAACCATGCATGCATACATGAACCTTGACATAAGCGATTAATCCAACATTCACCCCTTAATCGTTTATTTCCTCATTCACATCAACGTTTAAGACCTTTCCGGATAGCCGACTTTCACTTGGTGCATCCAAAGTCTTCTCTAGCTCAACCGCTTTTAATTCTTCACACCACATGAATCATGTCACATGGCATCCCGTTAGACACGTTCATTACCATCTCGACCCTTCACGGACCCACGACCTCTTCCCGCCACGTCCAAAGTCATCTCGGTTTGAACTTCTAACGCCATAATGTTCACGCCGTGTTGAATCTCCATTGTTCCCAACTTTTCCGGACTCACGACCTCCACCTTGGTCTCGTCCAAAGTCTCCAACCACCGGATGTTGTTGTCACCACACGAACCCGTTTGCTCATAACATACGTACACCAATCAAGAAAACAAAGCCACCGCTTCTACCGTTTTCTTTCACCGCTAACGAATGAATCAAAGCAACTGCTTTTCCGACTCCTCCGTCCGTTTATCCTTGATGGTTAATCTCTCCATTTCGGTGACCTACAACCTACCGCCTTCTATGTCTTTGCTTTCGACGACTTCAACCTTTTTCCAATCAAAACCGTTCCAAGAGCCCTATTCCACCGACCAGAAAAACAAGCTTCAAGCTTTACCGTCTTCTTGAACACCGCAAAACGAACCAAATCCAAAGCCACCTGCTTTGACGGACCCTTTCCGTTCGCTTTTACGCACCACCGCGGTTAGTCTCTTCAACACGGAACAATTGATCAAGGTAACTTACACCCTTCCACGAACACGTGATCATAAATAACATCACAACCTTTTGATCACGACTAACGACTACGGACCGCCTATGTTCATCACGGTCACCCGTCGTCTTGAGCGGTACTCCCGTCTCCCCACGACAACGTAGTCCCGAACACCTTATCACGTCCGTCTTCTGCATGTCTGGTCTCAAAGCAGCCCCTAGCATCCGAGCCTATTGCGATGGCGACCGCGCGAAGGCTCCTCCCTTGAATGTCGACTCTCAAACCCGCCCTTTATCGAGCAAGCTCTTGATACCAAATGTAGGATTTAAAGGCTCGAGAACTTGGTGTGGGTTATGAGACTATCTGAGGTTAAAGGAAATGTGAAAAGGTTATCTTCATACATAAATAAATGGCTCTATTTATAGCCTTACAAAGAAAAGCGTGTAGTAGTAGTCCTACCTAAAAACTAGGTAACATGAAACCTATTCTACCCAAGCGTGTGCAATTCAGGTTACATAGAAACTTCGATTCAAAGCCTTTTCTTGGTTCAACTTTGTACTACCTAAAACATATACTACCTACTTGATATATGAAACCATAATGTATTCATGCAAGTGCAACCATGCATGCATACATGAACCTTGACATAAACGATTAATCCAACATCTGGAAGAGGACATTTCTATGAAGCCACCAGAGGGATACACAAAGTCTTTACCAGGGCAAGTTTGTAAGCTAAATAACTCTTTTTATGGCCTTAAACAAGCCTCAAGGTAGTGGAACCAAGAGCTTTCAAAGTTTCTAATTTCATTAGGATTCAAGCAGTCAAAGCATGATTATTCATTATTTGTGAAGGCAAAAAGAGATTTGTTTACTGATGCTCTTTTGTATGTGGATGACATTTTGATTATAGTTAATTGTAGTCAAGATATCAGTGATACAAATTCAGCCTTGGATAAGACCATTAAGGATTTGAGATTGGCAGACACTTCCTTGGCATTGAGTTATGTAGAACTGATACTAGAACTCACTTGCAATAAAGAAAGTACATCCTTGACCTTCTCAAAGATGCAGGCTTAACAGCTGCTAAACCTACTTCATTTCCCTTACCAGAGTCATACAGAAGACTTGTTGGGAGACTAATTTACTTATCCATGACTAGGCCAAATATTTCCTATAGGGTTCAATACTTGTATCTGCACCAAAGGAACCTCATATGCAAGCAGCTTTACACATGCTAAGATACTTTAAGGGAACTATTTCACAGGGTCTTTTTTTATCCTGTGCAGGCTAATCTAAAGGTAGCAGGTTTCATTGATGCTGACTGGGCCTATAACAATGTGTGTTTTTGAGACATTCACTGGTTTCATGCAAAACTAAGAAACAAGCAATAGTCAATAGATCCTCCACTGAAGCAGAATACAGGAGCATGGCAACTACTACTTATGAGCTGGTTTGGTTGACTTATTTGCTTAATGATTTGCAAATTCCAGTTCAAGTGCCTATAACAATGTTTTATGACAATAAAACTGCTCAACAAATAGCAGCTAATCCTTGCTATCATGAAAGAACAAAGCACCTAGATATTGACTGTCATTTTATAAGGGACAAAGTTCAAGAAGGTTTCTTGCAGACAGCTTATATTCCTACTCATTTATAGTTGGCTGACATTATGACTAAAGCTTTGGGAGCTACACAACATTCTTTCTTATCTGGGAAGCTGGGTCTTCAAGAAGCTCCAACTTGAGGGGTGGCTATTGAAGAATACAAGTTCATTCGCTAATTGTAACATTACTCAAAGTACAAGGACTAAAGTTGTACATTTAGTTTGAAAGTCAGTTAAGCGCCAATAGTAATTAGTTATCCCAAATCTGTATAAATGTAGCTTTTTACCTCATTTGTAATCAACACTTTCATCAGTAATATTTTATTTTCATTTCATTTCCACTACTTTTGATAGATATGCGGACTTCAAATTTTGATTGACATACTTCATCGCTTACTGTAAACATTTGTACATATATCACACGATGTTTATCATATTTATATATTAAAATATGTCAATCAAAATTTAGAGTGTGCAAATCACTTCCTATAAATAAAATCTCATACCAAACTGTGACAACTCTCATTTTTACACCTAGACAATATTCTCTCAATCATACCATATACACTTAGGGTGTGTTTCTTTTTTTCATTAACTAAGGGATTGGGTTCATAAACCTAGTTAATATGTTTTTTTTTCTAAGTGAGACCCACTATTTTCCTTAGTTGGTCTATATCCCAAGGCAAAAAATATTAACCCTTCCTTATCAATGTTAGAGGAGATATTTGGCCCAAGCCCGACTTGTGGGTTTGTGGTCCTTATTAATGTTAGGCAAAAAAATCGACTAGTCTTTACCTAAAGTCGACTAAAGCTCGACCATTGGTATTACTCTTTGGATAGGCGTATGAGGTTACTACTTCAAGAATAATTGTGGAACTATTTTTGATGTCCTAATGCACATCATTGGTTAAGCTACATGTTCTTCTACTAGTATCGCATACTTTTTTTGCTGCGTTTCGAGACAGTCTGCAATTTTTTCTTGATGTCCTAAAGCACATCAATGGTGAAGAATTGTTCTCGTTTGAAGATTTCAAAGACTCATATATCTGCTTGCTTGCTTTTTGGTCAACAACTTAGTTATAGCTTCATGTTTTCTGTTTTCTACTCCAGTCTGAGCTTTTGCGATTTCGCCGCTCTGACTGTGGGGGAGTGTTAGAGGAGATATTTGGCCCAAGCCCGAGTTGTGAGTTTGTGGTCCATTAGGGTTTCATTATGTATTTGCCTATATATATCATATCAATAAAGCATATCTTCATGGGAAATTATGTAATCAATATATCGGTTAACAATTAAGTGGCTCCAAATGATAAAAGTTTGAATTTTAGAACCAACAACTCCAAAATGTCACGACCCGCCTATCTCTCACAAGTATGTTCGGGATTCCGGATTATTCTACACTTCTCTTGAAAGGTCTTGGATAAGCTTGGAAGAGTTTAGAAGCCCATGGAAGACGGTGGATAATCTTGGAAGCTTTTGGAAGATGTTATAATAAGTGGAAGTTCTAGAAACTTACTAGAAGCTTATGGAAATCTCATAAGCTAAAAGCTTCCCAAAGAACCTTGTAGAAACTTGTATGAAGTAGTATAAATAGGTGTAGCCTCATTTGTAAATGGCATCCATAGAACTTCATTTGTAAAGCTCTCTTGTAAAGCTCTAAGTAATAATACTAAGTGTTCCTTTACATTCCACTTGTTCCATTCTTTGAAGTTTACTTTCGTTGCATACATCGTTGAGTGTTCGAGCAAGGCTGAGCTTAGTCGAGACTAAGTGCCGCATACGGAAGACCTTGTAGAGACAAGTGCATGACAAGTGGTATCGAGCAAGCGTTGATTCAAGGCAATGGCAAATGAGACCGAGAAGATTGGTGCTAGTGGAAGTGCGGTCGTTGGCGAGAGGCAAGGTCGTGATGATAGCGTCAAGACCGAAGAAGAGGTGCATCTAAGGACATTATGTCGAGCTTTGATAAGAGATTGGCGGGTGTTGAGACATCCGTTTCGGAGTTGAAGACCCAAGTTGAGGGCTTGGATGGTCTAGACACCGAGTTTTTGACCATGAAGGATGACTTTCGGGAGGTCATCAATACGCTTAGCGGTGAATTTAAGCGTGAAATCAATGGTCTAAAAGAGTTGTTCGTAGGAAAAATCTCCAACATTGAAAAGACCATCGAAGACTTGCAAGCCGATGTAGTGTTATGCAAGGGATCCATGGAAAATGGAGGTGGAAACGTTGGCAATAATGCTCCGAAGATCGATGTTCCAAAACCATCACCGTTCGTGGGAAAGCGAAAAGCTAGGGCAGTTGATAATTACTTGTGGGAGATGGAGCAATACTTGGAAGGCGTCAACATTACAGATGACGAATCTAAGATCAAGATGGCGACCCGATACTTGAAGGATACCGCGGCGTTATGGTGGAGACATCGGTATGGTGATATCGAGTGAGGTACGTGTACTATCAATACTTGGGCTGATTTTGTTGCGGAACTTAAGAAGCAAGTTTATCCCGATAATGCTAAGAACGAAGCAAAGAGTCGGCTTCGTAAACTTAAGCATTCCGGAACGATCCGGGATTATGTTAAGGAATTTACAACACTAACCTTGGAGATTCCAGATCTTTCTGAACAAGACTCTCTCTTTTATTTCCTCGATGGTTTGCAAGGATGGGCTAAGACGGAGTTGGAGAGACGTGGAGTTCAAGACCTTGCTACGGATATCGCCCATGCCGAGGGCTTGATCGACTTTAGTATGAGAAGGGAAACGTCTAAGCTGAAGGATCGAAAGGTGAGCCATGAGAAAGGTGGGGGAGAGAAAGTCACTCAAGTAAAGCCCGATAATACACGTAAACCACCCACCGGAAAGAACAAGGAAGTAAAGACGGCCTTCAAGAGTGGTGGATGCTTCATATGTGAAGGACCTCATAGAGCTCGAGATTGCCCCAAGAAAGCAAGCCTTAACGGAATGATGGCTCATGAAGACGAAGGCCCAAGTGATGGTGGATGCATGAGCTCGATGAGGATTCTAAATGCAATCAAGGCCAAGGCGGAGGTGCCAAAAGTTGTAGGGAAGGGATTGCAATTCGTGGAAGCAACCATCAATGGGACTAAGGTGCGTGCTCTAGTAGATTCGGTGCCACTCACAATTTCGTGTCGGTTGATGAAGCCAGTGGCTAAGGATTAGCGCTACGAAGGAGTGGAACGTTCAAGCCGGTAAACTCAAAGGCTAAACTGATGGAAGGAGTGGCCAAGGATGTTCGAGCTAAGATTGGAGAATGGGAAGGGACGATTTATTTGTTGGTGGTCCCGATGGATGATTTCGATGTGGTTCTTGGGTTAGAGTTCCTCGATAAGGTACGAGCTTTCCCTATGCCATTTGCTAATTCTTTATGTATCCTAGATGGTGGAAAGACTTGCATGTTTAGCACGGAGCGGGATTCTAAGTGTGGAGCGAAGACCCTTTCGGCCATGCAATTCAAGAAAGGGTACAACAAGAGTGAGCCTTGCTATTTGGCGGTAACAAGGCTAGAGACGGATGGTGAGTCGGGTAAAGTGGAGGTACCAAAGGATATCGAGCGGGTACTTGATGAGTTCAAGGACGTGATGCCCAAGGAGTTTCCCAGATCAAAGACGGTGGATTGATTATGGACGGGGAAAAAGTAAAAGCTATCCAAGAGTGGGAACCACCAAGCAAGGTGACGGAGTTGAGATCTTTTCTTAGCTTGGTGAACTATTATCGACGGTTCATCATGGGATACTCGACAATAGCATCTCCCTTGACAGACCTATTGAAGAAGAACAAAGCTTGGACATGGGATGAAAAGTGCCAAGCGGCGTTTGAGAGTTTGAAGAAGGCGGTTATGGAAGAACCGGTGTTGAGACTACCGGATGTAACCGTGCCTTTCGAGTTACATACGGATGCATCGGACTTTGCTATTGGAGGAGTGCTAATGCAGGAGGGACATCCGATCGCATTCGAGAGTCGGAAGTTAAACGAGACGGAAAGGAAGTACACCGTTCAAGAGAAAATAATGACGACGATCATCCGTTGCTTACGGACTTGGAGGCATTATTTGTTGGGTTTGAGATTCGTGATCAAGATGGACAATGTTGCTACGAGTTACTTTCAAACCCAAAAGAAGTTAAGTCCTAAGCAAGCTCGGTGGCAAGACTTCCTAGCCGATTTCGACTATCACATGGAGTATAAGCCGAGGAAGGCCAATGTGGTAGCCGATGCACTGAGTCGCAAGGCGGAGTTTGCGGCAATCACCCAAGCGCAAATCTTCCTCTAAGATCGAATCAAGGAAAGATTGAAACATGACCCTTTTTGCAAGAAGCTCATGGCCCTGGAAAGAGATGGAAATACATGGAGATTTTGGCTTAAAGGAGACATGTTGTTCACTAAAGGAGATCGGCTTTACGTGCCTAAGTGGGGTGATCTTAGGCGTGCAATCTTAAAGGAGTGTCATGATTCGAAGTGGGCCGGTCATCCGGGGATTAATAGGACGTTGGCATTGGTTGAAGGCACTTATTATTAGCCAAGGATGGAGGATGATGTAGAGACATTCGTGCAAACGTGCCTTATTTGCCAACAAGACAATATAGAGCAAAAGAAGTCTGGAGGATTGTTGGAGCCTCTACCGACGCCCAAAGGACCATGGGAAAGCGTTTCCATGGACTTTATCACATGCTTGCCGAAGTCGGAAGGAAATGGGAGTATTATAGTGGTGGTCGATCGATTCTCGAAGTATGGAACTTTCATTGCCTCACCATCCGATGTAACCGCGGAAGAGACGGCTAAGCTTTTCTTTAAGAATGTGGTGAAGTATTGGGGAGTGCCACACGTGATCGTTAGTGATCGAGATCCAAGATTCACGGGGCGCTTTTGGACGGGGTTGTTTAAGATTATGGGAACGGATTTGAACTTCTCTACGAGTTTTCATCCCCAAACGGACGGGCAAACGGAGAGGGTAAACACATTATTGGATCTCTATCTTTAGCACTACGTAAGTGCCAACCAGCATAATTGGGCTAAACTCCTTGATGTTGCTCAATTCTCTTACAACATGCAACGGGTGAAGCCACGGGAAAGAGTCCTTTTGAGTTGGTCACGGGCGCCAACCATTGACTCGAATCGTTAACGCATCATACTGAATAAATAGCCGGTGCTTACAAAGCGATGAAGGAATGGCACGAGCAAGCGGACTTGCCGGGCCGTTGGATAAAGCGCTAAGAAGATGAAGAAGTGGGCGGATGGGAAAGAAAAGCGTTGAGTTCGAGGTTGGAGATCAAGTAATGGTGAAGCTCTTGCCTTAACAATTCAAATCACTAAGGAAGGTGCATAAAGGCTTGATACGGAGGTATGAAGGCCCTTTCCCGGTGATTGGGCGCGTTGGAAAAGTTTCTTATCGACTTCAACTACCGCCCAAGTTGAAGATCCATCCGGTCTTCCACGTTAGTCTTCTCAAGCCTTATCACAAGGACGAGGAAGACTCGGAGCGAGGGGTGTCCAAGCGGGCACCAACTGCAGTTGTTACTTCGTACGATCGAGAGGTTGATGAGATCTTGTCGGATCGTAAGATACGAAAACGAGGAGTGCCAAGCTTTAAGGATTACTTGATCAAGTGGCGTAATTTGCCCGATAGTGAAGCAAGTTGGGAAGCCGAAGACTTGTTGTGGCAATTTGTGGATAAGATCAAAAAGTATCATGAGGATGGCAAGACGAAGACGTCGCGAGCTTAGGTGGGGGAGGATGTCACGACCCGCCTATCTCTCACAAGTATGTTCGGGATTCCGGATTATTCTACACTTCTCATGAAAGGTCTTGGATAAGCTTGGAAGAGTTTAGAAGCCCATGGAAGATGGTGGATAAGCTTGGAAGCTTTTGGAAGATGTTAGAATAAGTGGAAGTTCTAGAAACTTACTAGAAGCTTATGGAAATCTCATAAGCTAGAAGCTTCCCAAAGAACCTTGTAGAAACTTGTATGAAGTAGTATAAATAGGTGTAGCCTCATTTGTCAATGGCATCCATAGAACTTCATTTGTAAAGCTCTCTTGTAAAGCTCTAAGTAATAATACTAAGTGTTCCTTTACATTCCACTTGTTCCATTCTTTGAAGTTTACTTTCGTTGCATACATCGTTGAGTGTTCGAGCAAGGCTGAGCTTAGTCGAGACTAAGTGCCGCACGGAAGACCTTGTAGAGACAAGTCCGTGACAAAAAGCTCCAAATGATTCTTGGTTGAATACACAGGATTCCTTTTTAGCATTGGAACAACAAATACTCCCTTCGTCCCATATTGACTGTCCACTTTGAATGTTTTAGGTCTTTCATTTCTAACTTTGACCTTAAATATTTTTAATTGTGTTATATAGTACTTGATGCAAAATATATGAATAGATTGAGTTTTAAATGTATTTTTTTTGTATAATTTTTATTAAATATTATATGACACAAATAAAAATATTTAAGGTCAAAGTTAAGAAAAAAATACTTAAAAAGTCAAAACAGGACAATTAATATGGGACGGAGGTAGTATTTACATGTCAACAAATTCTATTGAGATATGTTTGCTGCAAAACATTGATATTAAAGTTTGTAACGTGACCAAACAGGTTTTGAAAAAGAGGGGTGCTACATCCACATAAAAAACCCACAAAAAACTCACTCGTTGACGTGTCAGCGGGTGAATGTTTTTTGTGGGATACATCCCACAAAAAACCAATCACCCGCTGATACGTCAATGAGTGGGATTTTTTTATAGAATTCTTATATAGATGTAGCAAAATTCTTTGAAAAAATCAAGATATTAAATATCACTGACAATATCGCCACACAACTAATAATAATATATTATCTTTTTATTAATGAGTGAGTATGGTGTGCCCGACCTCATGAAAAATTACATCTTTTGTTTGTTTTATATGTTTGTAACTTGTAAGATTTGATTCCTACATAGATTTTGCTAAATAAATACTATTCCTATAATTTCAACATCTATCTTATCTTTTGGCTCTCACAATAAATACGTCATTAGAGTCTACAAAGATGGTCGGGTCGTTAAACTCGGTGGCACCAATGTTGTCGGCCGGTATTGATCGAACACGGTGTTCAATCTAAGGGCGTCATTATCTACTTTGAAGCAGATACTTTTGTTAGGATTTACATTCCTAAGGCGCAAATTTGAGCGTAAAAACTCCCACTTTTGGTTTACTTCCATGGTGGCGCTTTTATAATCAAAACAGCAGCCTCGCCCACGTACCATAACTTCCTTAACCTCGTATCATCCGAATCCAACGTTGTTGTAGTATCTGTAGACTATAGGACTGCGCTCGAGCATCCTGTCCCCGCTTGTTTTGATGATTCATGGGAGGCAGTCAAGTGGGTCACGCAACATGTTAATGGAAATGGACCGCGGATTATAGCCATGTGTTTTTTCTCTGGAGATAGTGCGGGTGGTAATATAGCTCACCATATGGCAATTAGGGTTGGTTCAGAAAATTTGGGTCCGGTTTCAGGTGAGAGTTTGTATCTTGAGGGTATTATATTGCTCCACCCGTACTTTTGGGGGGAAGATAGGATGGGGTCTGAGTCGTCGGATTCTCCATGGACCAAAGCAATCAAAGAATTATGGCTAATAGCACATCCGGGGACAAGCGGGTTAGATGACCCGCTGGTTAACCCGGATAAGGATCCAAAGGTGTCGGATCTTAGTTGCTTGTTTGTGTTGCTTGGAAGGATATATTCAAGGATAGAGGAATTTACTATAAGGTTATTTTGGGTAAAAATGGATGGAAAGGTGACATAAAGGTTATTGAGGATAAAGAGGAGGATCATGTGTTTTTCTTAAATAGTCCTCTTGCTGAGATCTCTTGCACCTTGCGCAAGAGGATTTGTACTTTCATCTACAGCTAGACGAGATCATGCTTCAAGGAATATGACATCCACAACGTTAAAATACACTGCAAGAAAAAGGAGAACTGGCTACGAACAAAATCCCGACGACACAATGTCATAGGGAAAAGACACTAAACGATAAAAAAAAGAGCTTGAACGAGACTGGAATGCGTTGAATTTTTTTGGCAATAGTGGTCAAATTTGACTTTCAACATTTCATCCACCTTTTGGGCGGTATTTTTTCCCGCTTTTAAATCCCTACGACATGTCGTCGGTAAAATAAAACCATGCAATTATTTGGGTGATTAACGTTTGATTAGTGTTGTGGTTTGTTATTTCCCTACGACATGTCGTAGGCATTATTAATCGATTTTTATTTTAATAAATACCTACGACATGTCGTAGGCATATATTAACACTTTTGGCAGTATTTTTCCCGCCTTTTGTTTCCCTACAACATGTCGTAGGCATATATTTTCCTAATTACTTTTACATTACAACTCGATAAACGTCTAATATTAGTGCGTACGATTTACATTTCAAACATCAAAACGTACGAAGTACATTACAAATCGATAAAAGTTCAAACATCAAAGCGTCAAATCGAACGGCGTTTTACGGGACGTATACCATAATTAAAGTCGAAAAGCGTGTAATATTAAAGCGCACAAATTACATTACAGATTGATAAAGGTTCAAACATCAAAGCGTACGAATTAAATTACAAACCGATACAAGTTTAACCATTAAAGCATACTAGTTACTCTAAACCAAGTTTTTCCATGTCATCAATAAGGTCGTGAAGAAGTGCGGTTGTATGAAATGTGTGGTTCTCGGGATGCATATACATTTCAACTGTTTTCTCGAGTACTTTTATCTTTCCTTTCAAATGGATGCAGTTTGAGGACTCTGCATTTCCAGGACTCGATGTTGAAGGTCCTACAGAGTAAGCTGGAGTTCTGAAGGTCCTGCGGAATGAGTAGTAGGCGTTGAAGCTTCATGAGAATCGGTCATTAGACGGAGTCTTTCCTCCTTTCATAAGAAAAAATCACATCCATAATCTGTTGACCTAGGCTGTTAAAGAGCAACGAAAATTATTTTTAGCAACTAACCTACTTATCTACATATTACACACATAAAATATGTAATTATTCACATTTGATGAAGGACATGCATAGTATAGTTTACCACGGGGGTCACATTGATGCGATTCTCGCAAAACTACGTATCCTTTTTCACAATGACATGCAAAAGCTTCAAATGGTGCCATCTTCATGATAATGGTGTTATCTTTTGGTGGTTGTGATGATAAGAGTTAGTAATGTGTTAGTGATTGTGAGGATAAGAGAGTAATGTGTTTGTGAGAATTATAAGAGAATTAGATCGACTTTTATTGTAAAAAAATAGCCTTTTGGCGAGAAATTTTGGAGCTAATTTTGTGAGGATAAGAGTTAGCTTGGTGTCATGTACATAACATGTCATGTATATCCATAGCATCTCGACTCATCCGTTTAACATGTCATGTATATCCATAGCATCTCAACTCATCTGTTTAACATGTCATGTATGTCCATAGCATCTTGACTCATCCGTTTAACATGTCATGTATGTCCATACCATATCGACTCATCCGTTTAACATGTCATGTATATCCAGAGCATCTCGACTCATCCGTTTAACATGTCATGTATCTCCATACCATATCGACTCATCCGTTTAACATGTCATGTATACCCATAGCATCTCGTCTCATCCATTTAACATGTCATAGTTATACAATACTGGCGCCAAAACTTCCCACCAAAAGCTACCAGGTCTGCTCTATCATCACAAACACATTTTATACACTATTATCCTCAAAACCACTCAACCTCACAACCTTTTATCCTCAAAACAGGTGCTAAAGACAAGAGTAAGGATGTTGGAGGCAAGACTTGAAATGGCAAGGAATCCCTGCGACCACGACCACGTATGTCAGTCGGATGCAATACTCCGTGAGCTGTTACGTGACATGAAAAATCTTCGTATGTAGTAGTGTTGTTCTTGTTGTTGTTGTTGTGTAATAAAATGTTGTTGTGTAACAAAATGTTGTGAAAACTTTATATGTAGAATGAAACTAAAGAAACAATAACACAATTAACAAACACGAAGGTAAACCTTTTATTAAAAACACGCAAGAGTTCTCAACCACATACATTCCATAACATATCGACTCATCCGTTTAACATGTTATGCATATCTATAACAACTCGACTCATTCGTTTAACATGTTATGTATATCCATAACATATCGACTCATTCGTTTAACATGTTATGAATATCCATAACACCTCGACTCATCCGTTTAACATGTTATGCATATCCATAACAACTCAACTCATCCGTTTAACATGTCATGAATATCCATAACATCTTGAACTCATCTGTTTAACATGTCATGGATATCCATAACATCTCAACTCATCCGTTTAACATGTCATGGATATCCATAACATCCCGGCTCATCTGTTTAACAGGTTATGTATATCAATAACAACTCGACTCATCCGTTTAACATGTTATGGATATCCATAACACCTCGACTCATCCGTTTAACATGTTATGCATGTCCATAACATATTAAATAAAAGTATTTTTTGGTAAAGGGAGTAATCCGCACTCGGTAAATATATTAACCAAATAAGCGTTTAAGTACAATGGATATGAGTGAAGTCCCATATCTCAGCCCGTTACATAGGCATAAAGCTTACATAACAAGATACTTCCTATTCTCTAAACAAGAAAACAAACCACTACTCAAATGATAACATATGACACAACAAAATAAAATTACTTCCTAGGACCTTGAAACTTTGTGCCATACATAGCATTAAAGGAATCCAAATTCCCTGGAAGATCACGAACCTATTTCGCATAGTCGTCGAAGTCATAGTCATCATATTCATCTTCAAACTCGTGGCCACCACCAAAAATATTAACAGACTCATCAAATGGGTTAGCAACAACCTCATCTTCAGAATCAGACACCACAATCTCTCCCACTTTAGAAAAAGGGTTGACTCTCTTAGTAGAAGAGGTAGACGGAATAGGTTGACCATCATCATCCACAAGAGTAGCTTTCCCATCAATAATTAGCTTTTCAAACTTACCAATTTTCTCACTATGGGAGTAGAACCAACATCCATTGATCCCATTGAATCACTCACAAGGTTGGCGTGAAGAAGTCCCATTCTCGGAGGCATAGGCGCCTCACCAAGGTCCTTCCCCCGAGAGCCATCAATACCTGCTTCCTTAGTAGTACCAGAAGACTTCCCAGTCTTCACCGTTTTAGTAGAAGAATCAGCCACAATACTTGGGATGCCCGAGTCATCTTCCACCTCAAGAGTCCCAAAAGAGTTTGACGTAGTAATTGGTGTATCTTTAGCAATACCACTAGCAGCTGCCGGTGTCTTCGTCTTTGCAACATATACCTGCTTCCTAGGTGCAAATCTAGGACCCTTACCATATTAATACCACCGTCATCTTCGTACCTTTAGGTTTGGCTTTCCAATTCGCACCACCTTAAAACCATCATCGGGTTCATCCACATTAGAGGTGGGGGAACATCACTATTCTCCATAATACTCTTAGGACAACAAGCGTTATCATGCCCAAACACTTTACATTCGAATAAGTGTGGCGGCTTCCATTCATATTCCACCTTTATACTTGCCGTAGTAAAACCACTATCATCCTTGTTAGGGATCGCCATAGTCACCACATGTTTAAGCTCAAAATCGGATGATAATTCCACAAGAGCACGTGCAAAACTAATCGACCCCATGAATCAACACACATGGAACTTGTAAAGCATCTAACATAATCGGCTTACCCACTTGAGTAGCAATTAACCTCAACCCATCTTCCGAATATGAAAGTAATGGAACATTATGCAATTTAATCAAGCGGAACTCTAGTTACCTCACTTTTGACAATAGCACATCAGAGTCCATCTAGTGAGAATGAGAGGAGAATTGCGAATAATCCAAGGGCCCCATTGAAGAACATTCTCAACACCCTTTTAGAATCGAATTTAAAGAGGAAAACAACATCATCATTCTTCATTAGTTTCTGAAAACCAAACTTACCCCACGTGTTAGAGACGTAGTTCTTAACCAAATGAAAAGCAACATTCTTGCCAACAAAGAAGCCAACAAGTGTATTTTCATACCTGTTGAATACACCCTCCATAGCAGCCTTCGGAAGCACCATATCATGATTATCGATGCGCGTCTCATTCACCAAGGCACGAAAATTAACTTTCCTAGAGACACGTTCCGGGTTTAACACATTAGTTCATTAGTTACACTACCAATCACGTTAGGACCTGAAGTAGAAGCATTGACCACGTTGGGACCAGAATTACTTTCAATCCCCACCCTAGGTTCCGCCCATGGGTCAGTTTGGTCCATGTTAGACGTGCCAGAAACCGTATCAACCGTAACAGTAAAACCAGAATTAGAAGCATTGACCACGTTAGGGGCAAGATCCTCCTTAGAAATATTCGGTTTACCATGGCTAGTGCTCCCATGTTGAATCCAACCCACCAAAAATCGTATCCACGCAACTTGTGTTATCCAGTTGGTGGTACCCGTACTGAGACTCAAACGAATTCTCCATACCCAGTTACCATCTTGAGTGCAAGGGTTTCGCAAAACCCTAACAGCTATACGTGGTTCGACAACAGTAGGATCAACATCACATCCATGTTGATCTTTAAGGCGTTTAAACCTAGCTTCCAAGGCATTAATATCCACGCCAACTTGATCGTCCAAGTAGGTGGCTGTAGAGGCAGCTTTAGGCGACCTACTTTCGCTCTCTTTTCCATCCACGTTGGTGGCTTTAGAATTAGCCTTACTTGAAGAACCAACTTTGTTAAAAAACCCTCTCTCCATCACAAGAAACCCACAAACAATGATCAATAGGCACGCAAAGCAATTACACCAGCAGCAACCATATAATCGAACCAAGCAAAAGATAAAACCATAACTGAAAGTTAGGGTTTATACATAACGCCCCAATAAACTAACCAACCTCCATCGTATGGTGATAATTTGAATGCTTAATTAGGAGTCTTGAAGGTGCACAATCAGTAAACCACGCAGCGAAACAAAAAAACCAAAACGAAACCCTAAAAAACGATTAACAAAACCCTAACAGAAAACACCTATAGCGATCAGAAAATAAAAGTAATTAACAAAGTAATTACCAATGTAATCAAATAGCTGTAGACACAATCTAATTAGAGTTTAAAAGAGGATCGATTTGCAGGATGTTAGGGTTTCGAATTTTTTTTTTGTCGCCAAAGAGGAGAGAGTCGTTTTAGGGTTTTATCCTATTAAATAAAAGTATTAAACTAAAAATATTTTTTATTTTATTTTATAAAAGTATTTAATTATAAATAAAATTATTTAATTAAAAATAAAATTATTTAATTTTAAATTTTATAATGTATAAATCAATTAATTTTTAAAAGTATTAAGTTTAAATTAAATTAGTTACTTTCATAAAAGTATTAAGTTTTAATTATATATTAACTAAAACTATTTATATTAAATTAATTTTTTAATTCTATAAAAGTATTTAATTTTATTTTAATATATATTAAATATAAGTTTTTATATTAAATAAAATTATTAAATACCTACGACAAGTCGTAGGGATTTATTTTCACAAAAATATTCATACATCCCCCCAAAATTTTCATTACCCCGCCAAATCAGAAAAACAACAAAAAATTTTATTTTACCTACGACATGTCGTAGGGAAATGTCATAGGTATATTAGAAAAGCACAAAACTAGATCTGTTCTAACACTTAACAAAACAAATTTTACACCACCATCTCCTCGCTACACCACCATCTCCACCACTACACCACCAGCACCACCACTACATCACCACAGTCGATCCACCATTTCCACCACTACACACGAGCACCATTGTGCACATTCCCTCCTCCCTTCTCCCATTTAATTCTATCCTCTATCCCGCTCTTATTTAATTCTCTTCTCCTTTCTTAGTTAATTTTTATTCTCCCATTTAATTCGAGCACCACAGTTAATATGTTTTTTTTTTTTTTTTTTTTTTTTTTTTAAGATTTTGTTAATTTTTGATTTTTGATGTTTTCTATTTATGTTATATATTCTTGAGTTTTTTTTAATTGTGAGTTGGACACGATGGACGCACGTGATTTAGTGAGTTGAACCACATCAGGTGTTTTTTTGTTCCACAAGTGTGCAATAGCAGTAGCACCAAAAAATACACAATAAAAAAACACACACAATTATGAACTCTTTGAGCAAGCTAAACCCTTTTGCACCACCTTTCTACCCTTCAAGATTCCACCCTCATCATTAGGTAACCATAACAAACCATAACAAGAAATGGGCTGTACACTTTCCTGTATCTACTGGACCAAGAAACCGTGTACCTCCTCGTCGTAAACCATCGGAGAAGCCATGTGTCACCGCTAAAACTTCAATTTTGTTGTTTGATAATATAGGAGAGAATTGTTGGTGAGTTTTTGGGAAGATCATTGTAAAAAGGTGAATGAAATGATGTTGGGAAATGGTGTAATAGCACTTTAACTAGACACACTAACACCATTCTCATGTTTTCACCAACCCTCAACCCTAGACACACTGTTCAAAAAGTCGTAAGCAAACATGATCAAATCTTTTGTATCACAAGCAGATGAAACAGCATGATCTCATTAACCAAGTTAAAGTGCTATTACACATGAAAGGGGGTGGACCCCAACACCTTGCCAAGATCTTGGTTTATGTCCCAAAATCCACCATCCTACTCTCCTACCCTAATTGTTAAAATGACCAATTCAACCCTAATGGTTTAAAGGATCTTTTTCATACCCGATGCATGGATAGTTCTCATTACCTAAAACCCTAAACTATTTAAAATACGCAACGACATATCTTACCTTTTCGTCTCGGCTGTGGTCGCGGCTTGGCCTCGGCGGTGGTCGCGGCTTGGCCTCGGCTGTGGTTACCAAAACACAACTAAAAAGATTACATAACAGCCAAACAATGGGTATATTAACCACAAGCCTGAATCCTATCATATATGGCTTACGGTAATAATATTAATAATTGCAGCATACCTTTGGATTGTATTCTGCATTTCGAGCATGTAATGCGATGGCCTTCAAATCCAATTTGCACTCCAGACTGACAGTAGACACTATTGTAGTTAACGAAACATGATTAACAGAAAAGTACAAACATTGTCGATTGAGCTAAAAAAAATGGGATATCAGTGGTGTTTTTTTAGCCTCAGAATAAGCCGGAAAATCAACATTAAAAGCTTATTTTTTTAGTCTCAGAATAAGCCAGAAAATCAGTGGTGTTTGGCCAAGCTTATATAATGGGCTTACATAAGACTAAATCAAATGTTTGGCTTAGCTTATATAAGAGGTTTTTGATAAGCTCTGACTTTTTTTTAAGGAGAGTTGGGCTTATATAACATGCTCAATTAAATTATACCCTAAATTATAGGTAATCCAACATTCATAATTTTATAAACTAAACCAAACACTTACCTTATCAACTTATTTAACATGAGCTTATGATAAGCATAAGCCAATTCATAAGCTGAGCCAAACACATGCAAATCAATATAATTTTTTTTAAAAGGTTACCACGTATATGAGTCTTGATAAAGTGAACTTTCACCATGACGCATAAAGGGTTTCATAAAATTAGTTTTGAAAATTAATACAAAACACCGAAATCAATTTACTTGAATAAAAATGTACCGAATTATTGAGTTTACCAAGTCTAGAAAAGCTTGAGTCCCTGAGATCGTGTCTGATTATCTAGTTAGTTAGACAATTTTAGCAAAACGAAACTTGCAACCACTCGAATGGTGATTATCTCATTATTATTATTATCACATTATAATCACTTACAAACCACAATACCTAAGCTTTTCAATCAAATCGGTATAACACAAGCTAAATCGAGCTTAATCTTAAAACTAACAAATACCCACAAACAAAAACCCATGAAGCATTAACCAAATAAGAGATACCCACTTAATATTACAACTATATAACAAAAACCTATGAAGCATTTAACAATTAGGCAAGAGTATTTACAAAAATTAGTAAAAACTAAAAGATACCCACTTAAGATTACAACTAAAAGATACCCGTGCGGTGATGTAGTGATGGTGGAGGCGGCGCGGTGATGTAGTGGTGGTGGAGGTGGTGCGGTGATGGAGGTGGTGCTATGAAGATGAAGGAGGTGGAGCAGCTAGCGTGAGTTTTGTGCTTTTTTTTTTATCTCATTTGTAAAAGCAGATCTTGGTTAATAATTGAGGCGATTTTTACGATTAGTTTTCGCCGGGGACATGCCTTCGGTGAAAAATTTGTTTGTCTTCTAGGAAGACTTTTGCCGGGGACTTGTCCCCGGGGAAGGTTATGGCGGGATAAAGTAAAAAGATGGGAGGGAAAAATAAAAAAATCATGAAAAGTTTTCCCGTGGACAAGTCCCCGTCAAAAGCTGTTTTACTCAATATTCATATTAAAAACAATCTTTATTATCATTTTCAATAACTAAGTATAGGTGTTGTGGTATACGTATCATGTTAAACGACCAAGTATAGGTGCTATGGTATACGTATCATGTTAAATGACCAAGTATAGGTGCTATGGTATACGTATCATGTTAAACGACCAAGTATATGTGCTATGGTATACGTATCAAGTTAAACGACCAAGTATATGTACTATTGGTATACGTATTATGTTAAAATGGCGCCAAAAATTCCCAAAAACAATGGCGCCAAAACTTCCCACCAAAAAAATGGCGCCAAAACTTCCCACCAACATGACAAACATATTATATAGTTCTTGTATCTTTGCACGAATTTCACAACCTCTTATCCTCAAAACCACTCAACCTCACAACCTCTTATCTTCACACAAGTTTCAAAACCTGAGATGGAGCCATTTAATCCTTCTATGTGTTCTTGTGGAGCAGGAAATATAAGATTAAGAACATCACATAGAGAATATTCATCTGGACAACAATATTATGCATGTCCTCTGTCAAAGGTGAACAATCATACATTTCTTATTTATGTAAATATACAAATAATTGGGTTGTAATCTCTTATAATTTTCTTATTATGTAACAACCCAGAAAAGAAGATAATGGGTGCGGATATTTTATGTGGAAGGATGAATTTGACGAGTACTTAAGAACAATCTCTTCTCAAGGTTACGGATCTCGCACCAACAGTGCTCGAAATGCCATGAAAAATATCTTAGGATAAACTTCTGGAATCACAAAAACATGTGCTAGAGACAAGAGTTAGGTTCTTTGGAGGCAAGACTTGAAATGGCAAGATTCTGACGACCACGCATGTCGATCGGATGCATTACCGTGAATTTGTTTGGTGACATGGAAAATCTTCGTATGTAGTAGTAGTTGTTGTTGTTCTTGTAGTTGTTGTTGTTTTGTTGATGTTGTTGTTGTTGTTGATGTTGTTGTTGTTGGAATAATACGTATGTTTAACTAATTCGTATGTATCTCATCAAGTATTTTATAAATCAAAGCACATCTTTGGTTGTAAAGTCGACCATGTTCTTAGTTAACAGTTATGGTGTCCAAACACCCTTTTCCAATACTAAATTACATATGCTTAAAGAATGGCCAAGAAACAATATCACTTTAAAATCTTCGTGAGCTGTTAGGTGACATGGAAAATCTTCGTATGTAGTAGTGTTGTTGTTGTTGTTGTTGCTGCTGTTGTTGCTGTTGTTGTTGTTGTTGTTGTTGTTGTTGTTGTTGTTGTTGGTTCTTATAATACGTATGTTTCACTTATTACTATGTACCTTTCAATTTGACCATGTTCTAAGTTAACAAGATTATCGTTTCCAAACACCCCTTTTCCAATACTAAATTACACATGAATAAATAAACAACTTGACAAAAAAACGAAACAGATCAAACGAAACAACTCGGCAAGCAAACGAAACAACTCAAACGATATGATACACACGACATAGACCATAACAAACATCGCCCATTCAATTTTTTTCCTGCTACTTCCGCTCTGCTAGAACTCGCACCATCTTTTCCCTTCCTTTGCTTGACGAACTTCAAACAATGCTTCAAGATTTGTTACCATATTTCCCGCATCATCAAATGTGTAATCGAGCGGGCTTTTTGACTTCATCTTTTCCTTCCTTTGCTTGACGAATCGCTCAAACATTGCTTGACTTCAAGCGTGTTTTCTCCTCCAACACACCATTAGCTTCACGGTCAAATACACCGTAGAATGGCTCTTTCCTTAACCATTCTAGAATGCGGTCTCTCATCAACGGGTCTATGTTCTTATAAGAACCATATTCATCATAAATTTCTGACCCATACGTATCAAGAACTCGAGTAAAGAGATATATCGACGATAAAACCTGTGACCACTCTTTTTCCGGCGTGTAATCAGCCATTATATTGTTACGTGTGTTTTGTGGGAATTGATGATTGGGTTATTTATGTTTTTCCAAGCATCGGGGGTTTAGTTATGTATTAATAGTTGCAATAAAGTGTATTTTTGTAAATATTACTTTTGCCGGGAACATGTCTTCGGGGAAAGGTTTGGCTGGAATTTTCCCGGCAATAATTAGCATGCTTTTGACTTGGTCAATTTTTGGTAAAAGTGAAATACACTTTCGGCGGGGACTAGTCCCCGGAGAAAGGTTACGTTGAATTTTGACTAGCCGGTCAAAATTTGTTAAAAATCCAACATACTTTCGCCGGGGACTTGTCCCCGCCGAAAGTGTTCGTCGAATTTTCCCTAACAGGTCAGCGCATTCATGTGCCACGTCAGATTTAATTTTGTCGTTTAGTGACTTTCGCCGGGGACATTGCGTCCCCGGCTAAAGTCTCCTCGCCCGTCCATCCGATTGTTGTAGTGATTCCTTTTCTAAACATTAACTAAGTTGATTGGTATGTGCTATATGTAACTCCTGAGCTCATGCTATCTATGGATTACACACTCTATCGCATGAATATACTTCACAGTCATAGTTGGTTCTGAAAATGGAACTGTATATATGCCCACATTATATTTGTTTACACTAGTTTGTTATAATGTATCATGTTTTAAGACATGGTATAATGACTGCTATAAGCATCTTATGCTTTATGCAGGTCCCCTGAGTGGTTCGTGATGTCTTTCGCCTTGCCAAAGAAAATGCGCCTGCAATTATATTCATTGATAAAGTCGATGCAATTGCTACTGCCAGTTTTGATGCTCAGACTGGAGCTGATAGAGAAGTGCAGTGTATTCTCATGTAACTTTTAAATCAGGTTAACTGAGTAGCTCATCAAAGGGTCAATGAGTCATTCAGTTAATTTTTTTTTTATTGGGACTTGCAAAATCATGAACTTTGTTTGTTTGTAGATGGATGGGTTTGACCAGACAGTGAATGTTAAGGTCATTATGGCAACCCACCGTGCTGATACTTTGGATCCTGCACTTCTTCGTCATGGTAGGCTTGACCACAATATTGAGTTCCCTTTGCGATAGACGACAAAAAAGGCTTGTGTTTCAAGTATTTTTTGGTGTCCATATCTTGGTTTTATAATGTTTGTTACAACTTGTGCATTGGTCTGTAGCAATCACTGATGATCGAGTGATTGTTATCCTCAACAATGGTGCCAGTCATTCTTCACAAACTTCTATTTTGTCGAGTTTGTCTTTCTTACAATACTTTTTGCTCCATCAACCCTTTCAGAGCACTAGAAAGGCGTTTTTGGCTTTATGTTTTATAAGCTAATAGATGATCAAAATTAGGATCAGATTATCAACTGTCACAGAACGGGGGGTGGAAACTAGTGTTTGGTAGCGCCTAAAGATAATCAGACGTTTGATGGTTGGCAAATTCTTGATTTTTAAGAAATTAATAAAGTGATATTTCTGGGAAAAAGAAGTAGAGATGATTTGTGAAATTAAACTCAGTCCCCCCATATAAGTTTATTATAGACATTGTTGGAACCTACAGGATTGAATACTTTCTAATGTCATAGCTTTAGGCATAGATATGATCATATGGTTACTGACTCCGTTCATGATCTAATTTTATTATCACTTCTATCATGCAGGTTTGCACTGCTAAAATGAATTTAAGTGTCGAAGTTGACGTGGAAGATTACGTACATAGGACAAATATATATTGTACATGTGAGCAGTATTTGCAATTGCAATGTATCACATGTTTGTTGATACATAATATCGGAACTTTTTTATGTAGACGGGAATGTTGTCTCGCCGGCAAAAGTTGTTGACGCCGCTATTTCGCCGGATTGAGTCGCCGTCGCTGTTGGTGTAAAGTTCATGTAAAATTTTGTTATAAAATTTGTATGAATTTTGTTCTAAATTTTATGCAAGGTTTCTATAAATTTTGTTATAAAGCGTATGTGATTATGTAATTGCATTTCTTTTTTTAGATCTAATTTTTATTTTGGTGTGTAAATTTGTTTTATAAGGTTATTTGTGAGTTTGAAATATTGTTAATAAATTGTGTTATATAATAGGTGTAAAATATTTTAAATGAGTTGGTGTTGAAAGAAAAAGAAAAATATATTAGTAGTGGTTGAAATAATATGTGGCAAGGATACAAAACGCCATCATTTTCTAGTAATTAAACTTGTATTACATATAGTAGAAAGTTAGCAATATTAGTACATTTTCGCCAAAAATTATAAAGATTACATGGAAAATGATACATGTTTACATGGAAAATGATAAAGTTTAAAACGATCGGACATAAGACAAAAGAAGTGGGAATATATTGTAGAAAAAAGACAAAACTGCCTCAGGGATCAACGATGTAATGGGGGAAAAAAATACCTCAGTAAAAGTTACTATTTTGAATTATGAGTCAGGACCAACGGTGAAAAGTGACAAAAAATGAAAGTAAAAAAAGCCCAAGGTTTGAAAGTCAAATAAGATAAATAACGAGTCAAACTAACAACAGTTAAGTATAACAGGGCTTAAAAGACCAAACGGGCACCTAAATGGCCACATTAAGGACCATTCCCATGGAACAAGGTTATAGACCAAATGGGGACCAAATGGGCAATTGGAACAAGGTTATAGACCAACGGTGTATTTTACCCTATTAATGTAGTATCATAGAAAATATCGTCCCACAAATAAAATAACATCAATGAGTGAACATGTTGTGCCTGACATCATGCAAAATTACATCTTTTGTTTGTTTTATATGTTTGTAAAATTTGATTCCTACATAGATTTTCCTAAATAAATACTATTCCTTTAATTTCTACATCCATCTTATCTTTAGCTCTCACAATTTTCTACAAATGGATTCATCACCAGATGAATCCTTATAGAAATCCCCCCATCGTTAGAGTCTACAAAGACGGTCGTGTCGTTAAACTCGGTGGCACCAATGTTGTCCCATCCGGTATTGATCCGAATACGGGCGTTCAATCTAAAGACATCATTATCTCGTCCGAAACAGATGCATTTGTTAGGATTTACATTCCTAAGACCACAATTTCCGACATAAAAAAACTCCCACTTTTGGTTTACTTCCATGGTGGCGGTTTTATTATTGAAACAGCCGCCTCACCCACGTACCATAACTTCCTTAACCTCGTATCATCCGAATCCAACGTTGTTGTAGTGTCCGTGGACTATAGGACTGCGCCCGAGCATCATGTCCCCGCTTGTTTTGATGATTCATGGGAAGCAGTCAATTGGGTCGCACAACATGTTAATGGAAATGGACCCGACACATGGCTAAACGAATACACGGATTTTAGCCATGTGTTTTTCGCTGGAGATAGCACGGGTGGTAATATAGCTCACCATATGGCAATTAGGGTTGGTTCAAAAATTTGGGTCGGGTTTCAGATGAAAGTTTGAATCTTGAGGGTATTATATTGCTCCACCCGTACTTTTGGGGGGAAGATAGGATGGGGTCGGAGTCGGATTTTCCATATACCAAAGCAGTTAAAGATTTATGGCTAATAGCCTATCCGGGGACAAGCGGGTCAGATGACCCGCTGATTAACCCGGATAAGGATCCGAAGGTGTCGAATCTTAGTTGCTCTAGGGTACTTGTTTGTGTTGCTGGGAAGGATATATTCAAGGATAGGGGAATTTACTATAAGGTTATTTTGGATAAAAATGGATGGAAAGGTGACATAGAGGTTATTGAGGATAAAGAGGAGGATCATGTATTTTTCCTGAGTAGTCCTCTTGCTGAAATCTCTTGCATCTTGCGCAATAGGATTTGTAGTTTCATCAACAACTAGAAGAGATCATGCTTCAAGGAATATCACATCCATCACGTTAAAATAAAATAATATGATATTGTTTCATGGGTGTAATCATCAATTATTTCAGTCTAGAGAATATGGTTTTTATTGTTTAGCATGCATGCTAATATATGATTAATCTAATCTGTATCGTTTCGTACATTGATTGGAATTTGTTTGACATAATTCATATTACGTAACTTTTAGCTAATATATTAGCATAGTCTATGTACTGTCAAGGGTTTGGCCCATTATTAAGTTTATGGTTTTGCATTTTTTAACCATGATTTCTGACATTTTGACCCACTAATCAACGGGGTTTTATAATTTTCAAATATTTGCATCATGTGTTTAAAATAGAAATGGCAAAAAAAAGACCTTCTACACGCGCGGGACCCAGAACAAAAGTAGGATCAAGGAGAATAATAACATTTCTCGATACCATGACGACGCTCAATGAAAAATTAAATTATAATGAAAAAAAAAGGAAAGAAAAAAAGAAAAAAAACCCTCATATTTTAGATATATTTAAAAAAAAATGATGCATATCCCCTTAATTTCTCTTTCAATATTTGAATTATGTGGCTACAATTTTTTCTCAATCATTCTCATTTTTTTTTCACCGTATCCCTGTTGGGATTTAATACTTATAACAATTATATAAAATCAAATAACATCGTCAAAGACGCGGTGAGTAAATAGGAATAGTATATGTAGATTAATTAACCGAATAAGAAAGCGGCGTCACTGTTGAAATTCGAAAACAAACGGTAATTGAACAAGAACCAAAACCCAAAACCCTAACTTTGGGGTTTATACAATTCGACCTAACCAAGAAGTCGACCACCAAGATTCATGCACATGCGTACTTGTTTTTCGTTCTTGTCACACACGTCTTATTAGCGATTTGATGTGAAAAATAGTTCTTGAATCACAAATAAAACCAAATACTTAATCTTGAGTTAAGCAAATCGAAAACCCTTATGGTGAGGGTGTACGATCGGCCAAAAAAAGAGAAGAGAGAGAGAAATTAGATTATTGGTGATCCAAGTTTAGGAGAATAATGAATCTGAGGGTTTGTATTTATAGTTTAAAAGCTTGGTGACCAAGAATCCCACCTCCTGGGTTTGATAGCCCACGACCGGCCATGTTCCCCAGGGATTCTAGATCCTTCTTGTCCACTAATTTCATTCTTAGTCCTCGTAGTTTACATTTAACGATAGTTAGTCAAAACCCGTTAAATATTAACTATAGTCATGTTTTATTTCGTGACTAATAATTAATAATAACATTTTATATATTAATTATTAACATCAACTCTCATACATAATGTGTGCAATCCTGAAGTCTCGAGCTCAAATCCGGACATACGTATATTTAAATATCCATAAAACCTTTCAATCCCTTCCTGTAACATGACATGGTACATTAGAGTATGTTTTATGGTGATCGAGTTTAGAAACATATTCAAAAAGCTATTGGATCGGCAATGAAAAATAACATTATTTTTCACCGTATCCCCTTCCCATAGCATAACATGACATAATAACATATTATAAGAGGAAGTAAAAGGTATATGAATTGTTGATATGACTGTAATTTGGATGGTTTAAAATCGACTAAAAGTCTAAATCTCATGTATATTACATGTAACAATTATAGATGCTTGGGTGGGACCTTGGTTCGATTTTGACATTTTGTCTTGGCTTTTGGCTTGACACGGATAAAAATCAAGTCATGGAATCCGAAATAAATCTGATATGACGATCATCTATACATCTCTAGTTTGCCCTCTTTAATAATTTTTCTAGCTCATCCTTTAATTGTTGTGAATAAGATTTCTTAATGCTTTTCTAATTCCCAACAAAGCAAATTTTTACACAATTATATTGTCTATCTTACAAAGGTTTCTAAGAGACTTTAATCCATAACTTATTACTACGTAGTTGATGAGCACACCCACATACTACTTGGTCGAAAGCATTGCTTGGGCGACTAAAGTTGGCTTTTATTCAAATATTCAACATAACATATTACATGTTTCTGAAGTTCATAAATTGGGAGTTGATAAACAAAGAATAAAGGAAAAAAACGCTATGCTATTGAAATATTTTCTTAAGGTACTTGACAAAAGTTCAATGCAGAACAAGAATTATCTAAAGATCAAGGCACTCCATCTCAGCCATTAATCTATCCTTCATCCTACGGTCCACATTAAAATAACTGCATTCATTTTGATTTGAAACAAGGGCAGATTTGTAATTTTAAACACTCAGATTTGTAAGGGGTCGGTTAAATCTCTTTCAAAACATACATTCATTTCATAAATTTCTTTGTCTCTCCCACATTTTTTCCCATTCCCCCAAATAAAACCCTAACATTTTCTATCAAATTGAATACAAAATCAACCAAATCGGTTGTAAATCATGGACATACGACATGAAGTAATACTATCTAAAGTTGAACCGTTGCCTGAATCGTCTTTGTTTCAACTCACTCATCAAAGTGAGCATCAAATGTTGATATTGGTAAATTCTTTTTGAATATAATTTGATTTATTATTCATATTATTCGATTGATTGCTATTATGATTCTTATAGTGTTAGTTGTTGAATTTATTAGAAATATTTTGAATTGATTAATTGATTTTTTGTTTACTCATACTCTAATTGTGATTCAATTAGTTATTTTTTGTTACTGCTATTTGTTGACTTGTATTATTGTCTTATATGGTCTATGCCGTTTAAACACCAACATCACCATCCATACTTCACATGAATCACAAGTCAACCATTCCATACATTAGCCTTATGGGGCACATATTTTAAATTATTTCCTTATTTTGATATGATGGTGCATCACTGTTGTATAGAATAAGTCAAATATAGAACACTAAACATTTTTTTTAATGATTCTAATTATAGCTGGAAAACTACCATTACGCAATCAATGAGTTAGAAAACAAAAAGGAAACTAAAATATTCACTCATTCATGTATAAAGCTTGGTTTTCTTATAGTTTGTCCCATTTGTATTAATTGACTCTATTTTTTCCTAAAGAATGAACATGACAAAGACAGAAAAGATAAAGAAAATGTGCAAGATATGATCAAAATGAGTAAGAACTGTATAGTAAATCTGCCATGTACGTACATTGTCGGAGACTTTGTATGTGCTTTACGAGTAGACACTAAAGAATTTACTTGTGAAAGAGTTGATAAAATGGTTGGTCAGGTGATACTAGTGAGTATTGAAGCTGGTAGAGAGGTCACAGATTATGCAATTGAATGGGCGGTTCAAAACGTGATCAAGCCTATGGATTCACTAATCCTACTTGCGATTATCCCTTCTATTGATTATTGCCCGCTTCGTCAAGAATAGCCCATAACACTTTCAAAGTATTATTTTCTCGTTCGAAGCGGCGGCCATGAAGAGGAGGGTATTGATGATTTAGATATCGTGATGGTAGATCCATGGTAAGCTCTTTATAATTCTTTAGCTTATTCAATTTCTTTGGTATTATTGGATCTTTGAAGTGTACGATGATCTTTTATTATTCAATTTGCTCATATTCAGCCGAGCAGTGATTGTCCCATGGAGAATGGTTATGCTCGTCCGGTTGAAGGAATCGATGTGTTAGTTGACATGCAAAGTATGGTGGTTATCGAGTTCAAGGACCGCAAACTTGTTCCTTACCACCAACGGACCCGATGAGAAATTATACACTGGTGAAACGGGAGGCGTTGATCGAAGCGATGTGAAACCGCTAAACATCGTTCAACCTGATGGTCCTAGTTTTCGCGTTAATGGTCATTTTGTTCAGTGGCAGAAGGTCTGCGGTATTAATACTGTCCTCTTTTATATTCCGTTGGGTTTACACTTTACACGACTAGTAGGATTAAAATTTTCTTTTGTTAATTTATTTCAGTGGAATTTTTGTATTGGCTTCACTCCTAAGGGAGGGTTTGGTCATAAATTTTGTTGCATATGTTGATGGCAACCGAGGTCACAGGCATGTAGCCCATTAGAGCCCATTAGATTAAGCCTCATGGATATGGTTGTTCTCAGTGACCCAATGACCCTCATTCTGGGAAGAATGCATTTGATGCAGGGAAGATGGACTTGGTAAAAATGATCATTCTCTTAAAAAAGTAAGCCTTTGAGTCACATGATATATCTAATGTAACCGTAAGTCAAATAGATACTTTGTTCACAACATGACTATATTCATGTTCAGGGGTGTGACTGTTTGGGTTCCATGAAATATTATGACGCACACTTAACCAATTTCACCAGGGGTATTGAAACAATGGAAGATTGTATTTGCTTGCATGAAGAGGATCATAGAATTTTGTTGAAATAGAAGGTTAGTCTTAACTTATCTCTAACCTGCTCTCGCCATTTCTGAACTTCTCATTTTCGTTATAGTACTCCTTATTACTAATCGCAGGCCCAAAAAAAATCCACTTTCACTTTTTTTATTTTACGCTTATCAGCAGGTTTTCGTTGTAAACGATTAAAAATATCTGGTCAATATTTTCTTTTTCATGTATCTCGTGTGATGTATGTTTTCGACCCAATTCATGTGATCTATTTTGAATCACATGTGATTATACATGGATCACATGTGATTATACATGGATCACATGTGATTCACATATGAGTCACATGTGATTTTCATATGAATCGCATGTGATTTTCATATGAATCGCATGTGATTTCACATGTGAATCGCATGTGATTTCACATGTGAATCGCATGTGATTTCACATGTGATTCACATGGATCACATGTGATTTAGGTAAAAAGAATATCACAGCAAATTAATAGTTCATACTTTCAAAGAACATACCTTAAAATCTACCACTGTTTTGTCATTGAATCTATTTTCGCAGTGTTTCACGTGGAAAGATATTTGGGTGAAGCGTATGAAGTTCAAGTACGCCATAGAGATATCTTAGACAAGTTGAATGTGCATGCATAGAGGATGTTTGAATTGGCTAAGCATCTTAAAATTTTGGTTGATGGAATCTACCACAGAGATATCGTAGACAAGTTGATGTAACGCAATTAGGTAGAGTCTGACGTAATTGTTAAAAACATGTATATGGTAGTTTGGATTTCCTTCTCTGAAGTATGAGTTGTTTTCAGACAAGTGTCAACAATTGTATGTTATAACTTGTCTATGGAAATATTAGAAATAGTCTAATACATGGCCATGTTGTTTTCTAACTGTGTTTTTGAGTATGTATGTGTTTAAAAACAAGTATCGAAAGATGTATCTTATGAATTAGTGTAATTAACAAGTTTTCTGATAACTTCTTTAGTATCATATTTACTCGGTAAAATGCATGCTTTTTGAGGTAAATCACATGTGGTTCACACATGGATCACATGTGATTCAGACTTGACTTGATAACACAAATCACATGTTTTATTTTATGTCTACGTTATAAAACTGTTGAGTACTTACTTGTATCTCACATTCAAACATAATACAAATACCATAGTTAAAGCATTTTGTAAAGTATTTTGTATTAGAGAAATAAACATTCCATAAATTCAATAAATAATTCGTATAAAACATTACAAAGATTATAAAGAAAATGAAAAATAAATTGAAATCGAAAGTTTTCAAGCATCTATAACCGTTATAATTTTCTCCACAATGTCCACATTTCTTCTAGTGCTTCACCCTTACTTGAAATGCTCTGTCTCTTCCATTCATTTTATGTTTGTCCTTTCTTTCATTCTATGTAATCCTGTACATGGATCACATGTGATTCACATATGAATCACATGTGATTCACATATGAATCACATGTGATTCAGATAAAAGAATCACGTGTGATTTACTTCTTTCTAGCTAAAAAGAGAATCACATGTGATTCAGAAAAAGAGTAAAGCACATGTTACTTACATTATTTCATAACAAAACGCAAAAAAATTACAGAATCACACATAATTTTACCAATAATTACTTGTACATCATCTTCTAGATGCAATTACTATTTCATCATCTTATGACTTCATACATAAAAACTTTTTTGAAATATTGCAATTTTGTTGTATTAAGAAAACTCAAACAGCAATCCAAACAACCATATTAAACTAAACATCTAATTGTATTTCTAAATTAACAAACATGTTTCAATACATATAGTAGTTAAAACCCACCAAAAAAAGTCCCATATTAACAATCTCAAACAGCCCCTTTTGATTAATATAATTTATTTTAGAAAAAAAAAAATGATAGAAACAACAAAACCAAATTTGGATTCAATAGAAGAAATAACTTACAATGTTTGAGCTTAAAGTTAAACTTGAACCCATGAAAAAAAAACTAACTACATCTAGTTGTATTTTAACTTGAAGTGGAGAAACCTGCTTGTTCAGTGAAGAAAATTCATTAAGTTTTGCTCAAATTCAAACATGACAAATTTATGCAAGTCTTTATCAACACGTCAAATTCTGCCATTTTTAGATCAATAGAGGACGACGGATCGACGTCAGACGGCGGAACAACGTATTAATGGCGGCTCGATGACGCTTTAACGGCGGATCGGCGGCTGATCGACCGTGATATGGAGGATCGACGAATACGACGGTTTACAGTGGTTTATGTGTATTTTTGTGTGTTTTGATGATTTTCGTGTGTGTTATTTGGTTTGTTTGTGTTATCGATGAGAGATAATTGCTTAATTTTTTACAAGAAAATGAGCAGGAATGAGATAATTTTTGTTTTTATATAATTACATTTTTGCCCTTGTTTTGTGATTGCAAAGATGATGAGAGCCATCGGATGAAAGTAGAATGAAAGGCCAGGATTCGCTGGTTTGTTCTTTAGAAAATTCAGGTTTGTAGTGGATCTCACCTCTAAGGTACTTATGATTAGTATAAATATATAGCTAGAGTTCATCTCCCATTTTATCAACTCTTGCAAACTTTCCGATCAAAAGTCTTGCAATAAATCAGTTGTTTAAAATTAACTTTGTCATCCAATAACTTAATTCCGATTTGTCATAGGAATAGCAAAGCGAGTTCCAAACTTTTGTAGTATGTATCATGTTATCTAATAATATTTCACAAGTAAATTACCAAAATAATCCATATTAAGACTCATATTACGAGAGTGAACTTTTTTCACATCATTTACCAAAATGACCAAAACATGTCACTATCATGTTTCATTCGCCCACATGCCCATATATCAATGTTTTAACAGTTAGTAACTTTATTTTAAAATATTATGTCACAATCATAGCTTTTATTGTTTACCCATCTTTATAGTTTATCCATCTTCTTATGGAGCTGGGCTTTGGGAGTTAACAAACATGAAATTATTTGTATTTCACTATATGTTTCGTCAAATAAAAGTGAGATTAAACCAAGACAATTAAGAGATCCATATTGATATCACATTTGTATGTCAACCTATCAACAGAAGAGGTCAACAAACCAAGACCCCTAAGAGATCCATATTTATATCACATTTGTATGTCAACAAACAAACAAAACACTCGCCCCACAAATGCACTCTCCCAAAACAAATACACTCGCCCCAGACCCTCGCCTAGCTCCTCGTCCCCTCGCCTAGCTCTTCTTCCAAACCCTCGCATAGATCCTCGCCCAAACCCTCGCCTAGCTCCTCGCCCTCACCCCACCTCTCGCCTACTTCCTCGCCTACATCTTCACTTCCTCGCCCAAACCCTCGCCTACATCTTCACCTCCTCGCCCACCTTGAAGGTTATACTAATAACGAGTACTAAATTTATTAAAGACAAAAACTACAGCCATTACACCACAATTAAATGACAAAAACTACCCACAATTAAACTCAAACTCCCCCAAATAATAAAAAAAACCACAGGCCATTCACTCCCTCATTCAATTCCCCATCTTTCTCCATCTTCCATTACTCACTCATTTATTCATTTAAACCACACCTAACTCAATCTTTTTATAAAAACCATACCTTAGGCGATCGACCTTTATGTGTTTTTTGGCTGATTTGTGTGTTTTTTGACCGACCCACATACCTTTGGCGTGCATATATGGTACTTTGTGTCCGGGTTATTCTATTTTTTTGGGGTTATCTCTCTTTTGGTTGGCACTTTGTGTTAGTTGCAAGTATTTTATTCACAATGGCTGCTGCATGTCCGATATGTTTTTATATACAAAAGTCAACAATCAATTCATAATTAGTGATTATTTTTTTCTATTTTAGTGGTTAGTTATTAAAAAAAGTAGAAGCACTTAATTAGTGATAGAATTGGAAACTCAAATCATTGACATTTTTGTTGTTTGTTTTTTTTTTGTTTTGTAGACTTATGAAGCACAAGTGACCATTCGTAGTCGTTTTAGCTTGTTGAAAAATTTTAGAACCATGCATGGTAGAGATATAGTTGTACATATGTTTAGGAATCGTTGTTTTAGGGATTGGTTAGATGTACCTTTTCTTGACCAGGAACCTAATTTAGGAAACCCTAAAAAGTAGGTACTTAGGGAGGATCAGGGGGATGAAGAGATGGACGAAGGAAACGGGGATGAAAAAACTGATGAACTGAAGCTGACTAAGTATGGTTTTATCTAGGGTTTTAAGGTAGGGGGGTTTTGTTTTTTTTTTTTAATATATGTTTAATAATTTGTAGCCTTACAAACTTTTTTTTAGACATGGATTGAAGAGGTAATGCGCGAATCTAATCGATTTTGGATAAAGGAGCAAAATGTTGTACCTATGGGCGTCTCTTGGCGTATTAGAGTCAGATTTCTTAGAGAGCATTGGGATTATTTTTTTGGCCATAACGACAATGATGTAAGTTAACACATTAAAACTCAAATATTTTTTGTATATTTTTTTTCATTATTATACTCTGTATTAAAACTTATAATCATACTTGTAATTTTTTTGTTGCACATACTTCCAACAAAAGGAACTATCTATCCGTGAGACAGATCTAGAGCTCCAAGCTCCGTTTTGGATAGCTAGTACACAATTTTTTGCTAATGCAAAGCCCACTGATGTTTTACCACAAATGCCGTTTAAAAAGAGGCTACATAGATGGAAGCCAACACGATTGCAAGCTGCAACAAATGGGCCACAAGCTCCATCTACTACAAACAGACCACCAGGTCCACCTTCTTCAAATTATGATGGTATTAGTTTACAAAAAGTTTTTGACGAGATTATGGAGATGAAGAAAATCATTGAGCCGTTCCAGGTAATTTTATTAATAAACTTAGTTTACCTATGTTTCGTTTTATGATATTAGGCACTATTGACTAATGTATACTTATTCAATTTACAATTTAGCAATTTCATGCATGGGTGCAACGTGTGAAGGATCTTGAGTCTATACTTGAGCAGAATACAAAGGCTCCCACAAAGACAGATTATAAGGTCGATGTAGATGATCAGATCGATACAGAGGTTCGAGGTGAATTTTGATGTTGGGAAGGATTCTGGTTTTAGGTTCGATGTGGAGGTGATGATAAGGTTTTGAAATACGCGAATGGATCATGGTATCCTAAACATCGGAATGATTGTAAAGATGTACGTATTTTTTATTCACCTTTTTCATGATATATTTGAAATATTACATCTTTTTCTTTTATATACCTTTGTATACTAACTAGTTATAATTTTTTTTACTTTAGATATACATGCCTATTCATGATTCTACCTATGGTTGTAAAGATGGAATGATTTTAAAGATGTACGTATTTTTTATTCACCTTTTTCATGATATATTTGAAATATTACATCTTTTTCTTTTATATACCTTTGTATACTAACTAGTTATAATTTGTTTACTTTAGATATACATGCCTATTCATGATTCTACCTATGGTCATTGGTATCTCTCGGTATTAAACATCCCTTCTGGAAGGTTTTCTTTTTATGATAGCTTAGATAAGATGAAGATTTCTAATAATTTTTTTACTAAACATTGGAATGATTGTAAAGATGTACGTATTTGTTATTCACCTTTTTTCATGATATATTTGAAATTTTACATCTTTTTCTTTTATATACCTTTGTATACTAACTAGTTATAATTTTTTTTACTTTAGATATACATGCCTATTCATGATTCTACCTATGGTCATTGGTATCTCTCGGTATTAAACATCCCTTATGGAAGGTTTTCTTTTTATGATAGATTAGAGAAGATGAAGATTTCTAGTAATGTGTACTTTACACATTTTAAAGAAATGATTGGTGTAAGGTTTCCTTTGCTCTTGCGCGCAATAGGATACTTTAAGGCTAATGGTTTTGATGATACTGGCTATAAGATTACTTTCCATCATCCTGAAAATGTGCCTCAGCAGTCTGGGTGTTTTGGAGATTGTGGACCACTAATGTTGATGTTTATGAAGACTCTTTTACGTGGTTCTACAATTAATCTAGTTGCTGATACCATTGAACTTGGACGTAGAGCTCGAGAAAGCATGGTGGAGGAGTTATATGATACCGTAGTTCCTTTTGATCCTTATCTAGTGGATGATAAAGTTATTCCAATTTCTTTGTTGCCCTTCTCTTCTTGATGAAGAAGTTACTCTAATTTCTTTCTTTGGTGCTTTAGTAGTTTTTTCTATTTGTGTTACCGAACGATATTTAAGTAATTTTTATGTATTTTCGGACATGTTTAAAATTTATCCAAGTGCATGATTTCTAGTTGACAATCAATCTTATTTTTCAAGGAAACACATTTTATGTTGCTCTATAAGAACAAGTTATGAGCAAATGAAATATTTGAATAGACTATATTTATAAGCAAATGAATCTACATCTTAGCAATGAATATGATACACCAAATTTGATAAAAAAAATATCATGTCAGGATATTCCAAGCCATCAAATTCACCATTTTTAACATGCTTTATATCTTAAATTTTCTACCTACCAATTTAACATGCTTTATATCTTAAAAATAGGCGATAAAATGGGCAAATGAATCTTCATTTTAGCAATAAATTTGATACACCAAATTCGATAAAAATGTCATGTCCGGATATTTCAAGCCATCAATATTCACTATTTTTAACATGCTTTATATCTTAAATTTGATACCTACCAATTGAATGATGTCTTAAAATTCAAGATAAGATAGTCAATGAAAATAGCAAATTCAATATGATACACCAAATTTGATAAAAAAAATATCATGTCAGGATATTCCAAGCCATTAATATTCACTATTTTTAACATGCTTTATATCTTAATTTTGCTACCTACCAATTGAATTGAATGATGTCTTAAAATTCAAGATAAGATAGTCACTGAAAATAGCAATGAATTTGATACATGAAATTTGATAAAAGTGTCATGCCGGGTTTTTCCAAGACATCAGAATTTACTATTTTTGACATGTCTTAAATTTAGCAGAACGATGTCTTAAATTTGAACATGTCTTAAATTTTAGAGAGTCTTTGAGTATTCAATGTAAAACATACAGATTTCATAAAAATGTCATGGGATATCTCTTTTACGACATCTTCTCTATAATGAATATTCACTATTATCGATGCATTGAATTTTTATTTACTGGTTTATGTGCTGGCAAATTTAATACACCATACATGTCCACTTCAGATTCAAAATTTAGACATCATTCAAATTATTTAAGACATGCTCAAATTTCAAGTTTTTCATACATTATTCACATCTTTTTGATACATCTCACTTCTGAAATGGATATGAGTTTAACAAAAGGAAAATTTAGATTGTGCATTGTTAATGGTGATCGTCACTCTAACGTTCTTTTATAAAAAAAATCACTTATAGTAGTTTTAGGCAATACGTCGGGAATAAATTTGCTCTAGATATTAGCGGGGTTATAAGTTTATCATACCGTCTCCCTTCTGGTGACCAAGTTTACGATATCAACGATGATGAAGAGTTGAGGTATTTCATAAATTTTATTTTATCTACAAATAAAGATCAAATGATATTGTATGTCAATCAATTTTATCAAACACCACATTTAGATCCTTATCATAGTCAAACTGGCCAACATTCCCAAACATTTCCATCTCAAACCAATTATCAACCTTGTAATAATTTTCCATATTCTCAAAACATTCAACCTTCTCAAGATTTTTAGCTTTCACAAAATCTTCAGCAACATCAAAATTTTCATAATATACAATATACACAAAATATTCGATATTCTCAGAATATTAAATATAATGAATATACATCAACATCATCCTCAAACTATTGCCAATGGCTACATCCAACAGTATGACATTCAATACCAAAATTACAACACCCAAAATCAATGATATTTCACTCCACACCATGAAAGCCATTTTAGATCTGAAGCTGATACTATAATAGAATAGGATGAAGATGATGATGAAGACGATAAAGTTGAAATTGGATATAATCCGGACATTGATATTGATGATGAAGAGGAAGAAGAGGATTTTGGTGAAGTTCAACATGAGAAGAGAGACAAATGTTTTAATGACTGGCAAAAAGATACTTTTAAGCACATGCCAAGAGATTTTTTAGCAACACCAATTTTTGAAGTCAAACCAAGAAACTCAAAAAATAATGATTCTTCAAAACTTGTTTTTTTAGGATGTTGGTTTAAACCAAAAGATGAATGTGTATTGAAAATCAGTGAAAAATGTTTTTTAGATGGTTATGAATACAAAGTTAAAAGAACAAATCCTCAAATATTTAATGTCTGTTGTGTGGTGGAAAAATGTTTATGGAAAATACATTGTGGAAGTTATAAGGGTAGTATGATGTTTGTTACAAAAAATTTTGAAGACAACCTCACTTGTCCAAGAACCATAACACGGCAGCATCATAGAAATGCTAACAAAGAATTAATTGGTTACATTGTCAAAGAGCAATTAGCAGATCCCAATCGGGAATATAAACCAAAAGATATAATAAAGGATATGGCTGTACGTTTTGGAGTCAATATTTCCTACCAGCAAGCATATAGGGGTTGCATAAGTGGTTAGAGATGCTTAGGGGTGGTCCTGATGAATCTTTTGAGAAATTGCCTTATTATTGCCACAATTTAGAAAAGAAAAACCCTGGCTCTGTGACAAATATAAAAGTTGATAACGAAGGAAGATTTGAAATGCTGTTTATTTCCATTGGTGTTGTGGTAAGTTATTAGTTCAATAAATTTTTGAAAATTCGCTTATTTTTTTAGCTAACTAAAGTCATATTTTTCATGTTGTCACAAATTCGTAGTTTTCGGAATCATTTAAAACCAATGATAATAATCGATGGTGCTCACTTAAAAAGTGGCTTCTACAACGGAGTCAATCTTCTAGCTGTAGGTATGGATGGTAACAACTAGATATTACCTATCGCTTATGGTATTTGCCAAGGTGAGGACGGCCCCGGGTGGATATGGTTCCTTGAACAGTTGAAGTTTTGCATCGGTGAAAAAGGTTTGACAATCATATCCGATCGACACCGGGGATCATTCAGGCTGTTAAAGGTTTTCCCAAAAGCTTTTCATGGTTATTGTTGTCGTCATTTAATGATGAACGCCGTCATAAATGCTCAAAGATTCAAATCTATATATTGGAAGATGTGCAAGGCGTACACGATCCATGAGTTCGACGGTTACTTGGCCATGATACAGGTTGCTAGACCTAATGCATATATCAAACTTAAAGATGCACAATATTCAAAATGGCCTCGGGCTCATTGTGTTGCTAATCGTTATAATTACCTAACATCTAATAGTGCAGAGTATGTTAATTCATTAAGCCGGAAAGCTCGTAAACTTCTAATTACAATGCTCATGCAATTCTTTAGAGATCTACTACAGAGGTGGTATTATGAAAGGATAGAGATAGGAGGTATATTTTTTAACTATCATTTTAAAATCTGGTATTATCAAAATGTTTTTATATAAAACACTTAACTGTATAGTATTTATTTTTAATTATGTAGATGCTGGTGAAAATGAGCTTACACCTTGGGCAGAAGCTAAAGTGGCATTTAGAATACAAAAAAGTTATTCTTTAAATGTCTTCGGTATCAATGTTGACAGATACCAAGTGGATGATAAACATGCAAGCTATGTTGTTGATATAAGTAAACATATTTGCAGTTGCAGAAAATGGCAACTTTCAGGCTTACCTTGCAATCACGTAATAGCTGTTTCAAGATTTCTCAATATTAACGATTTGGGTATTTGGGGAGAAAAATGGTTCATGAAATCTACATATAGAGCAACATATGAAGAATCAATTAATCCAGTTGGTGATATTGAAGCATGGGACACTCCAGCTTATGTCACACCTATTTTACCTCCTTACCTAGGTAAAAGTTCAGCAGGGAGAGCTAAAAATAAAGATCATATCCCATCTAAAAGAGAGATGCCAAGAGAACCATATTGTACTCGATGCACAAAAATTGGGCATTCTAAAGATAGATGTCATGAACCTACATCTTCACAAAGATCGGCATACGACATCTTTATGTAATTGTTTGGGTGCTATTGATGGTTAATCGAAAAAACAATATCTTTATGTTTAATGAAAAAATATGCAACTTTATATAAGTGATTGATGAATCTCAGCTATATGTTAACTAAAAAATAATTGCAATTTGTAATTGAAAAAACAATACGTGTTTGTTGCAAAAACGAGCTTAATTGAAAAATAACAAACAAGTTACGTTGAATAACGAATGCAAATAACATAAGATTACATTGAAAATAACTACACATTCCTAACCTTCTTAGAGCATGAATAGTTGTTTTCTTTACGAACTTTGACCTTTCTCTTCTTTGGCTTGATCTTTGTATGAGTGAATTGGTATCTTGTAACATGGGAACATGTCACACCGGATATCAGTATCAGTGACCAAAGGTAGCAAACCATCATCCAAACTATTATTCGGTTTTTGAAAATAAAAATATCTAGGTGTTTTTTCATCATAACCCAATTCCCTTACAAGTTGATGCAATTCATCCATGACAAAGGTGTGAAAATCAACATAAGCGTAAAAACCCTCGTCGAAGGTGATACAACCAAATTTGGTAGAGAAAGTACCATAGTGATGTAGCCTAATTGAAAAAAGTAGTTCATCTTTATCACCATCTTCACCGTATATTACTTCTGTGAAGTTGTACTGGCCTTTAGATCTCCATTCACGAACAACCATATTGTAACACCCCCAAATCTCGGACCAGCGGAAGACTTAATCAAGTTTTCAGGGCGTTACTATTGGATTGGTATCGCACACAAGTATAGCAAAAAGATAGTCATTTAACATTCAAAACCAATCCCAAATTTAAGTATTCAAAACATTTAATCCAAAAGTATAATTATTAGGCCCAAAACATGATTTAACAAAATAGGTCCCCAAAGTTTATCAGAGTCAGAAATGATCCTTGAACCCCGCCTTTTTGCCAAGCTTCCACAAACCACGTATTCCAAACATCTTTCAAATACAGAAATCATGCTAAAAGGTCACCACTTTGGTGAGTTCATAGGTTTAAGTTCAACAAAATCATAGTGGACCAAGAGGAGTTGATTTGCTATGCAAGAACTAAGATAGATAAATACCGATCCTACCGGATCACCAACCATAAACATGTCCCGCATCCGAGGACTACTCGTAGTAGTTTTGCTAGATGCATGGTTGAAGTGAAGTCGGATGAGGTGCTTAGGACGACCTTCTTGTTGAGATACCGTTACTTGATGGGTCGGGTTCGACTATTGAGAAGATACAGGTTGAATACAGTGGAAACCACCTCATTGTGATAAATGTAAGATTTTGGTCATACTCTTATTGAATGTCCGAAAGTTGTTGAACCTCCCTTTCGACCTACTAAGCGTGTTAATGATGGTTTCAAGGCGGTCAATAATAAGAAGAAGGAAAGCAAGGTGGATCTACTATTCCGGTCAAGGAGGGTTTACTAAACCTGTTGTGGGTAAGCAGTTTCAATATCAACCCAAAAGACTCCTCCCGAACCTAAGAAAGTGGAAGTCACTAAGAAGAATGCTTGATGTGGCTAGTTCGAGTGGAACAAAGATCTCACATCTAATCGGTTTTTGGGTAAGGGGTAATCACACTGGTAAATATAATAACCAAAAGCGTTTAAGTGCAATGGATATGAGTGAAATCCCATATCTCGACCGTTACATAGGCATAAAGCTTACATAACAAGATACTTCCTATTTTCTAAACAAGAAAACAAACCACTACTCAAATGATAACATAGGACATAACAAAGAAAATTACTTCCTAGGACCTTGAAGCTTGGTGCCATACATGGCATTAAAGGCATCAAATTCTGGAAGATCATAAACCCGATTCGCATAGTCATCGTAGTCATAGTCATCATACTCATCTTCAAGCTCTTGGCCACCACCGAATATATTAGCGAGAATCATCAAATGGGTTGTAACCACCTCATCTTAAGAATCGAAAGCACGATCTCTCTACTTTAGAAAAGGGTTAACTCTCTTAGTAGAAGAGCGGGCGGATTACAAGAATCACTAGTTTTAGGAGCCACACCGACTCCATCTCTTTCAAATCACTCACAAGGGTTCTTGTGATGCAAGACTGTCTTAGTAGACTTATCTTCTTCCATTGTACGACCGAATCCACATCCTTGTTGGTGTCATTAGAAGGAATACCAAACGCATCCGTATTTTCTATATTAAGAGCATCAAACTTGTTAGATGTGAGATCTTAGTTCCACTCGAATTAGCCACATCGAAGCATTCTTCTTAGTGACTTCCACTTTCTTAGGTTCGGGAGGAGTCTTTTGGGTTGATATTGAAACCGCTTGCCCACAACAAAGTTTAGTAAACCCTCCTTGACCGGAATAGTAGACCCACCTTGCTTTCCTTCTTCTTGTTATTAACCATCTTGAAACCATCATTAACACGCTTAGTAGGCTGAGCAGGAGGTTCAACAACTTTAGGACATTCAATAAGAGTATGACCAAAAATCTTACATGTATCACAATGAGGTGGTTTCCACTCATATTCAACCCGTATCTTCTCAATAGTCGAACCCGACCCATCAAGTAACGGAATATACGGATGCTTTTGGTATTCCTTCAAATGACACCAACAAGGATGTAGATTCTGGTCGTACAATGGAAGTTAATGAAGATAAGTCTACTAAGGCAGTCTCGCATCACAAGAACCCCTTGTGAGTGATTTGAAAGAGATGGAGTCGGTGTGTCTCCTATAACTAGTGATTCTTGTATTCCGCCGCCTCTTCTACTAAGAAAGTTAACCCTTTTCTAAAGTGGGAGATATCGTGGTGTCGATTACGAAGATGAGGTGGTTGCTAACCCATTTGATGAGTCTCGCTAATATATTCGGTGGTGGCAAAGAGTTTGAAGATGAGTACGATGACTATGACTACGATGACTATGCGAAGCGGGTTTCGATCTTCCGTGGAATTTGGATGCCTTTAATGCCATGTATGGCACCAAGCTTCAAGGACCTAGGAAGTAATTTTCTTTCATTATGTCCTATGTTATCATTAGAGTAGTGGTTTGTTTTCTTGTTTGAAAATAGGCGTATCTTGTTATGTAAGCTTTATGCCTATGTAACGGGTGAGATATGGGATTTCACTCATATCCATTGTACTTAAACGTTTTTGTTAATATATTTACCGTGGTGCGAGATTACTCCCTTACCCAAAAAAAAATCGATGGACTACTGGGCCTGCGACTCTAGTCCGAAGACTGTCGTGGCAAAATCTAGAACAATTGCCAACCCGGACTGGGTCGAGTAGAAGTCTATTCTTAGCTAGGCAACCGTTATAGCAATTAGGATTGCTACCCTAGTCTAAGGCAACAACTACCGCACATCTATCTAAGCATCAAACATATAAGCAAATCCAAATAGTTTTCACGGTGCGAAAGCAAGAGCATGATTCTCTCCCAATATAGTTAAAGCGTAGATAAAAGTGGGGCTATAAAACTCACCTCAAGCAATCAATGTACAAATAAACACTAGCAGAAGATAACAGTAATCACGGCACAACAACTATCGACTCGGCACAACCTATTAATGTAGACCAAACTTAATATATATATTCCTCGAAATCAACATTATCTATCCCAATGTATTCCATTTCGTTATTTCCTAGAATGTCTCGTTTCACCATTTAATCCTAGTGTTTGGTATTCCTCATGTGAGTGTATCGACTCAATATGATGCTATGAATGCACTCAATCAACCAATATATAACTCAATGCAACACAATGAGACCTCTAAACGATAAGCTCCATAGTTCAATAAGTTTCGGAATAAATAGTAGACCTTATCGAATTCGTCAACTCGATAAACTCATTTATTTACTCGTGTCGCTTATTATCCCATAAATCAATCGTATCCTAAAGAGTCATAAGGATAATTCACCCATTAATAAGGTTACCCAACGTACCTAGCGGGCTCTTATTAGATTCGTCAACCTAATAAGTCCGCTACCCACGTGGATCAACACTATTAATGCTAGGTTATCCGTAACCCATGCACACAACGTAAGTAAATAAATACTTAAACTAGTATTAAATGTCCACAATTGATATTTATCGATAAACGTGTACTCGAAACATTAATTACTTATTTATTATAAAACATTTCCAATTTAGTCGTTAGTTTCCGTTTAAAGTAGTAGATAACAAGATAAGACTTGTTATCGATATTTTTGGTACAAAAGCCCATTATTATTTATATTTCATAGTCTATTAGCATTTTCATGTTTATATATATATTTCGTCAAATTCCAATATTAATCTCATATCGTTATTCGTTTCGAGTCCACAAGCACGAGTAATGACTTCTCGGCTTTTAATCAATCAATAGTCCATGTTACGGCTTTGTCGGAGTCAACTATTGACTAAAAAGTCAAAGTAATACCGACGTAGCTCAAAGTTGACAATATATATATCAAGTCCAATTTAAAAGTCATAATAGCACAATTCAATCCCAAAACAACTCAAATCAATCTCGCCAACCAATCAATCAACCCAATATACCCGAAACCAATGTTATGACCCTAATGGTCATGACACGGTCGCGGTTAAGACCACGCGAACCAAACAAGCCCTAGAAGCTTTTCGGCTCCACGCTTCTCATCCAAACCTCAACTACATCAACCAATAAGCTACCAAAACGACCCGACCCGGACCCGTGGCCCAAGTGGGTCACGTACACCAACCAAGGCTCACGTACGTGGCCTTGGTGGCTCGTACACCATGCCAAATCCCATCAAACATCACCCAAATCAATACCACAACATCCAAATCCAATCATTCAAGCTCCAATCATTAACCAAACACAAAACCCATCATCTACTCTAACCAAAAATATGAAACTGGACCTAAAATGCATAAACCCATCAAATTGATACACCACATTCTTACCAAACACTAATTACTTTTTTATTTAGATGTTAATTAGACTTAATTCCACGTTTCACCCAAAAGCCCTAAAATTATCATAGGTCGAAACCCTAATTTGCCATACGTGGCTTATTATTGCTTAAACAAGCTTTACCCCGTTCCATTTACCTTATTCAACACTAATTGCAAAACCCTTTGAAACCCTAAAAATCTGAATCTTAATCTTTAAATTTGAAGGTGTTAATGAAGGTTTTAGTGAGAGTATTATATATGGTTGGAAAGAGGATGAAAAGATCTTTGATATGATGGTGGAGGTGGGTGGTCACGCGCGGCGGTGTGACGGTGGTGGCCGGAATAGTGGTCGGCGGTGGTGGGTATTTAGGGTTAGGGTTTTATTTAATTTGGTGAGAGAGAGAGAGTAGAGAGAGAAAGAGTGTTTTGTGTGTGTTTTTAGTGAGAGAAAGAAATGTACGAAATGAGGGGATGGGAGGCCTTTTATACTTGGACAAAGGACTCAAAAATAAATTAAAATGTGGGAGGGGGGCGCCGGCTAGGGGAGAAATAGGGGGGGCGGAGTTGTAAATTTTCATAACTATCCCGTTTACCCATTCCCGAGCTCATATATTGTCCCCCGAGTGTCCCACAACGTTCATTCGACTTTGTAACATCGTTACTTACGTTTTCCCACGAGTTTTGACTATTTATTTGTCAATTTTCGAGTTACGGTCTAAAAGTTACAATATTTCTCGTTTTAGGCTTTTCTAGTGCCGAATCGAATAGTGCCTACCAAATAGAGTTAAAACTCATACGATAACTCATTTAATAGTGAAATAAACCGTAAAAACCAATAGACGATATAAAATCAAGTCATGGTTTATAAAATAGTGATAAAGGCAAAAGCTCGGTTTAGTTTAACGTAATGCGGTTACCTAAAATAGACTCCCTAAATTGCCAGTTGTCACAGCCTCCCAGCCTCAGAAGAAACCCGTCCCGGGTTTCACTCCGAGTTGCTTGGTGTCATAAAAAGTTTAGGATACTTCCTACGGAAAACGTCCTCACGTTCCCAAGTGAACTCCGGTCCATGCCGGGAGTTCCAACGAACCTTAATAATCGGAATACGGCTATTCTTCAGCCTTTTGATCTCACGGTCCATAATTTCAATCGGTTCCTCAACAAAATTCAATTTCCCATCAATACGAATATCTCTTAAGGGCACCACTATGTTTTTCTCGAAAGACATTTCTTAAGATTACTAACATGAAAGACATTTGTACACTACTCAATTCGATGGTAGCTCCAGCGGTATGCTACCGGTCCGATTCTTTCGAGTTGGAAAGGGACCAATATATCGGTGATTGAGTTTTCCACGTTCCCAAACGAATCACTCCTTTCAAGGAGAAACTTTCAACATAAAACGATCTCCAGCCTGAAATTCTAAAGGTTTACGTCTCTTATCGGCATAACTCTTTTGTCTATCACAAGCGGTTTGCAACCGATTATGAATCTGAACTATCTTCTCAGTGGTTTCTAGGACAAGTTCGGGACCTGTAAGTTGACTCTCGCCAACTTCAGCCCAACAAACAGGAGAACGACATTTTCGGCCATACAATGCCTCAAATGGGGCGGCATTAATGCTAGAGTGATAACTATTGTTGTAAGAGAATTCGGCCAAAGGGAGGTGTCTCTCCCAGCCTTTGCCGAAATCAATAACACAAGCTCTAAGCATGTCTTCTAAAGTCTGGATGGTTCTCTCACTTTGACCATCGGTCTGGGGATGGTAAGCAGTACTCATATCCAAATTTGTTCCTAATGCTGTCTGTAAAGATCTCCAAAAGTGGGATGTAAAACGACTATCCCTATCGGAAATGATAGATATCGGTACTCCATGACGCGATACTACCTCCTTAAGATACAATCGAGCAAGCTTATCAAGACTATCTGTTTCACTAATAGCTAAAGTGGCGAGACTTAGTTAAACGATCAACTATTACCCAGATAGCGTCATTGCCGCTAAGCATTCTCGATAATTTAGTGATAAAGTCCATGGTTATTCGCTCCCATTTCCATTCCGGAGTTCGGGTTGAACTAAGAGTCCCGAGGGTTTCGATGTTCGCCTTCACTTTAGAACAAGTTAGGCACCAATGACATCTTGAGCTATATCGGCTTTCATATTAGGCCACCAATAAAGTATCTTAAGATCTGATACATTTTATCGGCCCGGGATGAATAGAGTATTTTGATTTATGCGACTCGTGCATAATCAACTCACGGATTCCACCATGAAATGGTATCCACACGTCTCGAAGCATAAAGTTCGTCGAACGCTTCAAGAAGCCGTTTCACTTTCTACCATTCCATGAAGATTCTCATAAATACGGTTATCTTCCGTCAATGCCTTTGCTTGGCGGTTAAAATTTTAGATGGTAAGGCGAAACAATGGTCATTCTAAGGATCTAACGAGTAGGGGTGGAATGTCCTCTTTACGATTGAGTGCATCGGCCACAACATTAGCCTTACGGGATGATAACGAATCTCACGTCATAATCACTAAGCAATTCCAACCAACGACGTTGTCTCATGTTCGATTCCTTCCGATCTAAGATATACTTCAAGCTCTTATGGTCGGTAAATACTACACACTTGGTTCCATACGGATAATGTCTCCAAATCCTAAGAGCAAACACTACAAAGACCTAACTCCGTGTCATGGGTGGTGTAGTTTTTCTCATCTTCTTAAGTTGTCGGGATGCATAAGCAATCACCTTCTCACGTTGCATCCAAACGGCACCTAAGCCTTTATGCGAGCGTCGTAGTACACGACAAAGTCTTCACTTCCTTGAGCGATGCTAGGATGGGCGCACTACACAACTTCTCCTTGAAGTTGGAATGCTTCTTCTTCCTTTTCTCCCCATTCATACTTAACATCCTTACGTGTTAGTTTGGTCGTGACTTAGCTATCTTGGAAAATCCTCAATGAATCACCTATAATAATGGCTAAACCTAGAAACCGCCGGTTCTAATAGGTTCTTAGGGCTGCCCATTCCTTAATGGCCTTAATCTTAGTTGGGTCAACATGAACACCTCGACTATCTATCACATGGCCTAAGAATTGCGGACGAAATCCAAAATTCACACTTAGAGAATTTGGAATCTGACTTCTCTCTCTCAACAATCCTAAAATGAGCCTCAAATGCTCTTCGTGCTCCTCACTACTCTTAGAGTATATCAAGATGTCGTCTATGAATACTATCACAAACTTATCCAGGTATGGCTTACACACTCGGTTCATGAGATCCAGGAAAACCGATGGCGCGTTAGTCAAACCAAACGACATCACTTGGAATTCATAGTGTCCATAACGAGTTCTAAACGCCGTCTTAGGGATATCCTCCTCTCGAACTCTAAGCTGGTGATAACCAGATTGTAAATCGATCTTAGAAAAGATACTAGCTCCTTGGAGTTGGTCGAATAGGTCATCTATTCTAGGTAACGGATATCGGTTCTTCACTGTCAACTTATTCAATTCCATATAATCGATACACATCCGAAACGATCCATCCTTCTTTTTCACAAACAACACCGGTGCTCCCGGTGACGAACTTGGTCGAATGAATCCCTTCTCGACAATTACGCCATAACTGCTTAGACAGTTCCTCCAATTCTCTTGGAGCAAGTCGATAAGGTGCCGGGCTACGGTGCCGCACAGTATCAACTCTATTTGGAATTCCACTTGTCGGACGGTGGAATCCACAGCGAATCGTCGGAAAACACATCCAGAAATTCTCTAACGACGGGCACATCATTAAGATGTATTTCACTCTTCTCCTCACTTTTCTTTTCAGAAATTCGAGCCAAGAAAAGACAACCTCCTCTATCGATGTACTTCTGAGCCTTAATACAAGAGATGATGCTCAACCAGGAAGGACTTCCATAGTCGCTCCGATCTCCTTGTATGCTCAGAACTTTTCCGCCATACGGCAATCGCACGATCTTCTCCTCACAGATGACGTGTGCTCCGTTCTTCGATAACCAATCCATTCCGATAATGACGTCAAAACTTCCTAAGGTAACCGGTAATAAGTCTATACTAAACGGGCGGTCTAGGAAACTTAAGGTACAACCTCGAACTACGGTGTCTATCTTCTCTCTATTCCCATTCACTAATTCCACATCGTAACTAAACCCTAGGGGTGTTTGGGAGATTCCTAGTAATGGCATAAAATTGGTGGATCTGAAACTCATATCCGCACCGTATCAAACAGTATGGAAGCATAGCGATTATTGAGAAGAGCGTGCAGTAACTCACGTTAGGGTCCTCACTGACTTCCTTCCCATTAGCGTAAACACGCTACTGTTCCCATGTCTCTATCTTTGATTCCTAGCACCATGGTTTCCGGTTTTCTACAACCTCACGCTCACGTGGTTCAAGCCATTACTTCCTACACCTCGGTTAGCAAATCCTCCTACATTACCGGGATTTCCTCTCATCCACGGCTCTCGGCACTCATTCTTAAAGTGTCCCTTCTTAACATATCCAAAACAGTGATGGTGGCCTTCGGTCCTCTCCTTGTGCGGTTTGAAATGCAAAAGTGGTCGGGACCTACGGTCTTTGGCCAAATGTCCTACCTTAGAGCACTTCCTACACACATTCGGGCATAGTCCATGGTGGTGTCGGTTACAACGACCACACACAGGCTTACTACCTCCATAATCTTTCCTTCCTCCATTTCCTATGGCGAACACTCTGGCTGTCTCATGCCGTTTGTTGCCATTCCCCTTTAGCAACTTCGTTCCTCTTCATCTTATCACTCCTATCATTCTTACCCTTGTCTCCTACTTCTAGTACATAAGAGTCCATCGGATGATGAGCCACGATGGTGCCTCATGCAAATTAAGCGGCTTCTGGCGATGACATCATTTCGAGTAGCTATAGGCAATCCATCAAGATACCTCTCAATCTTAAGTTCTTGATGCGAACCATGTCGTGGCAAAACAATGATAACTCTTGGAAGCGACGAGTATAAGTCGCCATGTCGGCACCTTAACCTTATGGTTCCGAACTCACTCTCTAACTTCTTAACTTCATTCCTAGGACAAGTAATTCTTGATCAGGAGAGTCTTAAACTGAGTCCAAGTCATACTATAAGCTACATCAATTCCTACTGATATGTGATAATTGTTCCACCAGGTTAACGCTTCATCCTGCAAGGTATATGTTGCATACTTAACCTTACAATCCTCCTCACAATTACTAACGGCAAACACAGATTCAGTTTTCTCCAACTACCTAGTTAGGTAAACTACTCCCTCAGTTCCTCCAAACTCAATGGGACCACACAATCGGAACACTTTGTAGGTACAACCTCGAGTTCGATTCATCATTGGGGTTCCACTAGAGTGTTAGAGATTAGTCTCGACTAGCGATTCGGCGACATCGCGCCACTAACCGGGTCAACATGGGTTGGGTTCACGGTGGAGGGTTTTGTAGAACAGACCATTCTCGACGGTCGTTCACATTCGGGTTTTCTATAGCTAGGTTATTAGTGTTCGGGTTCTCAACAGGTGGAGTGGTCGAGGCCGGACGACGACCTCGACGACCAGGGGCAAGAACAGCAGCAGGAGCTGCTCGATTGTTCCTAAGCGGGTTTCGTCTTGTTGCCATCATTCTGAAGGCAAAAAGAACAGTTTCATAAGTTCACAATTCACGCTCTAAAGATAGAGTTGGGTTCCAAGGATCACTCAATAATGCCTAAATACATAATCAAGGCCAACAGGGATAACGCTATATCAAAGCGAAACAATCAAATACTGAATCATAACTAAGGATGCACGTTCCAATAACCATAACTCATAGGTTTCAAAAGTGGAAATACATGGAAGGATACGAAGAAATCAAAAACGATCCTAACAATGATACTAGTAAGACAACTAGGATAATCCTACATCTCGAACCAAGTACTACTTAGTTTCAAGATGGTACAAAACCATGAATCTAATACTATCTAGCCATGTCTACGAATACCACTAACTGATCTCCTAACATCGTCAACGTCTCTCCACAAAGATGCTAACTCAACACGTCGAGCGTCGCGATCACTCTTAAGTTCTGCGACCTCTCTCTCCAACTCACCAATCCTACACCAAATTGCTCTATCAGCATCACGAGCTGTCGCGAACCCTCTCAGCAGGACCCCAACCTACTCCTGGAGCTCCGACATACCATCATGCAAAACCCTAGTCCTCCTGACTACAGTACCCATATCAGCTCCCAGATCCTTTATAATAGCCCTAGATACTCCAACCAACCGATCTGTCAACTGACTAAGCCTAGTATCCTGCGATGTAATCCTCTCCCACATCAGACCCGTCTCATCATACTCCTCGGGCTCTGAAGCAATCTCCGATGGTATCTCAGATCCTAACGGGCTACCTATATAAGGCTAGTAAGGTGGGGAGTCGATGTCTAAAAGGTCATGTCTAGGGGCTCGGGCTCGAGCAAAGGAGAACACGGTCCCGGAGAATGTGCAGGACTCTACAATGGAGGAGTACCCCTTCCGGGATATCCTCATCATCCTCCTCCGAGGATCCTCATCCTCATCTACATCTGCTCCTCAATCTCATGCTCCTCCTCGACCTCATGCTCCTCCTCGCCCATCCATGGGGAGAGTCCATGAGTCGGAGTCTCTGTCTTGAGTAAATCGAGGTGGTACACTAGGAGATCTAGGCCTCCTAAGACATGGTGATCTTTGCTAAATGGATAGTGATGATGGTGGTCTCACGGACATGCAGGCGGCTATAAGCAAGCCTAGGAGTTCTGTGCTCGCTAAGACACGATGTAAGTGAGCGCCTAGATGAGCTAGGATGATCTGATGATGAACTAGTGTGACGGGCAATCTCATAAGGATCACCCTACGCAACCGTCATGAGAGTCAATGCTGGCGAACTAGCAACAGCAAGGACCTCCTCAGACACATCAAAAGCTAGTGAAGGCATAGTCTGTGAAAATGGCATAAGGTAGGTATAAGTGTTCAAAACAACTAGTTTTAATAAGAGCATCAACTTTACCCAAAACATATATCACATAATGAAAGCTTTTAAAAGTGTAGGTACCGCATTACTCAAAATATGCCTTTAAATAAAACACATAAGTTTCGTTCCATCAGATAATCCCATATCAAATCAATCAAGTTCAAAACTCCAAAATCACAATATATCGTTTCCTCAAACCAAATTCCGTAATATCCCGATAATCACATAATCATATCTCATTTTCCAAAATCAATAATCATATCTCCAAATCATAACGTTTCCATAATCAGTTCACAATATCCCTTAACAGATCATCTCATAATTCAAATCGCAGTTCATACCAAATCAAATAAGAAGCTTGACGGCAAGCGGCCGCGTCGAGGATCAATTTTATTAAAAGTGGTTATAGTTTAGGGTTTATAAAATACCTAATTCTCTATAACCTTGAGCTCGATACCAATCTGTAACACCCCAAATCTCGACAATGGAAGACTTAATCAAGTTTTCGTATGCTACTATTTGATTGGTATCGCACACAAGTATAGCAAAAGATAGTCATTTAACATTCAAAACCAATCCCAAATTTAAGTATTCAAAATATTTAATCCAAAAGTATAATTATTAGGCCCAAAACATGATTTAGCAAAATAGGTCCCCAAAGTTTATCGAGTCGAAATGATCCTTGAACCTCACCTTCTTGCCAAGCTTCCACAAACCACGATTCCAAACATCTTTCGACACCGAAATCATGCTAAAAGGTGAAACTACTACCGGTGAGTTCATAGGTTTAAGTTCAACAAAATTATAGTGGACGATGAGGAGTTGATTTGCTATGCAAGACCTAAGATAGATAAATACCGATCCTACCCGGATCACCAACCATAAACATGTCCTCATCCAGGGACTACTCGGCCCAATGACTCTAGTCCAAAGAATGTCGTGGCAAAATCTAGAACAATTGCCAACCCGGACTAGGTCGAGGTAGAAGTCTATTTTAGCTAGGCAACGATTATAGCAATTAGGATTGCTACCTAGTCTAAGGCAACAACTACCGCACATCTATCCAAAGCATCAAGCATATAAGCAAATTCAAATAGTTTTCAAGGTCCGAAAACAAGAGCATGATTCTCACCCAATATAGTTAAAGCGTAGATAAAAGTGGGGCTATGAAACTCACCTCAAGCAATCAACGCACAAATAAACACTAGCAGAAGATAACGGTAATCACGGCACAACAACTATCGACTCGGTACAACCTATTAATGTAGACCAAACTTAATATATATATTCCTCGAAATCAACATTATCTACCCCAATGTATTCCATTTCGTTATTTCCAAGAATGTCTCGTTTCACCATTTAATCCTAGTGTTTGGTATTCCTCATGTGGGTGTATCGACTCAATATGATGCTATGAATGCACTCAATCAACCAATATATAACTCAATGCAACACAATGAGACCTCTAAACGATAAGCTCCATAGTTCAATAAGTTTCGGAATAAATAGTAGACCTTATCGAATTTGTCAACTCGATAAACTCATTTATTTACTCGTGTCGCTTATTATCCCATAAATCAATCGTATCATAAAGAGTCATAAGGATAATTCACCCATTAATAAGGTTACCAATGTACCTAGCGGGCTCTTATTAGATTCGTCAACCTAATAAGTCCGCTACCCACGCGGATCAACACTATTAATGCTAGGTTATCCGTAACCCATGCACACAACGTAAGTAAATAAATACTTAAACTAGTATTAAATGTCCACAATTGACATTTATCGATAAACGTGTACTCGAAACATTAATTACTTATTTATTATAAAACATTTCCAATGTAGTCGTTAGTTTCCGTTTAAAATAGTAGATAACAAGATAAGACTTGTTATCGATATTTTTGGTACAAAAGCCCATTATTATTTATATTTCATAGTCTATTAGCATTTTCATGTTTATATATATATTTCGTCAAATTCCAATATTAATCTCATATCGTTATTCGTTTCGAGTCCACAAGCACGAGTCATGACTTCTCGGCTTTTAATCAATCAATAGTCCAAATTATACTAAAGTCCATGTTACGGCTTTGTCAGAGTCAACTATTGACTAAAAAGTCAAAGTAACACCGATGTAGCTCAAAGTTGACAATATATATATATCAAGTCCAATTTAAAAGTCATAATAGCGCAATTCAATCCCAAAACAACTCAAATATATCTCGCCAACCAATCAATCAACCCAATATACCCGAAACCAATGTTATGACCCTAATGGTCATGACACGGTCGCGGTTAAGACCACGTGAACCAAACAAGCCCTAGAAGCTTTTCTACCCACGCGCCTCATCCAAACCTCAACTACATCAACCAATAAGCTACCAAAACGACCCGACCAACCCGTGGCCCAGTGGGTCTCGACACCAACCAAGGCTCACGACGTGGCCTTGGTGGCTCGTACACCATGCCAAATCCCATCAAACATCACCCAAATCAATACCACAACATCCAAATCCAATCATTCAAGCTCCAATCATTAACCAAACACAAAACCCATCATCTATTCTAACCAAAAATATGAAACTAGACCTAAAATGCATAAACCCATCAAATTGATACACCACATGCTTACCAAACACTAATTACTTATTTATTTAGATGTTAATTAGACTTAATTCCACGTTTCACCCAAAAGCTCTAAAAATTATCATAGGGTCGAAACCCTAATTTGCCATACGTGGCTTATTATTGCTTAAACAAGCTTTACCCACGTTCCATTTACCTTATTCAAGCACGAATTGCAAAACCCACTTGAAACCCTAAAAATCCGAATCTTAATCTTTAAATTTGAAGGTGTTAATGAAGGTTTTAGTGAGAGTATTATATATGGTTGGAAAGAGGATGAAAAGATCTTTGATATGGTGGTGGAGGTGGGTGGTCACGCGCGGTGGTGTGACGGTGGTGGCCGGAATAGTGGCCGGCGGTGGTGGGTATTTAGGGTTAGGGTTTTATTTAATTTGGGGAGAGAGAGAGTAGAGAGAGAAAGAGTGTTTTGTGTGTGTTTTTAGTTAGAGAAACAAATGTATGAAATGAGGGGATAGGAGGCCTTTTATACTTGGATAAAGGACTCAAAAATAAATTAAAATGGGAGGGGGCGGCAGGGAGAAATAGGGGGGTCGGAGTTGTAAATTTTCATAACTATCCCGTTTACCCATTCCCGAGCTCATATATTGTCCCCCGAGTGTCCCACAACGTTTTTTTTTTGGTAAAAGGGTTAATTCACCCCGGTAAAATTCATTCCACCAAAAAAACATTTAAGTACAATTGACATGAGTGAATCCCATGCCCTCAGCCTATTGCATAGGCTAAATCAACTGCAAAATGCAGAAAAACCAATAGCTAAAAGCTATAACTAACAATTACAATTAAAAAACAATCTAAATGTAAATAAAAACTGGTTCAAAGAACCGCATCCAAGGTGAGCAACTCCATTCTTCGAGATCTGCATAACATAGCCATTGAGCACACCACCAACTTTCACGACACCAAATTGGTAAATAATGAGAACACGAGTCATCGAACGAGACCCAGCACACCGTATACCAAGCGTACCCTTGGTTGTAGTATCAACATCGACACCACCCACCATGACTTACACAACAGCCCAAACTTCCAATATCTAATAGACATCAGCAAACCATCACCAGGGAATGACTAAACAATCAACACCAAGCAACGACCCGCCACATGTATAACACCATAAGCGACCAGGTATAGCTGATAACCAATCAGCAAGTACATGAATCACTACTCAAATGAAACCCCTACCGAAACTACTGATAATACCAGTACAAGGGTCTCAAACAACCAAATCACAATCCAACGGCAGCCAATAAGACAACCGCATATACAGGGAATATGCAGATCTTATGACAATACCCCAATGGTTTTTGAACAAGATACCACAAAACTTGACTTCCAACCTCTCCCAACCCACAATTAAAACTGATAACCATCACATAATAACCCACATACAAATCACATCAATAAGGACATGAAATCAAAACCCAAAAACAGCACCAGAAACAATAAAAAGCAAAGACCAGAAGGTCTATTAATCGTTGAGAGCAGATCCACAAAACCTCAAAAAAAATAGGCAATACGCAAGTGAGGATACCAAGTCGATCATCAGACAATATGACGGCTAAAGAACCACCATACACGTGACATACCATGAAACAGGATCGACCCAAAGAAACCAGCGCCAACCCAATATAAGGAAACGAATCCCTAAACACCCTAAGAAGGGATAAAAGAGAATCGATTATAATGATAATATTAAGGGTTGCAGCCGACAGAAAGACCCTTAGGCGAAACAAACCCGTTAAGGTTGTAGATCCGACTGAAAAGATATGACTATAAATATAATCACACCACCCCTAAGAATGAACACCCAAGCTAAACCGATTGCATACACGAATGTAGAGATACGATTTAGTTGGATGTTTGGCCGGAAAAAATGTAGTAGGGGTGGCGGCGCCGGAAATCGCCCAAGGGGAGAGAGAGAACTTAGGGTTTCTTTTTTGAAACAGAGAGAGAAAGTATGTCCCACAACGTTCATTCGACTTTCTAACATCGTTACTTACGTTTTCCCACGAGTTTGACTATTTATTTGTCAATTTTCGAGTTACGGTCTAAAAGTTACAATAATTCTCGTTTTAGGCTTTTCTAGTGCCGAATCGAATAGTGCTTACCAAATAGAGTTAAAACTCATACGATAACTCATTTAATAGTGAAATAAACCGTAAAAACCAATAGACGATATAAAATCAAGTCATGGTTTATAAAAATAGTGATAAAGGCAAAAGTTCGGTTTAGTTTAACGAATGCGGTTACCTAAAATAGACTCCTAAATTGCCGGTTGTCACGACCTCCCGACCTCAAAGAAACCCGTCCGGGTTTCACCGAGTTGCTTGGTGTCATAAAAGTTTAGGATACTTCCTACGGAAACGCCCTCACGTTCCCAAGTGAACTCCGGTCCATGCGGAGTTCCAACGAACCTTAATAATTGAATACGGCTATTCTTCACCTTTTGATCTCATGGTCCATAATCTCAATCGGTTCCTCAACAAAATTCAATTTCTCATCAATACGAATATCTCTTAAGGGCACCACTATGTTTTCCTCCGAAAGACATTTCTTAAGATTACTAACATGAAAGACATTGTGTACACTACTCAATTCCGATGATAGCTCCAGGCGGTATGCTACCAGACCAAGCTTCCTCGCCCAGATTATCTTCCTCGCCCTCCCCTCGCCCAGACCTTGCTCGCCCGGCTTCCTCGCCCAGAACTTGCTCCCCTCGCTTAGCGTCATATGCCTAGCTTCAATACTCGCCCATAACTCTTTTTATACACGTGTATGGTTAGAAACTAATCTAGTACTAGATCTAACGGATAATATTAAAAAGTTCATTTTGGAAAATTTGACGTGCGAGGTTCAATTTCGTAAACAACTACTATAAAAAGGTCATTTAAGAAATTTTCTCATATTTCACCGTTTAGAAAAATAATGTCATAACATAGCTGCATGGATTTTATCATCAATGAATAGTTATATATGCTACTGTAGCCTTTATCAGGGATTTTGGCTCAGAATTTTTTCAGAAGTATTTGGAAGAGGTATGCCATTGATCATATTCCTTTTCTAGACATTAACAAAGTAAGTTGATTGGTATGTGCTGTATGTAACTCCTGAGCTCATGCTATCTATGGATTACACACTCTAGCGCAATGGTTGGAGCACTTGTGCATGAGTCAATTGACCCAAGTTCAAGTCCTATCCTTGGCATTTGCTTCATATAGGTACCCACCTTCACAAAACCTATGGGCACACTGGAAAGACTTTGTGGAATACGAGCTCAGGGGTTCTAGTATTGGCTCGTGCTCACTCGAGTTGGTGACTAGGCCAGGAGAGTTGCTGGAGCTATCCCTTGTGGGGTGGACAATGGCTGGTGCCAAAAGGCATCCGGTGTCAGGGTGTTCCCGCCAATCTACACCTTTTGTGGAATACTTCACAGTTCACAGTCATAGTTGGTTCGGAAAGTGGAACTGTATATATGCCCACATTATATTTGTTTACACTAGTTTGTTATAATGTATCATGTTTTAAGACATGGTATAATGACTGCTATAAGCATCTCATTCTGCTTATGCTTTATGCAGGTCCCCAGAGTGGTTCATGATGTCTTTCGCCTTGCCAAAGAAAATGCGCCTGGAATTATATTCATTGATAAAGTCGATGCAATTGCTACTGTCAGTTTTGATGCTCAGACTGGAGCTGATAGAGAAGTGCAGTGTATTCTCATGTAACTTTTAAATCAGGTTAATTGAATACCCTTTCAGAGCACTAGAAAGGCGTTTTTGGCTTTATGTTTTATAAGCTATTGTGATGATCAAAATTAGGATCAGATTATCAGCTGTCATAGAACGGGGGGTGGAAACTAGTGTTTGGTAGCGCCTAAAGATAATCAGACGTTTGATGGTTGGCAAATTCTTGATTTTTAAGAAATTAATAAAGTGATATTTCTGGGAAAAAGAGGTAGAGAACTAGAGATGATTTGTGAAATTAAACTAACAGTCCCCCCATTTAAGTTTATTATAGACATTGTTGGAACCTACAGGATTGAATACTTTCTAATGTCATAGCTTTAGACATATGATCATGATCTAATTTTATTATCACTTCTATTATGCAGGTTGGCACTGCTAAAATGAATTTAAGTGTCGCAGTTGACGTGGAAGATTACGTACATAGGACAAATATATACTGTACGTGTGAGCAGCATTTGCAATTGCAATGTAATTTTGTATCACATGTTTGTTGAGACATAATATGGGAACTTTTTTATGTAGACGGGAATGTTGTCTCGCCGGCAAAAGTTTATTTCGCCGGTTGAGTCACCGTCGCTGTTGGTGTAAAATTCATGTAAAATTTTGTTATAAATTTGTATGAATTTTGTTCTAAAGTTTATGCAAGGTTTGTATAAATTTTGTTATAAAGCGCATGTAATTATGTAATTGCATTTCTTTTTTTAGATCTAATTTTTATTTTGGTGTGTAAATTTGTTTTATAAGGTTATTTGTGAGTTTGAAATATTGTTAATAAATTGTGTTATATAATAGGTGTAAAATATTTTAAATGAGTTGGTGTTGAAAGAAAAAGAAAAATATATTAGTAGTGGTTGAAATAATATGTGGCAAGGATACAAAACGCCATCATTTTCTAGTAATTAAACTTGTATTACATATAGTAGAAAGTTAGCAATATTAGTACATTTTCGCCAAAAATTATAAAGATTACATGGAAAATGATACATGTTTACATGGAAAATGATAAAGTTTAAAACGATCGGACATAAGACAAAAGAAGTGGGAATATATTATAGAAAAAAGACAAAACTACCTCAGGGATCAACGATGTAATGGGGAAAAAATACCTCAGTAAAAGTTACTATTTTGAATTATGAGTCAGGACCAACGGTGAAAAGTGACAAAAAATGAAAGTAAAAAAAGCCCATGGTTTGAAAGTCAAATAAGATAGATAATGAGTCAAACTAACAACAGTTAAGTATAACGGGGCTTAAAAGACCAAACGGGCACCTAAATGGCCACATTAGGGACCATTCCCATGGATCCGGTTATCTGGGGACCAAATGGGCAATTGGAACAAGGTTAGAGCATCCGCAATGCAAGACTTTTGCAATAGCTTTTTTCTATTTTGAGAAGTCTTTGAATGACTTTTACCATCAGAACAGATAGCTTTTTCAAAAGCTTTCCGAAAGACTTGGAGTTCTTCAACCGTTGGAGTAAAATTTTATAATTAACGCTTGTTGGTTTAGCTATTGTAGTCTACTTTTTCCTTTCAAAAGCTTTTATAGAAAAGTTAGCATTGAGCAACTTTGTAAAATGACTTTTGAAGGATAGTATTTATTGAAAAATTTAATGTAATAAATGAAAAAAGTTTTTTCAGTTAGAAGATTGTAGACGCTCTTAAAGACCAACGGTGTATTAGTATCATAGAAAATATCGTCCCACAAATAAAATAACATCAATGAGTGAACATGTTGTGCCTGACATCATGCAAAATTACATCTTTTGTTTGTTTTATATGTTTGTAAAATTTGATTCCTACATAGATTTTCCTAAATAAATACTATTCCTTTAATTTCTACATCCATCTTATCTTTAGCTCTCACAATTTTCTACAAATGGATTCATCACCAGATGAAATCCTTATAGAAATCCCCATCGTTAGACTCTACAAAGACGGTCGGGTCGTTAAACTCGGTGGCACCAATGTTGTCCCATCCGGTATTGATCCGAACACGGGCGTTCAATCTAAAGACGTCGTTATCTCGTCCGAAACAGATGCTTTTGTTAGGATTTACATTCCTAAGACCACAATTTCCGACATAAAAAAACTCCCACTTTTGGTTTACTTCCATGGTGGCGGTTTTATTATCGAAACAGCCGCCTCACCCTTGTACCATAACTTCCTTAACCTTGTATCATCCGAATCTAACGTTGTTGTAGTGTCTGTGGACTATAGGACGGCGCCCGAGCATCCTGTCCCCATTTGTTATGATGATTCATGGGAAGCAGTCAAGTGGGTCTCACAACATGTTAATGGAAATGGACCCGACACGTGGCTAAACAAGTATCCGGATTTTAGCCATGTGTTTTTCGCTGGAGATAGCGCGGGTGGTAATATAGCTCACCATATGGCAATTAGGGTTGGTTCAAAAATTTGGGTCGGGTTTCAGATGAAAGTTTGAATCTTGAGGGTATTATATTGCTCCACCCGTATTTTTGGGGGGAAGATAGGATGGGGTCGGAGTCGGATTTTCCATATACCCAAGCAGTTAAAGATTTATGGCTAATAGCCTATCCGGGGACAAGCGGGTCAGATGACCCGCTGATTAACCCGGATAAGGATCGGAAGGTGTCGAATCTTAGTTGCTCTAGGGTACTTGTTTGTGTTGCTGGGAAGGATATATTGAAAGATAGGGGAATTTATTATAAGGTTATTTTGGGTAAAAATGGATGGAAAGGTGACATGGAGGTTATTGAGGATAAAGAGGAGGATCACGTGTTTTTCCTAAATAGTCCTCTTGCTGAAATCTCTTGCATCTTGCGCAAGAGGATTTGTAGTTTCATCAACAACTAGAAGTGATCATGCTTCAAGGAATATGACATCCATCACGTTAAAATAAAATAATATGATATTGTTTCAAGGGTGTATTCATAAATTATTTCAGTCTAGAGAATATGGTTTTTATTGTTTAGCATGCATGCTAATATATGATTAATCTAATCTGTATCGTTTCATGCATTAATGGAATTATGGTTTGACATAATTCATGATTGTTAGCTGATATATTGTTAGGGCTTGGCCCATGATTAGGTTTAGGGTTTTGCATTTTTTATATATTTGTATCATGTGTTTATAGAATGGATCAAAGACAATTATACCAAACATTGAATGGACCTTAGCCTAACATGTGTTTTGCAATTTCGATTTTCAGACACGTTAGTGCTAAGGTTATAAATTGGACCTTGGTTCGATTTTGACATTTTGTCTCGGCTTTTGGTTTGACATGGATGAAAATAGGGAATCCGAAATAAATCTGATATGACGATCATCTATATATTCATCTCTAGTTTTCCCTCTTTAATAATTTTTCTAGCTCAGCCTTCAATTGTTGTGTATAAGATTTCTCAATGCTTTTCTAATCCACAACATGCAAATATTTCCTGTGGTATCCAAATTTATAGATCGGATTAGAGTTTAGTTTTTTGTAAAGCAATTTTTTACACAATTATACTGTCTACCTTACAAAGGTTTCTGAGGACTTGAATCAATAACTTATTTGTTGATGAGCACATCCACATACTACTTGGTCTAAAGCCGTGGGTGATTAAAGTTGGCTTTTATTCAAAGGGAAATTGCATATATATCTCTTCAAAAACTCAAAATTGCATATATATCTTACTTAAATTTATAATTGCATATATATCTTTTTATAAACTCAAACATTACATGTATATCCAACTTAAACTACTAATTGCATATATATCATTTTTAAACCTTTAATATGTCATATATATATCGAGAGAGATTGAGATATCTGATAACCTTATAGATTTGTGGTATGTTTAGTAACTAGCAGCGTGGTTTCTCAGACTTTTCGACTTTTATTTTTCTTTAAAACCAATTCCAGTAAATATTTCCCATGCTCGATCAATTCCCTCATTAACCATAAGCCTAACATTATAACTCGAATAAAATGCCTCTTTGATATTTATACCTGGTGCTTATGTCACGTCGGTATAATTTTGTTTGTTATACAAGCTTATGGTAATTTAATGAATCATGTCTCAGCAAATGAGTGTGATTTCCTTAGCTTATACCCTCTATTCTACAATAAACGAGAGTTTGAGTGAATTATGCTTTTCCTTATTCGTGAGGTGCTTAGTCACGTTGTCACAGTTTGAAAATCAATGGGAATTGTCAAACGTCTCTTTCACTTTTAAAAAATCAAAAAATATTTTTTATAATTTTCTTCATATAAAGCTTATTTATTTTGTTTTCTTTTATTTTTGCTTGAGGGGGTGCTTGTTGTACCTTCTTATAAAAAGCCAAATTATTTTTTGATATTTTTGAATTTTAAAAAGAAAATAAATTTTTTCTTTCTTTTGGTTTGCTTGAGGCTAAACAAAGATTTAAGTGCGGGGAAATTTAATAACACTCAAATTATACATGTTTTATAGGCGTTATCTATTTTTTTACATATGTACTAGTTTAAGACTCGTATAATACACGGGCTCCCTAAATATATCTTATTTCAACCTTTCTATCTATGAATGATGAATATTAAAACAGAATAATGCTTGTAGCATATGTATTTACTATACTTATGATAAGCCCATAACTACTTATGCAGCTCTTAGAAACCATCTATCTATAATATGGGTATATTTAGCGAAATAATCTGGGTATGTATATCTGTTAAATATTTGTAGAAAAACATGAGAAATAATAGTCTTTAGAAGTGAAGTTGCAATAACTAGTCAATGTCTATTATTTGTAGGCTTTTATGTCTTTGTGTTTGATATGAAGTAAATAACAATGGTTTTGTATTCTTGATATAATGCAGCGTTATTTTATACGAAGTAGTTTATTGATGTCAAATTATAGTCTTTTAAAGCAATGTTGGTACTTGAATATTTCAAAGCAGTAAGCAAATAAGTACATTTTTGTAAGTAATGCCATCACTAAACAGTTTAAGAAGAGGAATCATAAACATCACCTTCTTGATGAGTGTCCCCAAGCAATACCTAAACACGTAGTTAATGCGGTTGGAATCGGAAAAGGTCCGATTTCGTGTGCAACTAAGAAAGTGTCGAATGATGAATTATAAGTGGGTTTTTGGGGTATCTAAGGCCAAGAAAATGGAGTATCGCCGATTGCTCCTAAGAATACCAAGGTTTCTCCTTTCAAAGACAATACAAATTTTGATTCACATGCTTCATTGCTTACAGTAAACAGTGTGACTGATGCCCAATTGAAGTGATGTCATTAATTGTAAGGTAGTTGCTTTGGATTGGTATTTTTGAGTAAAGGGAGTAATCCGCACCCGGTAAATATATTAACCAAAAACGTTTATACAATGGATATGAGTGAAATCTCATATCTCACCGCTACATAGGCATAAAGCTTACATAACAAGATACTACCTATTTTCTAAACAAGAAAACAAACCACTACTCAAATGATAACATAGGACATAACGAATAAAATTACTTCCTAGGTCCTTGAAGCTTGGTGCCATACATGGCATTAAAGGCATCCAAATTCCCGAAGATCATAAACCGCTTCGCATAGTCATCGTAGTCATAGTCATCATACTCATCTTCAAACTCTTGGCCACCACCGAATAGATTAGTAGACTCATCAAATGGGTCAAGAACCACCTCATCTTCGTAATCGGACACCACGATCTCTCCCACTATAGAAAAAGGGTTAACTCTTAGTAGAACACTAGAACAAAAGTGGATTGGCTACACCGAATATGTGTGACGATATACATATAGTCACACATGTTTTTTCGACCGTGTGTGACTAAAGGTCGCACACCATAGGTACCCTATGGTCACGTGTTTGACTTTTTAGTCTCTATTGCAAAGAGTAACCAAAACCGTAATATGTGTAACTAATTAGGTACAAATTTTGTTGGAATAATCCGTATTAGTGACCATAAACATCGTATAGTCACACAAAGCATGTTTGTTTTGGGTATTTAGTCACATACAATTAAGCATAAAGTGGCAAAAGTGTTAATAAGTGTGACCATATGTTGTTTAAGGTGAAGAAATATGTCTTTTGTGACTATTGATCATCCAATGGCCACTTGAATTTTATGTTTGTGTGGCCTTTTCTAACATTTAGTCACACAAAGCATGTTTGTTTTGGGTATTTAGTCACATACAATTAATCATAAAGTGGATAAAAGTGTTAATAAGTGTGACCATATGGTGTTTCAAGTGAAGAAAGGTGTCTTTTGTGTGACTATTGATCATCCAATGGCCACATGGATTTTATGTTTGTGTGGCATTTTCTAACATTTAGTCACACAAATCATGTTTGTTTTGGGTATTTAGTCACATACAATTAACCATAAAGTGGCTAAAAGTGTTAATAAGTGTTACCATATGGTGTTTTAAGTGAAGAAATGTGTGTTTTGTGTGACTATTGATCATCCAATGGCCACTTGAATTTTATGTTTGTGTGGCCTTTTCTAACATTTAGTCATACAAAGCATGTTTCTTTTGGGTATTTAGTCACATACAATTAATCATAAAGTCGCCAAAAGTATTAATAAGTGTGACCATATGGTGTTTCAAGTGAAGAAATGTGTGTTTTGTGTGACTATTGATCATCCAATGGCCACATGAATTTTATGTTTGTGTGGCATTTTCTAACATTTAGTCACACAAAGCATGTTTGTTTTGGGTATTTAGTCACATACAATTAAGTATAAAGTGGCCAAAAGTGTTAATAAGTGTGACCATATGGTGTTTCAAGTGAAGAAATGTGTGTTTGTGTGACTATTGATCATCCAATGGCCACATGAATTTTATGTTTGTGTGGCCTTTTCTAACATTTCGTCACACAAAGCATTTTGTTTTGGGTATTTAGTCACATACAATTAAGTATAAAGTGGCCAAAAGTGTTAATAAGTGTGACCATATGGTGTTTCAGTGAAGAAATGTGTGTTTTGTGTGACTATTGATCATTCAATGGCCACATGAATTTTATGTTTGTGTGGCCTTTTCTAACATTTAGTCACACATCGAATTAAGCAAATTGTGACCAAAAATGTTAATAATTGTGACTATATGAATCTTTTAGTCACATATAAGAAATCAATATATATCAAAACAAATTCTAATATATAAAAATATATTCAAATACAATAAAATTGGAATGTATATAAAATTGTAATGTCGTACATAATAAAATTCTCAATAATTTAACGACTTGACTCTTGATCTTCTTAGCTTCCTTTGCATGGTATGACTAGAGACGAGTGCTTCGTATGTAATTTAGGTGCGCCTGCTCACCAATCGCTTTATGGTACTTGGTGGTGTTACCAGAGGAAACAAAAGCCGGGTATCAAACATTGAATTAAATATGAAGAATGATATATGTAGGTTTATAAAACACATGCATCTATGTACCTTTTCATCAAAACCACTTGATCCTTTCGCGTACATGCATAAAACCACCTCATCGATCCTTAGGTTTGAGACCGTTACTTCCTACATCCGGTATGCACGCGATCCACTAAATATTTTCAATAGACACTCAGAGCAATCCTTTGGAAGTGGTTTGTTATGAAGCATTTGTTTTCCATCGGTTTTGTACACGGTACCTCCGCAATAATAGTTGATTTCTTTATGCCACAACCGCACTTAATTACCTAAAAAGATAATTTGTTGCATGTATATATGTATCGCTGATTAATTAAACTAAAGAACATACGAAAAATGTTTAAATACATACTTGTGGTAGTCATCAGTAATGGAGACTCCATTCTTGTGATCCGTAGTTGATGTGAAGAATCCTTTCGTTTTGATCTAGTCGATTTCTTAGATGCTGACAGTTAACAGCTTCCTATATGTATAATACACGGTAAATAATACATGTATGTGGAATTCAAAATCCTGTGGGGTGATTTATTACTTACACTTATTTGAATTTCCTTTTCCAAAGTTGCAAGTCCATTAGACTTCTCAATGCTCGCAACTTTCTCACGTCCAAAGAACACGTGTTCCGCATCCTCATCAAGATCGCTAGTTAAAAGATTAATGTTCACCAAGACACCAAATATAAATTGTTTAAAGAAGACCGCAACAGATGTTAAAAGGGTAAAAAAGATGGAATGTTACTTTCTTATGTCTTACTCCGCTTATGTCAATGGAGTTGAAGTTGATCGCAATCGCCTTTGCGCGACCAATTGTTTCATCAAACTCAGATACGCCTCTTTTTCTTGACGTTGGCACCTCTCATTATCAAGTTCACTTTGAAGTGACACCACTCTTTCATCGATGCATGTCCGATTCGAGGCGCATCAAAATACCTCTTGTAGGTTACCCACCTCCCACTCTCTCGCATATCCTCCCTTTCCTTACCTAATACAAATGTCATGGCATCAATGCCATGATCAAGCTTCAAGGTTCCTTGTTTGATCTTCTCCTCCTCTCTTTACACACACACAATATGGGAAATAGGTTATTTAATTCTACCAGTATTAAATTATAAATATGATGATTAACTTATAACTAATAAAGATTAATTTATAACTAACAGCTTTAACTAATACACTATCGCTTTAACTAATACACTATCGTGATTAACTTATAACTAACAATAAACATAATCATAAAATGAGTCAAACTTACAATTTTTGTCCAACTGCTCGATATCATCATCGTGAAATTCTCCGCCTTTATTCACCCTTCCTTTCAACCACAGTGCACCCACGCGATGGTTCTTCATCCGTTCAATTTCTTTATTCTCGATCTTATAAACATCAAATACATACACTTGTAAGATAAACCAATATAAACGAAAGTATGATGCTATTAAATGCAAATGTTTAATGTTTAATGTTACCATTTTATCCATCACACGGCGTATCCACTCGTCCCATTCTATGTCGATAAATGACTTGGAACGCGCCACTTTAGATGCAATTTGATTTCACCTTACAACACAAAATAAAAAAAGGTGTTTAGATGTAGTAATGCCGATAGTATACAACTAATATATATGGAAACATCAAATGTGATGAGATATTTGAACTTGAATAAAATGAATAATTAACACCTTGTATTCCTCGGTGGTAGTGTAGTTTACAAAATTTACCCAATCTTGACTTTTATAATTGCACTATACTTGGCACGGACTTCATTAAGTTTTGAAAGGGTATTTTGGTTGGGCAATATGTAGTTTTCGGTCAATTTCTTCCGAAATTCCTTAGAAGTTGACCAAGACGATTCATTATCGCCTTTTAGACAACAAGCCAACATCAAAATATCGCAGCAAAGATTAACACAATGTTGTTAATTAGTTGCACATAATGTAAATGCAAAGATAAACTTATTAACACCTTGTACCTCGACGATACCAAGCCACTACTAGTTAAAAAGTATATGTGTCGTGATTTCGTCCCACATTTTATCTCTTGCTTCGAATCAACCTTCCTCCAAGATAGAATCCCGACACCTATATGCTCACGAACCAAATCACCAAAAACTCGAAAACAATGCCCTGCTTTTTCTCGATATCCTATTCAAGCATCGAAGGTTACACCGACCTTTATTCCGCCGGTTTTCCATAATCCTCGCGAAACTTAGCTAACCTAGTTATGCCCTCTTAACAACATTCGCATTTGAATGGTTGTTTTCAAGATCCTCACCCTCATCCGAATACGCCCGATTCATATCCAAATGGGTTATCATTTTCACGATCGAATAAACCAAATCATCCCGACAATTGGTTTGAGTTGCCATGATTCGTCGAAGTAATGTGTTAAAGAAAATTAGTAAACTTAATTGGTAAATAATGGTGTAAAAATTGAAGTTCGTTGTTTTGCTTGAACTCGATTTATTGGAGTAAAATTAGGGCTCATTATGGGCGATTTTTCAAATAAGGAAACCATAATTTCCTAAGTACTTTTAAAAATTTTAATGAAATTTGGCTCCAAATTTCATAATTTTAAAATGTGGCTCCAAATTGATAATATAGAATTTAAATATTTCATTTTGTTTGCATTTTGAAACCAACACACCCATGATGAAATGGTTCTTACCCACATCCCAAGCACCATATAACTTCAAACCAGCTTGTATCAAAGACACATATAACTGCAGACTACACTAAAATCTCACCACATGGCGATACAAATGAAGAAACAAAATCAAAAATGGAATTAAAGCAACTAATTACAACTATAACTAATAAGCAATCCCGAGATAAACAAGTAAGCACAAAATAATCAATCCAACCAAGGATCATTGACACAACAAATTACCGATACCTTACTTTAAGCCTATAAATAACCTATTTATAAGCACTTAAATAAGCTCTAACATCCTCCAACAAAGAAAAAATCAAGAAATCATGTAAATGCATTAACTTAAAGTAAAAACAACAACAAAAACACCCTAAAAATTGACAACAACCTAAAAATGAACAACCTAAGCAAAGCACTTATGAACCGCGATATCCATGGCTCAACATTGAATGTAGTTTGGATCAACCTCAAACCTACAATAATACATTCTACCGATATGAACTTAAACACCACAACCAATTCCTAAATGCAAAACAACATTAAAAAAGATGAAACAAACTAGCGAGCGATCCCATTCCATTCCATTGGATAAACCATCAAAAGATCCATACATGTTTCATTGTTAATATATCTACAAACCATAATATTAAACCAAGACATTAGACATTATAAACAGATGACACTAGAGTAAAAGAAACCATCCCTTTACATAGCGAGCAACCCTTCAACCATTCATCGACTTAATTTGTTCTTCCTTGGTCTCGATATCCTCCTCGCCTGAGTAATGAGATCATTCAACCCCACTGCACTTAGTCCTCGTAGCTCCATGTCATGCCTAAGATCCATCAATGTTTCAAAATATTCATACCCATCTCCAATAGCTACCATCTCAGAATTAAAGCATTAAACCGCGCAATCTCATTCTTTACCGTGGTGGCCTCTTCGCAGCATCCGGCTTATAAAGCCACTGAGACCGGAAATTTGCTGAGCCTTGAAGAAAATCATGTAACCATCAACAGATGTCTCCCCGCTTAAACTCAATTAGGTCATCAATAACACGCTTAGCCAAATGGTTTTGTGGTGATGGTGCCGCCATTGATAATAAAATTGGGTAAAATATGATATTATTGAAAGATTGCAAAGAAAGGTTGAAGAAGAGTTGTGACTATAGTGTGATAGAAGATACTTGTAACTCCTTATGAATTCAAACTATAAAGACCTAAACTTTAAAACCGCAAAACAAGTCCTCCTTTTAAACGTCACTATAAATTGGGGTGTTTATCCGCTTGGTTATCGGTTGTTTGGTTTTGTTAAATCGGTAATCTTTTATTCGGTTCAACACGGTAATCTTTTATTCACTTCGCTTTGGTTGACCCGAAAGTCTTAAAACGGATAAAACGGAAAGAAACGGACTAACGCAGATTTAAAACGCGTCGAACGTAAGAAAACGTATGGAACTTAAGAAAATGTACATTAATATGTAAAACATATGAAAGCGTATGAAATGGACGAAGATGTCTAAGATAGATGAAAACGGTAGAAACGGACGAAACGGTCAAAACTTATACAAACGGACTAAAACATGAAAACCCAATGAGAAAGTGTAAACACGGACGAAAACGTAAACAAAAACGTAACGATAAAAACCGATTAAAAGGACAAAGTCGCATTTAAAACGGTTGAAAAGTATGAAAACAGACGCAAACGTAAAACCGTATGAAAATGTGTAACAGTAAGAAAGCATATGAAAACGGCGAAAAGTCTTCAAAACATATGAAATGGCTAAACGGACAAAAATGAACTAAAGCGGACAAAACGATAAGAACGTAATAAAATGTACGTTAATATGTAAACAGATGAAAAGCAGATTAAAACGTCTAAAATAGATGAAAACGGCTGAAACGGACGAAACGGTCAAAACTTATACAAACGGACTAAAACATGAAAAACCCAACAAAGTGTAAACACGGACGAAAACGTAAACAAAAACAAAACGATAAAACGTATTAAAAGGACAAAGTCGTATTAAAACGGTGGAAAAGTATGAAACAGACGCAAACGTGTAAAAACGTATGAAAATGTGTAAAAGTGTAAAACGCATAAAAAGGACGAAAACATGTGAAAAGAGACAAAACGTAAAACGATAAAATCGAAGAAAACATGTACAAAACTAAGAAAACGATGAACACGGACGAAACGATAGGACCGACTAAAACGCATTTAAAGCGCAAGCGGTTGTGTTACCGTGCTCAATGTATCTAACGCAACCCTAAACACAGCTTTCACACAATGTTTTGAGTAAGATACGTGAGTTAATGATTTTGTGTCATCCCGAAATGTCAAAATTAACGTGCCCACCTTTAATAACTTTAATACAATTCATATAACCTTCACACTATAATATGGGTCAAAACCATTGGGTTATAGTTGCTTAGAGTTTCATTTACAACATGATTCAATCAATAGTATATATAAAATTATATCCGAAACCATGTTACGGTTTGGAAATCCAAACATGTTACGGTTTTGGAAATTGCGTCGGTTTTGTAAACATGTTACGGTTTTGGAAATTCGCTCGGTTTTGGAAATTCAAACATTCAATCAATAGTATATATAAATTATAGTCAAACATGTTACGGTTTTGGAAATTCGCGTTGTCTCGTGATCGGGTGATAAAGAATAATGAAAGATATTTGGATTTTGTGAATAAATTGATGAAACATAAACCAAAACAAAAAAGATCAAGGTTAGATCAAGTGGTTAACACTCTGCCTCCCGAGAAAGAGGTCAAGGTTCAATCCTTACCCTTGCAAGGCCGGAGGTTCTTTTACCTTGGTAGAACCGAAGCACCTCTCGAGGGTTCGATCATCACCCTTGCAAGGCCGGAGGTCCTTTTCAACCATTTGTAGAACCGAAGCTGCCTCTACCTTAGGTGAGGGGTAAGGTCGTCTACGCCTCAACCTCCCACATACACCGTGAAGACGATATTGGGACCCATAACCCGTGGAAGATGCAGTCTTTGGAGTTAGTTTATTTTTTTTAAACTAAAACAACTAAATAAGCAAATAAATCAACTAACAAAAGTCTAAATAACGTAAAATGCACTTAATCCTAAAAATACCAAATATTGTAAATTTAAGCATAAAATTTAAAATTATTTTTTAAAAGTCCTAAATACTTAAATATATATATATATATATATATATATATATATATATATATATATATATATATATATATATATATATATATATATATATATATATATATATATATATATATATATATATATATATATATATATATATTCATTATCTATGAACAAATTAAATGATCACACAATACCCCTACACATAATAAAATACAATACATCGATTTTAAAAAGCAAATAAATGCAACTAAAGTTTCTCATCATGATCCATTAAAAGAAACACATTACTACTAGCAAACATATCAGAACTAACACGTGTTAATCACCATGAGAAACCATTTAAACACAACCAAACTTTACAGAATCATGAAACTAAAATAAAATAAATAAAGAATATACATGTGTATAATCATTTAGATGCAATAATATTTGAAAATACATGTGCATAATCAACTAGCAAACACATTTGCACAATTTATATATCAGAATGCACTTTCAATACATTTAAACTCCGAAACGGTAAAAACACATATGCACTCTCAATAACATATATGCACTCTCCTATTATTTTTAAATAGCCAAATAACCACAATCTCATTCCAAACGATCCAAATAAATCAATATATTAATCTTGATCCCCATTTTCAGTTTACGGACTAAGAATTCTAAGACTTAACTAACAAAGAAGAATGAATAGATCCAAATACATAAAAAAAAATGCACCAAATTCATTACGAGGAAAGAAAAGAATTTTAAATAGCCTAACCACAATCTCATTGCCAAACGATCCAAATAAATCAATATATTAATCTTTATCCCCATTTACAATATACGGACTAAAAATTCTAAGAGTTAACCTCACCGAGACCGAGACCGTCTTTTAATAAACTAAGTTCATTTTTCTACATGGACCCTTTAGGAGATTAAGTCTAAAAACCGAAAGGCAACTGAATCAACTGAAAATAAATTGTTGGTTCATGACAAGTGGCAGAATACTTGTAGAATCAAACCAAAAGGCAACTAAAAATAAACTGTTAATCATTATTTGCACCATCTAAATAAAACTAAACCTTATATTTGTGATAAAAATGCACCGACTCCATGTGTACATGTGTTTTAATGACAGAGAAATGTTAACACTGACCAAACACTACTTAAGCTTGCACATTAGCACGTGAAAAGTGAGACTAAACATATATATCAGTCATTGCCCTTGACCACTAAGCCCCACAGGAGAATATAAAATTCTCGCAATGAAACCATGGCCATAAACGAGCACTATCAGCCAAATGAAACCATAAAATACACATAATATCAATATGAACACATGTATTCATTCACATATAATATAATATTTTAGATGGACTCAATTTGCCTTTGTTTTCTACATATAATATAATATTTTAGATGGACTTAGTTTGTTACTGTATTAAATCACCCAATAATGACATATTAGTTACTTAACTTACTCACAAGGTAGATTTGGCTCAAAACCAACAGTTGGTTGTACAACAAGCGGTCATCTTCAGAAACCGTAGCCACCACTGCACGTGAATCTCCAACATTGGCTACCACAAGATGATCACCGTAAAAATAGCAATGAACATTGTAAGATCTACTTCCGATTTCATTATTTAAAGTAAAAAATTAAATTACATGTCTAATGGCTGTCAAAGCCATGGTTCCACTACAAAAAGAATAAAACACCCCCAAAACAACCACCAAAAACAATATAACAAACACCCTAAAACAGCCAAAAAAAATAACCAAACAACCCAAAAATAATATAACAAACTCCCCTAAAACAGCCCCTAATTTGAAAGAAAATACAGCAACCTATAGATCGAAACCAATATTCCGTTTGTGGTGGATAGAAGATTTTCTCAGATCGAAACCCATATATCAGATCGGTGGTTTTGTTTGAGAGAGATGATGTGGTGGTTTTGTGAGAGAGAGAGAGATCTTGATTTTTTAAACCTAATTGTGATAAACCTGTATTTAGTGGGGTGGCTTTAAAATAAATAAGGTGATATTCCAATAATGCCCTTTCAACACTTATAAAATTAAGCACAACTTTTTATGTATTTACATTTATGCCACACTCATTTATATCCATTGATTAAAAATCTAATGGTCAAGATTGGTTCTCGCAGCTTCGTGATTTTATTTGGTTACGAACATAACTCTACACTACTATATATATATATATATATATATATATATATATATATATATATATATATATATATATATATATATATATATATATATATATATATATTTTAAATTATACTTTTCTAATTTTATTTTATTTATTATGAATAAAAACCTTTTAAACTAATTAAAGAAAAAAATCATTAAATCATAAGAGAAAAACATTTTTAAACTAATATGAAAACTTTTCAAAATTTAAGCAAATTTAAATTTCCCCACAAATTAAATTTATTCCCCAAGGTTTGCATCAAGGCATTTCAAACTAATTGCAAAATTAACTCCTCCTCCTCCTCCTCTGCATGCCACACCTCCTCTCATCTCACTACAAATCCCGTCACCACCACAACTCTCCGTCATAGACCCACCACGGTCCGTCACCATGGTAAGTATTGTTATCTTCCTTTAGTACACATCGTTCTAACACATAAAATAACCATGTTAAGCCTATTAGCTAATTGAACATTTGTTTGAGATATCCTCTTGTAAATTATGTCAGTTTCTTGTTAAATTTAGATAGTTAATTGGTTAAAAATTTAAGAAACCTCATAAGCTCTGTTACTACATGAACATGGAACCATAATTTAGCTAGTTAATTTCTTATTTTTCCTTGACCCAAACATCCCTTTAGGAACTGTTTCATTAGACTTTATTCAATTCTTAGCATAATTCAATACCACATTCAATCTTTGAGCTATCCTCATTACTTGGAATGTTTTTTTAACTTTTAAGATCATCAATTGAAGTTTGATGTTGTCTTGTATAATCTTCAATAACTTGGTACATCTTTTTAACATACTGCAGGGACTACATTTATAAACATTGCCGCTCGGATAAGTGGGACACATTTATAAACATGGACAAGTCTTGGATAGGAACTAATAGGACCAACAAATCTTATGTTGATGGAGTAGCATCGTTTATTGATTATGCGTTACACAACTTGCGAAGATGGGGAACATCGACCCACGAGTTAAGAAAATGATCTTTCAATGCCATGTCCGTGTGCATGATTGTTTAAACCACATAGAGCATAAAGTGGAGAAAGTGCGGTTCCATTTATTCAAAGAATGGGTTTGATCTAAGCTACCTACTTGGACTAAACATGGAGAGAAGGATGAGTCATCAATAAGTACCAAACACTGTTAACGCTACAATGAGTTTGTTGACGACACGGATTTTGCTTGAGATATTCCAACGGATGCCCCACAGAATAAGAGAAATGGTTAATGCTACAAAAGATAATTTTGATGAGGATGATCTTGTCAAGTTTCAACAATTATTATTAGACGCAGAGAAGCCTCTTTATGCAGGATGTCCCGACTTCACAAAGATGTCCGCAATAGTTAAACTACTCAACTTGAAGGGTAAGTACGGATGTTACGATAAGTTCTTTCTTGAATTACTAGGATTGTTAAAGAAGATCTTTCACCGGTAACGAAATGGTGGAAAAACTTATCAAGCCAAAAATATTTGAAATTGATGGGATCAGATACAAAAGATACATGTATGTATCAACAAGCTGTCTTCTTTCTTTGGAAGGGTGACAAGGATTTGATCGCGTGTCGAACTTGTGAGATATCAAGATGGAAGGTGGATAATAAGACTAAGAAAGTGTACGAAAACATTCCAAGAAAGGTAATGTGGTACTTTCCAATTATACCAAGACCGCAACGACTATTTAAGCTAGAAAGTATTTCGGAGGATTTAAGATGGCACGCGACGCGAGGATAATCGATGGTGTGTACGTTACCCCAGATTCAAAGGCATGGCGTACCATAGATGAAAAATTCCCTAAATTGTCAAGATCCAAGAAATCTACAATTAGGAATATCGGCCCGATGGGGTTGACGTCAACTCGTGAAATAGGCATCACGGTGTATGGCGGTTTAATGGTCATACACAACCTTCCTCCATGGTTGTGTATGAAAGAAAGTTTATCATGCTTTCGTATTAATATCGGATACCCGGAAATGATATTGATGTTTTTAGAACCGTTAGTTGATGATCCGCAAACCTTATTCGATCTGAGGGTTGATACATATGATGCATCCATAAAAGATAACTTTAATCTACGTGCCATTGTGTTATGGACAATAAATGATTACCCCGCACTTGGTACATTATGTGGTGTACTGTCAAATTGGATTTAAAGGTTGTGTAGTATGTGGGAAAGATACAAAGCTGTGTTAGACTTTACGCCTCATCCAAGCAAAGTTATGTTGGTCACAGACGATATCTACCATATGACCATCCGCTCGAGAAGGCAAAGGAAGGCATTTAATGGACAACAAGAATTTCTCCGGCTCCAAACCCAATGACCGGGAACAAATATACAACGAGGTACAACATATTCAAAATAAGTGGGAAAAGGTAAACGAACAAACAATAATGCATCGAAAACCAAGAAGATACGAGAGGCAGAGGTGGGAAGATTCAAAAGCGTAAAAGAAACATAATGTAAGTAGAGGGTAGTTCAAGCCAAGTAAACGGACAAAACGGTGTGTATTGGAAGAAATTCAACATTTGGTATCGAAAACTTAGGTATTGGAGGCATAATTTTGTTCCACATTGTATTGATTTTATGCATGTAGAAAAGAATGTTGTCAGAGTCTCGCCGGAACTTTGATACATGTTCCGGAAAGACGAAAGATGGACCGAATGCTCGATTGGATCTGGCGAGTTGGGGGTAAAACAAGAGTTGTTTGCTATGCAAAACAAGACAAAACAACACTACCTCCAAAGAAAGTTACACATTAACGAATGATGAAAAGATATTTTTGTGAAACTTTACACAACATCGTGGTACCACAAGGCTATTGTTCAAATTTCTCTTCTTTGGTCACCTAAAGGATAGGAAGCTCATTGGCCTAAAATCGCATGACTATCACATGCTAATGCAAGAGTTTCGCCAATTACAATACGCTCAATCATGCACCCACCCACACGATATGCTATTATCAAGTTTTGCTTTTCTTTAAATCAATATATTGCAAAGAAATAATATTGCAAGAACTAGACAATATGCAAGCGAATAGTAGTGACACTGTGCCTACTCGAGAAGTTCTTTCCTCCATCATTCTTTGATATTATGATACATTTGACCGTGCACCTAACTCGGGAGGTAAAATTATACGATCCCATATGCTTCGGTGGATGTATCCATTCGAAAGATGTATGAAGGTTATTAAAGGACATGCGGAACATAAATAGACCGAAGGATGCATTCTTTGAGGAGACTATTACGGAAGAAACAATTGAGTTTTTAGCGAATATCATAAATCGATGGCGGTTGTATCCCACCGAGAAACATGAAACAGATGAAATGAGGAAGGAAATCCATTGTCGTCCGCAAATCAATTGAAATTTCGCGAAACTCTTTAAAGCACATTTGTATGTAATAAATAATCTGATGAAATTGTACCGTATATCGAGTAAGTCTTACTAACACATGTCTATTCGTTACTAAAAATGATGTATCAAATCTAATAATCAAACACATTGTTTGAACAACACAAGCAAGTTGTGAAAGCGTAAAACCCGGTAAACGAATAGCATTTCGGATAATGAGCACAAGAAATCTTTTCCAAGTGGTTACGCAAAGAAGTAATTAATCTTATGTTACTCAACATACCCTTTCTAAACCTTATTTCTCACTCATTTTGATCCGAAAATTGGTGTACTTATTCTTTGAGCTAATATATACTTGTAATGAAATTCAGTTGAGAGAGTTAGAAATCGACAAAGAAAGTGTATCGAAACCGTAGGTGGATATCCTATGGACCACGCGCCACCGTAGTGAAATACGATGCATATCACATCAATGGATATACTTTTCGCACGAAAGATCATGAAGGCAAAGTTTACCGTAGTGGGGTTAGTGTTGAGGCATTAGATATGCACATATCTAAAGAAGTTGCAACCACAAGAAAATCATATTATTATGGGGTTTTACAGAGATATGGGAACTAGATTACCGTTATATGCAAATTCCTCTTTTCAAATGTGGTGGGTTAATCACAAAGTGGTGGTGTGAAGCGATACTACTCTTGGATATACATTGGTTGACCCGAATAGTTTAGGCCACAAGGTTGATCCGTTCATATTAGCCGCATAAACGACAAGTGTTTTATGTAAAGACCGTAGATAAAAATTGTCTATTGTGTTTAAGACACCTACCAAGAATTACAAAGATAAGTATGGCCGAAGCCGATGAGGAATTTAGTACCGTCATTCACCAAAGACAATGATAACATATTGCCACGTGTGGATCGACGTGACTTGGGTAACGAATCACGAATCGACTACTATCGAACCGATTGTGGAGGTGTTGTTATACTAAAATCCAAGTGAACCATGTTATGGTCAAGTTGTCACACTCTACATTTGTCATATTTCACTCTTTTAAAGCATATAGACATTCGATTTTTGTACTTTTTAAGAATTTATGTTTATAATACAAGACTTAATATTAGTTAAATCTTAGGTATATTTTTTGTTTAAGGATATGTTGAAAAGAAAGAATTCTCACAGATTGAGATGTATGGAAGTGCTAGTTGATGTGCTATAGTACGAGTTAATTACGGTGATGTCATTTTAAGTCTGTTTGACCATTCTTTAGTCCAGTAGTGCAAAAAATAAAAACGATTTTCTTGTTTAAATAGTACTAGTTACCTAATTTTAGATGGTCAAGTATTTATATGGATAATTTTATTTTAGAATTCATATTTATCCTTTAATTACTTTATCCTAATCTTTAAAAGTTTAATTGTTTTATTTCGATTTCCTCACCAAAGACTAAACCCTAATTGCCCCGCACTACCAAGATTTCAATTAACATAAAAGATGGCACAATTAAAGTTTGTAGACAAGCACAATCAAGTGGGATTTCTCAAAAGCTCTTGAAAGCACATGCTTGAAGAGATAGTGGACTTTCTAAAGGGTAGTCATATCGTATGCCTTACTCATAATCCAACTATCTATGATTCCCTAGTCAAATAGTTACGCAGATCGCCTCTTGCTAGAACTATTCTTCGGTGGACACTATAGTTAAATGCAACTATTGATACGTTAGAGTATTCAATCATCGAGGAATCATCGAGCAAGCTTCAATTGGTCGATGCCTCGTGGATTTCAATGTTGGCAAATAATGACCTCTTTCGAGGATTGGAAAGATTGGATATCCAAGCGATGGAACATTCACTTTTGGAAGAGTCATTTTACGCCACAATGGCGTTTCCTTGTGCATCATATTTTACATTGTATGAGCTCTAAAAGTGGTGGATGGGATCAATTTGGAAGCAATATTGCTTCGCATTGGTCTGTCTCTCCTGGCGAGACTCTTCAATTTTCAAAATGATTTTTGATGCCATGGTTGCTAATTCCAAGAATAAGAAAAAGTTTTGATGTACCCAAGATTTTGCAAATGATCTTAAATGTTGAAACGACAAGCAAACATCCTTACATTGCTCTCCTTTCACTAAAAAGATATTTGGTAATATGAAAAGGGGTTTTGAAGGGCACACAAGCCACTTTTATGCATTATGTTGCCTTACATTGCTCACGACCTCAAGGTACATCTACATATGTTCCATCTCCCTCTGCTACATCGAAGCTCGGGCTCAACCTACATCTAAACACAGAAAAAGCGAGTTTGAACAGAGGACACCAACACCCCACCACCTTCACCTTCAGGTCCATGAGGAAGAACCACCGGTGATTCCTCAACCACAACCTCCAACACCCACTACTACTACAGAACCAGTTCCTTATCTATGGAAGATCTACTCATTTGGTTCCACAACCGATTTCAAGGGTTGATGAGTTGGAGAAAAATTGAAGAAGACCAAGAAGTCACTGGGGACTACTCAAAAGAGTTAAGAAATTGGAGGAAATTCAAAGCAGACGGGATAGACATTCTGACTCGAAGGTGAGAATCCTCGAGGAAAGTCAAATTAGTTCTCAAGGATTGGGCGGTGAAATATTGTTTAAGAATTTCGGTCACAAGAAATCCTTTAAGAAGAGACCGGATAAAGAAGTCGCAAGTTCTAGTGGGTGGATAAGTCCGGTAACTTTACTAAAGATAAGTCCGGTGGTCTTGAAATTAAATCGCTTTGATGAAGATTTTAATCATGGCTTTGATGTGAAGTTAATACAAATCTTGAACATATTAATCTGGTAGTGATCCATGTAGTCTTGGTGAGGAGTTTGTGCATAGGAAGGCAAAGGAATAGTGCAAGAATCTTCGAGCGGTGAAGACCAAAAAGCAACTCATGAGAGAAAGCTAGCTTTACGAGATTGCTAGGATTCAAGCGAGAGGATGCGTGAAGAAGCTAAACGTCTTGAAGAAACATTGAATGATGAGCCGATTGCCAAAAGTCTCGCAGGAGGAACCACAATTAGCGAAGAACAAATGAAAAGGAAAGTCAAGTTCTAGAATCGCCAAATTCTACTTGATGAAGACGGGATACTATAAATGCCGATTATTAGTAGCAGAGATATCCTTCGATATTGGCGGAGAAGACTATGCAAGTAAAATGGTTGAGCTAATTAATGAGAAGAAGAGGCTTCTCGGAGAGAGCGAGACAAAGAGAAAGGATGAACAGACCCTTGACCAAAGGCGAGCAAAGGATTATATGATCCACTACGTCAAAAGTCAAGGGAATCGTACCTGGAAGTTGAGCCAGTTAAGGAAATTGAAGAATGATGAACTAAAAGCAGAATTTGAAAAGGTAGTGTACCAAAATAAATTTTTTTTCCAATGGATTCATATTTGGAAGCTTCAACGCTTAAAAGGAAGGGTTACAATCTTCAACCAAAGGATGCTAAGAAGCACAAGATGCGAGACGAAAAGGTTCTCAAGTCGAAAAACTTGGTGATAAGCCAAAACTATAAAGAAAGAGGAGGAAGGCGAGGTTAAGCAACCAGTTTTGAATATGACAAGGAAGAAATCCTTTGGAAAGAAAGGAGTGAAAAGGATAAGATAAATGTTAAGAAGGAAGTGGAAGAGTACATGAAGGATAAGGTTGATGAACCTGTCATCGAGAAGAGTTTACCATGGGCTTCATTCCTACAGGTTCGAGACTTCCCGCTAAGATTGCAAAGGTTGAGATCATCATAAATGGGAAAAAGGTAGTTTACTCGATAGTAAGGGAAAATCACACGACACTATATATGTGAACTTTCTTGGTTTATTGAGTGATTTGTCCAGGATGATTTGAAGACCATGTACCGGTGATGATGGAGAAGCATGGTGACGAGACTGAAGAGAAATATGAAAGAGTCCTCCAGGGTGACTTGAAGACCATGTTTGAGACACGGATGTCGATGATGAAATGTGGAAGGCGGCTGTCAAGAACAAGTGATCGATGGAGATATTTCCACACTTGTCGGTGCACTGTTTGGAATTAGAAGCGCAATTCTTTATATGCTTACTGTATGGAGTATCCACTTCAAACAATATTTGTAGGGCTTTGCTTGAGAAGAAGCATTTGGTGAAAGAAAGGATGATGCATGCTATCGACTTTTGAGGTTAATTGAATCAAAAGCTCAACATCAATATCTTGGCAAGATAATGATTAAGTCAGTAGTATTCAGTAGTTAGTTCTGTTTATGAAAACATAATAGTTTATTAGAGTTTAGGGAAGGCATATGTACGCGTAGAGATATCTTAGGAAGAGATATCTACATCCTTCTACACGTTTTGTATATTAGGTTTTCTTAAGTGTATAAAGGAACCCTAAAGTATAGTGAAATGAACTTGTACTAGACGAATAGAAATATTAATAAAAGAAGTTTATTAGTGAAATAGTATTTGTGTTCTTCTTGCTTGTTGTTAAGATTCTGCATTAACAATCAAGTACTCGTTATTAAAGAGTTCTTCATATATATAATTAGTTTGGATTTATCCAAGTTTTGTAGATTGTGGTGTTGCACAAGTGTTAATGTGTGTGTTTGTGTGTGCATATCAATGTGACTATAAAAGCCATCACCTACAAACCCACATTTTCATTAACAGCACAATAAATGCAACAAACTTGACCATATGGTGTTTAAAGTGAAGAAATGTGTGTTTTTTGTGACTATTGATCATCCAATTGCCACATCAAATTTATGTTTGTGTGGCCTTTTATAACATTTAGTCACACAAAGAATGTTTGTTTTGGGTATTTAGTCACATACAATTAATCATAAAGTGGCTAAAAGTGTTAATAAGGGTGACCATATATGGTGTTTCAAGTGAAGAAAGCGTGTATTTTATGGGACTATTGATCATCCAATGGCCACATGAATTTTATGTTTGTGTGGCCTTTTATAACATTTAGTCACACAAAGCATGTTTGTTTTGGGTATTTAGTCACATACAAGTAACCATAAAGTGGCTAAAAGTGTTAATAAGTGTGACCATATGGTGTTTAAAGTGATGAAACGTGTATTTTGAGTGACTATTGATCATCAAATGGCCACATATTAAGTTACGTGACCATATGTACTGGATTTGGCTACACTTAAATAATATGTGTGACAAAACGTTTAGCGTGACCATATATGGCATTTGGTCACGGTGTTAGTAGCAAATGTGACTTTATAGATTAGCTTTTGGCAAGCTAACACAAACTAAACTATAAACACACATATTAACTTACGTGAACATATTTCTTGGATTTTGGCTACACTTAACGAATGTGTGACAAAACATTTAGTGTGACCATATATGGCTTTTGGTCATGATGTTCAAGTGTGACATATATTTGTCTTTGTTTATATGTATATCGTGACTAATGCTTCAACCTTACTTTTCATTTGTCACTTGTTCCAATTTCGAGATGTGGCTAAAGAGTTGGCAAAACATATCACCACCCTTAAATAATGTGTGACAAAACTTGACTCTATGATTTAGACACACAAAAATTACTTCATGTGACTAACGCATCAAGGTTACTTGTATTTGTCGCTGTTCCAAATTCATATGTGGCTAAATGATGCAAACAAAATCACAGATACCTTTAGCCACACAATGTTCAATTGTGTGGTGATCTGAGTTCTAATGGTCACACAATCAAAATTTTCATGTGTGACTAATTAGTAAATGTTGTCAATTTTCGTACCTTCAGCCACACAAATATGCGAATGTGTGGCCGTTCCATTTCGACCATGCGTGACCAAATCCCGTTTTTGTACTAGTGGAAGAGGCGGGCGGAATACAAGGGTCACTAGTTTTAGGAGCCACACCCGACTCCATCTCTTTCAAATCACTCAAAAGGGGTACTTGTGATGCAGTACCTGTCTTAGTAGACTTATCTTCATTAACTTCCATTGTACGACCAGAATCTACATCCTTGTTGGTGTCATTTGAAAGAATACCAAAAGCATCCGTATATTCCATATTAAGAGCATCAAACTGATTAGATGTAGAGATCCTTGTTCCACTCGAACTAGCCACATCAGAAGCATTCTTAGTGACTTCCACTTTCTTAGGTTCGAGAGTCTTTTGGGTTGATATTGAAGCGCTACCCACAACAGGTTTAGTAAACCCTCCTTGAACCGGAATAGTAGAACCACCTTGTTTTCCCTTCTTCTTTGGATTGGTAAGTATCTGCTTGATGTGAGTTTGCTATGAGACCTTTTTCATTGTAAGCTTACTGATGATGTAATCAATTATTTCAGGTTAGCTTTAAAATCACATAGTCATTGCTAAAGTTGATCAAAGTTAATGCAGTTTTTGATGAGGTTGAATGACGATTTTGAGGCGATTAAGAATCATATACTCAATAGATCTTTTCCAAACATCAACAAAGCTTATTACATAATGCACCAAGTTGAAAAACGAAACAAGTCATCGATCTGTTGTAGAACAAGCGCTTTCTTTGCTAGTAATGGCTCGGTAGGCAATCAGGGTTCAAGAATTGATAATAGGGAGCTTAGAGTGATAATAATATTTTTACTTAGTGCAAACAGGATGGTCATGTGTATGAGCAGTGTTTTGATGCATATATGTAGTAGAACACACCATTTGATTTTGCTTTTGAGAATGAGGTTAATGGGGGTAAGATTGATTTGGATCAAAGAATGGTAGTTGTAGTTTGTCAAAAGATGATAAAAAATGTTTAAGGGGAAAGTGTTGATCAAAGCAATGTTGTTAAGTACCTCAAGCCACATGCAAGTATCTCTAAGAGTATCTTTTATGTGTCTTTAAATGCTTTGACTTGATACTTGAAATTGGATATTGAGATTGGTGGGTAGTAGAATCTTGGAGCATATGATCATATGTCCCTTATCCGCATTTATTTCGGTCTATTAAGATTCTTAAGTGTCCAATTAGAATAAAGTTTCGATGGAACTAGCAAATTGGTCACCAAAGTAGGAACTATTCAAATCGTGACTCTTTGACTTTATTCAATGTGTTTAATGTGCGAATTCAATGTCAATCTTTTGTCGGTTGGAAAATTGCTAAAACCCCAAAATCTCATTGCTATCTTCTTTCCAAAATGTTTGTCATTGAACCCTTCAACTAGATAAGTGCTTGCTCATGGAGAAGGGTTCCAAAATCTCTACATCTCGCAAACCTTGACTCAAATTCATCCTTCCCAAAGGATTTCAACTTTCTGCTTTTCTCGGTTTGTCTTCTTTTGTAAATAAAGTTTGTGCAAACCGATAATGCTTCATTAGACTTGTTTCATGCTAGACTTGGTTATACTTTTGTTTCTAAATTGATTCATGTAGACAATTGTAGTCATGATAACATCTCTTAATTTCATTGTGACACTTGTTTGCTTGCAAAACAACATAGGTTACCTTTTCCAAAGAGTAAATCTAGGTCTTCTATTCTTTTGAACTTTCACATGTTGATCTATGGGTCCTTATAAAACCCATACTCTTAATGGTGGTCATTATTTTTCACAATTGTGGATGATCATACTAGATGTATCTGGATTTATTCGATTCATACTAAGGATAAAATAGTGTCGATTCGCCCGGTTCATTGCTTACATTGGTAATCGTTTTCATGTTAAGCCTAAGTTTCGAGGTCCGATAATGGCACTAAAATATTCAATAAGGGTGTTTGGTTAATATGAGTAAGCATGGTATTATCAAAAGTCTATGGTTAATACACCTCAAAGAAATGCGGTTGTGGAAAGGAAAAATAGGCATTTGTTAAACACGCAAGGGCTTTAAAATTACATCTTGGTTTGCACGATAAGTTTCGGGAGGCGTGTGTTGATTCTTGCTTTCCTCATCAATTAAATGCCAATGAAGATTTTGGGGTGGACGACTTTTTTTGAGGTATTACATGGTACTCTTACTACTTATGACATTTTAAGAACCATTGGATATTTGTGCTTTGCTACTTACTAAACCTCATCAGGATAAGTTTGCTCCTAGAAGTGTTAAGTGTGTTCTTATAGGTATCCTTTAGGACAAAAGTGCTACCAGTTGTATAACCTTGAAACAAAAGAGGTCTTTTGTAGTAGAGATGTTATTTTTCAAAGAAACTATGTTTCCTTTAAGCAACACGAGCAAGTATCAAAACCCGCTACAAAACCTTGGCTCGATGTAGAAGTAATCGAAGAAGATGTGCCAATTGTTTTCCCTATGCAGATTCATGATGGAAATGTAGCGAGATGAAGTTGTGCCAAACATTCATGATGATCACACTCCCATTCCTTCTTTATACCAAACACCCCTAATGATGGTCAAGGAGCGGGTTCGGAAGCACCTAACCACATTCTTCTAATAATAACTCATTTCACCCACCTCAAACATATGTTCCAACTAGAAGATCCTCTAGATCAACTTCACAACCTACTTGGCTTAAGGATTTTGTTACTACGAAACACAGGCTTATATGGCCACCGATGTACATTCTAATGCCAAATAACTGTTTATCCTTTTTACTAATACATAGTTTGATATGTACCCTGATGACTATATGGGATCTGTAGCTCATGTCTTGGCTATTCTTGAACCAACTAGCTATTCCAAAGAAATGTATGCTTTAGAAACAAATGATACTTGGGTGCTTACCACTTTACTTGAAGGACATAAGGCCATTAGTTCAAAATGGGCATTTAAAATCAAATATCACCCAGATGGCACTGTGGAAAGATATAAATCAAGGCTAGTAATTAGAGGTTTTGATCAAAAGGAAGGAATGGACTACAAACACACCTTGTTACCAGTGGCAAAGGCCACAACTGTGAGGGTTCTTATTGCCATAGCAACTACAAAATGGTGGCCCTTGCATCAATTAGATGTAAACAATGCTTTCCTAATGGCTATCTGGAAGAGGACATTTCTATGAAGCCACCATAGGGATACACAAAGTCTTTACCAGGGAAAGTTTGTAAGCTAAATAACCCTCTTTATGGCCTTAAACAAGCCTCAAGGCAGTGGAACCAAGAGCTTTCAAAGTTTCTAATTTCATTGGGATTCAAGCAGTCAAAGCATGATTATTCATTATTTGTGAAGGCAAAAAGAGATTTGTTTACTGATGCTCTTTTGTATGTGGATGACATTTTGATTATAGTTAATTGTATTCAAGATATCAGTGATACAAAGTCAGCCTTGGATAAGACCATTAAGGATTTGAGATTGGAAGACACTTCCTTGGCATTGAGTTATGCAGAACTGATACTAGAACTCACTTGCAATAAAGAAAATACATCCTTGACCTTCTCAAAGACGCAGGCTTGACATCTGCTAAACCTACTTCATTTCCCTTACAAGAGTCATACAGAAACCTTGTTGGGAGACTAATGTACTTATCCATGACTAGGCCAAATATTTCCTATAGGGTTCAACACTTGTATCTGCACCAAAGGAACCTCATATGCAAGCAGCTTTACACCTGCTAAGATACTTTAAGGGAACTATTTCACATGGTCTTTTTTATCCTGTGCAGGCTAATCTAAAGGTAGCAGGTTTCACTGATGCTGACTGGGCCTCTAGTTTAATGACCAGAAAGTCCTTAACTAGCTATTGTGTGTTTTTGAGACATTCACTGGTTTCATGGAAAACTAAGAAACAAGCAACAATCAATAGATCCTCCACTGAAGCAGAATACAGGAGCATGGCAACTACTACTTATGAGCTGGTTTGGTTGACTTATTTGCTTAATGATTTGAAAATTCCAGTTCAAGTGCCTATAACACTGTTTTATGACAATAAAACTGCTCAACAAATAGCAGCTAATCCTTGCTATCATGAAAGAACAAAGCACCTAGATATTGACTGTCATTTTATAAGGAACAAAGTTCAAGAAGGTTTCTTGCAGACAGCTTATATTCCTACTCATTTATAGTTGGCTGACATTATGACTAAAGCTTTGGGAGCTACACAACATTCTTTCTTATCTGGGAAGCTGGGTCTTCAAGAAGCTCCAACTTGAGGGGTGGCTATTGAAGAATACAAGTTCATTCGCTAATTGTAACATTACTCAAAGTACAAGGACTAAAGTTGTACATTTGGTTTGAAAGTTAGTTAAGCGCCAATAGCAATTAGTTATCCCAAATCTGTATAAATGTAGCTTTTTACCTCATTTGTAATCAACACTTTCATCAGTAATATTTTATTTTCATTTCATTTCCACTACTTTTGATAGATATGCGCACTTCAAATTTTGATTGACATACTTCATCGCTTACTGTAAACATTTGTACATATATCACAAGATGTTTATCATATTTATATATTAAAATATGTCAATCAAAATTTAGAGTGTGCAAATCACTTCCTATAAATAAAATCTCATACCAAACTGTGACAACTCTCATTTTTACACCTAGACAATATTCTCTCAATCATACAATATACACTTAGGGTGTGTTTCTTTTTTTCATTAACTAAGGGATTGGGTTCATAAACATAGTTAATATGTTTTTTTTTCTAAGTGAGACCCACTATTTTCCTTAGTTGGTCTATATCCCAAGGCAAAAAATATTAACCCTTCCTTATCAATGTTAGAGGAGATATTTGGCCCAATCCCGACTTGTGGGTTTGTGGTCCTTATTAATGTTAGGCAAAAAAATCGACTAGTCTTTACCTAAAGTCGACTAAAGCTCGACCATTGGTATTACTCTTTCGATAGGCGTATGACGTTACTACTTCAAGAATCATTGTGGAACTATTTTTGATGTCCTAATGCACATCATTGGTTAAGCTACATGTTCTTCTACTAGTATCGCATACTTTTTTTGCTGCGTTTCGAGACAGTCTGCAATTTTTTCTTGATGTCCTAAAGCACATCAATGGTGAAGAATTGTTCTCGTTTGAAGATTTCAAAGACTCATATATCTGCTTGCTTGCTTTTCGGTCAACAACTTAGTTATAGCTTCATGTATTCTGTTTTCTACTCCAGTCTGAGCTTTTGCGATTTCGCCGCTCTGACTGCGGGGGAGTGTTAGAGGAGATATTTGGTCCAAGCCCGAGTTGTGAGTTTGTGGTCCATTAGGGTTTCATTATGTATTTTCCTATATATATCATATCAATAAAGCGTATCTTCATGGGAAATTATGTAATCAATATATCGGTTAACAATTAAGTGGCTCCAAATGATAAAAGTTTGAATTTTAGAACCAACAACTCCAAAATGTCACGACCCGCCTATCTCTCACAAGTATGTTCGGGATTCCAGATTATTCTACACTTCTCTTGAAAGGTCTTGGATAAGCTTGGAAGAGTTTAGAAGCCCATGGAAGACGGTGGATAATCTTGGAAGCTTTTGGAAGATGTTAGAATAAGTGGAAGTTCTAGAAACTTACTAGAAGCTTATGGAAATCTCATAAGCTAGAAGCTTCCCAAAGAACCTTGTAGAAACTTGTATGAAGTAGTATAAATAGGAGTAGCCTCATTTGTAAATGGCATCCATAGAACTTCATTTGTAAAGCTCTAAGTACTAATACTAAGTGTTCCTTTACATTCCACTTGTTCTATTCTTTGAAGTTTACTTTCGTTGCATACATCGTTGAGTGTTCGAGCAAGGCTGAGCTTAGTCGAGACTAAGTGCCGCATGGAAGACCTTGTAGAGACAAGTCTGTGACAAGTGGTATCAGAGCAAGCGTTGATTCAAGGCAATGGCAAATGAGACCGAGAAGATTGGTGCTAGTGGAAGTGCGGTCGTTGACGAGAGGCAAGGTCGTGATGATAAGCGTCAAGACCCGAAGTAGAGAGGTGCGTCTAAGGACGTTATGTCGAGCTTTGATAAGAGATTGGCGGGTGTTGAGACATCCGTGTCGGAGTTGAAGACCCAAGTTGAGGGCTTGGATGGTCTAGACACCGAGTTTTTTACCATGAAGGATGACTTTCGGGAGTTCATCAATACGCTTAGCGGTGAATTTAAGCGTGAAATCAATGGTCTAAAAGAGTTGTTCGTAGGCAAAATATCCAACATTGAAAAGACCATCGAAGACTTGCAAGCCGATGTAGTGTTATGCAAGCGATCCATGGCAAATGGAGGTGACAACGTTGGCAATAATGCTCCGAAGATCGATGTTCCAAAACAATCACCGTTCATGGGAAAGCGAGAAGCTAGGGCGGTTGATGATTACTTGTGGGAGATGGAGCAATACTTGGAAGGCGTCAACATTACAGATGACGAATCTAAGATCAGGATGGCGACCCGATACTTAAAGGATACCGCGACGTTATGGTGGAGACGTCGGTATGGTGATATCGAGCGAGGTACGTGTACTATCAATACTTGGGCTGATTTTGTTGCAGAACTTAAGAAGCAATTTTATCCCGAGAATGCTAAGAACGAAGCAAAGAGTCGGCTTCGTAAACTTAAGCATTCCGGAACGATCCGAGATTATGTTAAGAAATTTACTACACTAACCTTGGAGATTCCAGATCTTTCCGAACAAGACTCTCTCTTTTATTTCCTCGATGGTTTGCAAGGATGGGCTAAGACGGAGTTGGAGAGACGTGGAGTTCAAGACCTTGCTACGGCTATCGCCCATGCCGAGGGCTTGATCGACTTTAGTATGAGAAGGGAAACGTCTAAGCCGAAGGATCGAAATGTTAGCCATGAGAAAGGTGGGGGAGAGAAAGTCACTCAAGTAAAGCCCGATAATACACGTAAACCACCCACCGGAAAGGACAAGGAAGTAAATACGGCCTTCAAGAGTGGTGGATGCTTCATATGTGACGGACCTCATAAAGCTTGAGATTGCCCCAAGAAAGCAAGCCTTAACGGAATGATGGCTCATGAAGACGAAGGCCCAAGTGATGGTGGATGCATGAGCTCGATGAGGATTCTAAATGCAATCAAGGCCAAGACGGAGGTGCCAAAAGTTGTAGGAAGGATTGCATTCGTGGAAGCAACCATCAATGGGACTAAGGTACGTGCTCTAGTAGATTCCGGTGCCACTCACAATTTCGTGTCGGTTGATGAAGCCAAGTGGCTAAGGATTAGCGCTACGAAAGGGAGTGGAACGTTCAAGCCGGTAAACTCAAAGGCCAAACCGATGGAAGGAGTGGCCAAGGATGTTCGAGCTAAGATTGGAGAATGGGAAGGGACGATTGATTTGTCGGTGGTCCCGATGGATGATTTCGATGTGGTTCTTGGGTTAGAGTTCCTCGATAAGGTACGAGCTTTCCCTATGCCATTTGATAATTCTTTATGTATCCTAGATGGTGGAAATACTTGCATGGTTAGCACGGAGCAGGATTCTAAGTGTGGAGCGAAGACCCTTTCGGCCATGCAATTCAAGAAAGGGTACAACAAGAGTGAGCCTTGCTATTTGGCGGTAACAAGGCTAGAGACGGATGGTGAGTCGGGTAAAGTAGAGGTACCAAAGGATATCGAGCGGGTACTTGATGAGTTCAAGGACGTGATGCCCAAGGAGTTGCCCAGATCAAAGACGGTGGATTGATGATGGACGGGGCAAAAGTAAAAGCTATCCAAGAGTGGGAACCACCAAGCAAGGTGACGGAGTTGAGATCTTTTCTTGGCTTGGTGAACTATTATCGACGGTTCATCATGGGATACTCGGCAATAGCATCTCCCTTGACGGACCTATTGAAGAAGAACAAAGCTTGGACATGGGATGAAAAGTGCCAAGCGGCGTTCGAGAGTTTGAAGAAGGCGGTTATGGAAGAACCGGTGGTGAAACTACCGGATGTAACCGTGCCTTTCGAGTTACACACGGATGCATCAGACTTTGCTATTGGAGGAGTGCTAATGCAGGAGGGACATCCGATCGCATTCGAGAGTCGGAAGTTAAACGAGACAGAAAGGAAGTACACCATTCAAGAGAAAGAAATGACGGCGATCATCCATTGCTTACGGACTTGGAGGCATTATTTGTTGGGTTCAAGATTCGTGATCAAGACGGACAATGTTGCTACGAGCTACTTTCAAACCCAAAAGAAGTTAAGTCCTAAGCAAGCTCGGTGGCAAGACTTCCTAGCCGAGTTCGACTATCACATGGAGTATAAGCCGGGGAAGGCCAATGTGGTAGCCGATGCACTGAGTCGCAAGGCGGAGTTTGCGGCAATCACCCAAGCGCAAATCTTCCTCCAAGATCGAATCAAGGAAGGATTGAAACATGACCCTTTTGCCAAGAAGCTCGTGGCCCTGGCAAGAGATGGAAAGACTCGGAGATTTTGGCTTAAAGGAGACATGTTGTTCACGAAAGGAGATCGGCTTTACGTGCCTAAGTGGGGTGATCTTAGGCGTGCAATCTTAAAGGAGTGTCATGATTCGAAGTGGGCCGGTCATCCGGGGATCAAGAGGACGTTGGCATTGGTTGAAGGCACTTATTATTGGCTAAGGATGGAGGACGATGTAGAGACATTCGTGCGAACGTGCCTTATTTGCCAACAAGAAAAGATAGAGCAAAAGAAGTCCGGAGGATTGTTGGAGCCTCTACCGACGCCCAAAGGACCATGGGAAAGCGTTTCCATGGACTTTATCACATGCTTGCCAAAGTCGGAAGGAAATGGGAGTATTATAGTGGTGGTCGATCGATTCTCGAAGTATGGAACTTTCATTGTCGCACCATCCGATGTTACCGTGGAAGAGACGGCTAAGCTTTTCTTTAAGAATGTGGTGAAGTATTGGGGAGTGCTACACGTGATCGTTAGTGATCGAGATCCAAGATTCACGGGGCGCTTTTAGACGGGGTTGTTCAAGATTATGGGAATGGATTTGAACTTCTCTACGAGTTTCCATCCCCAAACGGACGGGCAAACGGAGAGGGTAAACGCATTATTGGAGCTCTATCTTCAGCACTACGTAAGTGCCAACCAGCATGATTGGGCTAAACTCCTTGATGTTCCTCAATTCTCTTACAACATGCAACGGAGTGAAGCCACGGGAAAGAGTCCTTTTGAGTTGGTCACGGGGCGCCAACCATTGACTCCGAATCGTTAGCCGCATCATACGAAGGAAGTAGCCCGACCGCTTACAAGACGATGAAGGAATGGCACGATCAAGCGGACTTGGCCCGGGCTTCGTTGGATAAAGCGGCTAAGAAGATGAAGTAGTGGGCGGATGGGAAAAGAAGACACGTTGAGTTCGAGGTTGGAGATCAAGTAATGGTGAAGCTCTTGCCTCAACAATTCAAATCACTAAGGAAGGTGCATAAAGGCTTGATACGGAGGTATGAAGGCCCTTTCCCATTGATTGGGCGTGTTGGAAAAGTTTCTTATCGACTTCAACTACCGCCTAAGTTGAAGATCCATCCGGTCTTCCACGTTAGTCTTCTCAAGCCTTATCACAAGGACGAGGAAGACTCGGAACGAGGGGTGTCCAAGCGGGCACCAACTGCGGTTGTTACTTCGTACGATCGAGAGGTTGATGAGATCTTGTCGGATCGTACGATACGAAGACGAGGAGTGCCAAGCTATAAGGAGTACTTGATCAAGTGGCGTAATTTGCCCGATAGTGAAGCAAGTTGGGAAGCCGAAGACTTGTTGTGGCAATTTGCGGACAAGATCAAAAAGTATCATGAGGATGGCACGACGAAGACGTCGCGAGCTTAGGTGGGGGAGGATGTCACGAACCGCCTATCTCTCACAAGTATGTTCGGGATTCCGGATTATTCTACACTTCTCATGAAAGGTCTTGGATAAGCTTGGAAGAGTTTAGAAGCCTATGGAAGACGGTGGATAATCTTGGAAGCTTTTGGAAGATGTTAGAATAAGTGAAAGTTCTAGAAACTTACTAGAAGCTTATGGAAATCTCATAAGCTAGAAGCTTCCCAAAGAACCTTGTAGAAACTTGTATGAAGTAGTATAAATAGGTGTAGCCTCATTTGTAAATGGCATCCATAGAACTTCATTTGTAAAGCTCTCTTGTAAAGCTCTAAGTAATAATACTAAGTGTTCCTTTACATTCCACTTGTTTCATTCTTTGAAGTTTACTTTCGTTGCATACATCGTTGAGTGTTCGAGCAAGGCTGAGCTTAGTCGAGACTAAGTGCCGCACGGAAGACCTTGTAGAGACAAGTCCGTGACAAAAAGCTCCAAATGATTCTTGGTTGAATACACAGGATTCCTTTTTAGCATTGGAACAACAAATACTCCCTTCGTCCTGTATTGACTGTCCACTTTGAATTTTTTAGGTCTTTCATTTCTAACTTTGACCTTAAATATTTTTAATTGTGTTATATATTACTTGATGCAAAATATATGAATAGATTGAGTTTTAAATGTTTTTTGTTTTGTTTTTTTTTTTTTTTTTTGTATAATTTTATTAAATATTATATAACACAAATAAAATTATTTAAGGTCAAAGTTAAAAAAATACTTAAAAAGTCAAAACAGGACAATTAATATGGGACGGAGGTAGTATTTACATGTCAACAAATTCTATTGAGATATGTTTGCTGCAAAACATTGATATTAAATTTTGTAATGTGACCAAACAGGTTTTGAAAAAGAGGGGTGCTACATCCACATAAACAACCCACAAAAAACTTTCACTCGTTGACGTGTCAGCGGGTGATTGATTTTTTGTGAGATGTTCCCACAAAAAACCAATCACCCGCTGATACGTGGATTTTTTTGTAGAATTCTTATATAGATGTAGCAAAATTCTTTGAAAAAATCAAGATATTAAATATCACTGACAATATCGCCACACAACTAAAAATAATATATTATCTTTTTGATTTAAGATCATTTGAGGACAAAAGATTATTTACATACCAAGGGATCAATCTCCACCCTCCATTTTTATTTGATCTAATGGATGAGATTAATCCCAACAATTAAAAAAACCCACTTACATCATTTTTTTTCAAATATTAATATCTTTCAAACCGTTAATCGTTAAGAGAAAAAAAATATATCATTGCGACGAGCATTTAATTATCTTTCTATAGATAGGCACTTTGATATATTTTCGACAAAATTTTTTTTCGTATTTTTCACGTTTTTTTTAAAGTTTTTTTTTTTTTACGTTCTTTGAAATTTGCGTTAAAATCATATATGATAAAACACTAATTTGAATATCACATGTGATATTAGTGTAATATCATATATGATATGTAATATCACATGTGATATTAGTGTAATATCACATATGATATTACATATCATATATGATTTAACACTAATATCATATGTGATATTCAATTTAGTGTTTTATCATATATGATTTTTTCATGCAAATTTCAAGAATAAAAACGTAAAAAACAACGAAAGACGTGAAAAAACGAAATTTTTCTTTTTGAAAGTATATCAAAGTGCCTGCTCTATAGAAAGATAATTAAATGCTTCGTCGCGATGGTGTAAATATTTTCACTTAACGATTAACGGTTTAAGAGATATTTAAATTATAAAAAATAGGTGAAATAATAAAATGCTTTTAATCTCAGTCATTGATTTATTTTTAGATGGATGATAGAGATGAGTCCTTAGAATGTGAGATAAGTTAGAATGTGAGATAAGTTTGGTAGGTAAAATAACTCTCCTCTATCTTTTTATCAATGAGTGAGTATGGTGTGCCCGACCTCATGAAAAATTACATCTTTTGTTTGTTTTATATGTTTGTAACTTGTAAGATTTGATTCCTACATAGATTTTGCTAAATAAATACTATTCCTATAATTTCGACATCTATCTTATCTTTTGGCTCTCACAATAAATACGTCATTAGAGTCTACAAAGATGGTCGGGTCCTTAAACTCGGTGGCACCAATGTTGTCCCAGCCGGTATTGATCTGAACACGGGTGTTCAATCTAAAGACGTCATTATCTCGCCCGAAACAGATACTTTTGTTAGGATTTACATTCCTAAGACTGCAAATTTGAACGTAAAAAAACTCCCACTTTTGGTTTACTTCCATGGTGGCGCTTTTATGATCAAAACAGCCGCCTCGCCCACGTACCATAACTTCCTTAACCTCGTATCATCCGAATCAAATGTTGTTGTAGTGTCCGTGGACTATAGGACTGCGCCTGAGCATCCTGTCCTCGCTTGTTTTGATGATTCATGGGAGGCAGTCAAGTGGGTCACGCAACATGTTAATGGAAATGGATCCGACACATGGCTAAATGATTACGCGGAGTTTAGCCATGTGTTTTTCGATAGAGATAGCGCGGGTGGTAATATAGCTCACCATATGGCAATTAGGGTTGGTTCAGAAATTTTGGGTCGGGTTTGGTGAGAGTTTGAATCTTGAGGGTATTATATTGCTCCACCCGTACTTTTGGGGAAGATAGGATGGGGTCGGTCGGATTCTCCATGGACCAATGCGGTTAAGATTTATGGCTAATAGCCTATACGGGGGTCGGATGACCCTTGATTAACCCGGATAAGGATCGGAAGGTGTCGAATCTTAGTTGCTCTAAGGTACTTGTTTGTGTTGCTGGGAAGGATATATTGAAAGATAGGGAATTTATTATAAGGTTATTTTGGGTAAAATGGATGGAAAGGTGACATGGAGGTTATTGAGGATAAAGAGGAGGATCACGTGTTTTCCTAAATAGTCCTCTTCTTGAAATCTCTTGCATCTTATGCAAGAGGATTTGTAGTTTCATCAACAACTAGAAGTGATCATGCTTCAAGGAATATGACATCCATCACGTTAAAATAAAATAATATGATATTGTTTCAAGGGTGTATTCATAAATTATTTCAGTCTAGAGAATATGGTTTTTATTGTTTAGCATGCATGCTAATAAATGATTAATCTAATCTGTATCGTTTCATGCATTAATGGAATTATGGTTTGACATAATTCATGATTGTTAGCTGATATATTAGCATAGTCCATTCTGTATTGTTAGGGCTTGGCCCATGATTAGGTTTAGGGTTTTGCATTTTTTATATATTTGTATCATGTGTTTATAGAATGGATCAAAGAGAATTATACCAAACATTGAATGGACCTTAGCCTAACATGTGTTTACAGAATTTCGATTTTCTGTAGACACATGTTAGGCTAAGGGTTATAAATTGGACCTTGGTTCGATTTTGACATTTTGTCTCGGCTTTTGGTTTGACATGGATGAAAATAGGGAATCCGAAATAAATCTGATATGACGATCATCTATATATTCATCTCTAGTTTTCCCTCTTTTATAATTTTTCTAGCTCAGCCTTCAATTGTTGTGTATAAGATTTCTCAATGCTTTTCTAATCCACAACATGCAAATATTTCCTGTGGTATCCAAATTTATAGATCGGATTAGAGTTTAGTTTTTTGTAAAGCAATTTTTTACAAAATTATACTGTCTACCTTACAAAGGTTTCTGAGGACTTGAATCAATAACTTATTTGTTGATGAGCACATCCACATACTACTTGGTCTAAAGCCATGGGTGATTAAAGTTGGCTTTTATTCAAAGGGAAATTGCATATATATCTCTTCAAAAACTCCAAATTGCATATTTATCTTACTTAAATTTATAATTGCATATATATCTTTTTAAAAACTCAAAAATTACATGTATATCCAACTTAAACTACTAATTGCATATATATCATTTTTAAACCTTTAATATGTCATATATATATCGAGAGAGATTGAGATATCTGATAACCTTATAGATTTGTGGTATGTTTAGTAACTAGCAGCGTGATTTCTCAGACTTTTCGACTTTTATTTTTCTTTAAAACCAATTCCAGTAAATATTTCCCATGCTCGATCAATTCCCTCATTAACCATTAGCCTAACATTATAACTCGAATAAAATGCCTCTTTGATATTTATACCTGGTGCTTATGCCACGTCGGTATAATTTTGTTTGTTATACAAGCTTATGGTAATTTAATGAATCATGTCTCAGCAAATGAGTGTGATTTCCTTATACCCTCTATTCCACAATAAACGAGAGTTTGAGTGAATTATGCTTTTCCTTATTCGTGAGGTGCTTAGTCACGTTGTCACAGTTTGAAAATCAACGGGAATTGTCAAACGTCTCTTTCACTTTTAAAAAATCCAAAAATATTTTTTATAATTTTCTTCATATAAAGCTTATTTATTTTGTTTTCTTTTATATTTGCTTGAGGGGGGGGGGGGTTGTGCTTGTTGTACCTTCTTATAAAAAGCCAAATTATTTTTTGATATTTTTGAATTTTAAAAAGAAAATAATTTTTTTCTTTCTTTTGGTTTGCTTGAGGCTAAACAAAGATTTAAGTGCGGGGAAATTTAATAACACTCAAATTATACATGTTTTATAGGCGTTATCTATTCTTTTACATATGTACTAGTTTAAGACTCGTATAATACACGGGCTCCCTAAATATATCTTATTTCAACCTTTCTATCTATGAATGATGAATATTAAAACAGAATAATGCTTGTAGCATATGTATTTACTATACTTATGATAAGCCCATAACTACTTATGCAGCTCTTAGAAACCATCTATCTATAATATGGGTATATTTAGCGAAATAATCTGGGTATATCTGTTAAATATTTGTAGAAAAACATGAGAAATAATAGTCTTTAGAAGTGAAGTTGCAATAACTAGTCAATGTCTATTATTTGTAGGCTTTTATGTCTTTGTGTTTGATATGAAGTAAATAACAATGGTTTTGTATTCTTGATATAATGCAGCGTTATTTTATACGTAGTAGTTTATTGATGTCAAATTATAGTCTTTTAAAGCAATGTTGGTACTTGAATATTTCAAAGCAGTAAAGCAAACAAGTACATTTTTGTAAGTAATGCCATCACTAAACAGTTTAAGAAGAGGAATCATAAACATCACCTTCTTGATGAGTGTCCCCAAGCAATACCTAAACGCGTAGTTAATGCGGTTGGAATCGGAAAAGGTCCGATTTCGTGTGCAACTAAGAAAGTGTCGAATGATGAATTATAAGTGGGTTTTTGGGGTATCTAAGGCCAAGAAAATGGAGTATCGGCCGATTGCTCCTAAGAATACCAAGGTTTCTCCTTTCAAAGACAATACAAATTTTGATTCACATGCTTCATTGCTTACAGTAAACAGTGTGACTGATGTCCAATTGAAGTGATGTCATTAATTGTAAGGTAGTTGCTTTGGATTGGTATTTTTTTGAGTAAAGGGGAGTAATCCTGCACTCTGGTAAATATATTAACCAAAAACATTTAAGTACAATGGATATGGTGAAATCCATATCTCACCCGTTACATAGGCATAAAACACATAACAAGATATTACCTATTTTCTAAACAAGAAAACAAACCACTACTCAAATGATAACATAGGACATAACGAAGAAAATTACTCAGAGGTCCTTGAAGCTTGTGCCATACATGGCATTAAAGGCATCCAGATTCCACGGAAGATCGAAACATGTTTAGCATAGTCATCGTAGTCATAGTCATCATACTCATCTTCAAACTCTTGGCCACCACCGAATAGATTAGCAGACTCATCAAATGGGTCAGCAACCACCTCATCTTCAGAATCAGACACCACGATCTCTCCCACTTTAGAAAAAAATGGTTAACTCTCTTAGTAGAAGAGGCGGGCGGCCCAAACTGTAAGTAATAAGAATAAGGGTAGGAATGGTGGTACATATGTTCCTGGTAAGGGAGGTTTTAATACACCTGGTGTGGGGCCTAAATTTCGGTATCAACCTAAAGCGCCCCCTAATCCCAAACAGGTGGATAATTCTAAGATGAAAGCTACTGAAGTGGCTAGTATGAATGGGAAGACGATTGCTACATCTAACCCGTTTGATGCTCTTAATATGATCGATACTGTTGAATGTGGTACTTCTACTGATGTAGTGGATTCTGGTTGTTCAATGGAGGCTAAGGAGCCGCTTGTGAGTGATTCAATGAAAGCTAACGAGAGTGGCACTACCCCTATTGTTGAGAAAATTGGTGAGCTTGAAAAGCTTCTTATGGATGGGAAAGATACTCTTGTTGATGATGCTGGTAATCCTATTAAAAAGGTTTTTTATCCAGGTAATAAGGATTTTCCATCTACTTCTTCAAGTAAGAGGGTCAATCCATTCTCTAAGGTGGGAGAGATTGTGGTTTCCAACAATGATGATGAGGAGGTTGTAAACACCTTTGATGAGTCGAGTAACTTATTTGGTGGTGGTCATGATCGTGAAGATGACTTTGATGACTATGGTTATGATAACTATGCAGATCAGGTTTACGATCTTCCAGGTAATTTGGATGCCTACTACGACACTTATGGTATCAAGCTCCAAGGCCTGGGTAGGAAGTAAATGTTATTTTCATAGGAGTCTGATGTTATGTTTTGAGTAGTGGTTTATTTTCTTTTTTAGAAAATAGGAAGTATCTTGTTATGTAAGCTTTTCGCCTATGTAACGGGCTGAGATATGGGATTCACCCATATCCTTTTGTACTTAAACGTTTTTTGGAGTAATATATTTACCGGGTCATTGACCTTTTACCCAAAAAATAGAAGAGGCGGGCGGAATACAAGGATCACTAGTTTTAGGAGCCACACCCGACTCCATCTCTTTCAAATCACTCACGAGGGTACTTGTGATGCGATCTGTCTTAGTAGACTTATCTTGATAACTTCCATTGTACGACCGAATCTACATCCTTGTTGGTGTCATTTGAAGGAATACCAAAAGCATCCGTATATTCCATATTAAGAGCATCAACCGATTAGATGTAGAGATCCTTGTTCCACTCGAACTAGCCACATCGAAGCATTCTTCTTAGTGACTTCCACTTTCTTAGGTTCGGGAGGAGTCTTTTTGGGTTGATATTGAAGCTGTTTACCCACATGAGTTTAGTAAACCCTCCTTGACCGGAATAGTAGAACCACCTTGTTTTCCCTTCTTCTTTGGATTGGTAAGTATCTGCTTGATGTGAGTTTGCCATGAGACCTTTTTCATTGTAAGCTAACTGATGATGTAATCAATTATTTCAGGTTAGCTTTAAAATCACATAGTCATTGCTAAAGTTGATCAAAGTTAATGCAGTTTTTGATGAGGTTGAATGACGATTTTGAGGCAGTTAAGAATCATATACTCTCAATAGATCTTTTTCCAAACATCAACAAAGCTTATTACATAATGCACCAAGTTGAAAAACAGAAACAAGTCACTGATCATGTTGCAGAACCAACTGCTTTCTTTGCTAGTAATGGCTCTGTAGGCAATCAGGGTTCAAGAATTGATAATAGGGAGCTTAGAGTGATAAGAATATTTTTACTTAGTGCAAACAGGATGGTCATGTGTATGAGCAGTGTTTTGATGCATATATGTAGCAGGACACACCATTTGATTTTGCTTTTGAGAATGAGGTTAATGGGGGTAAGACTGATTTGGATCAAAGAATGGTGGTTGTAGTTTGTCAAGAGATGATGAAAATGTTTAAGGGGAAAGTGTTGATCAAAGCAATGTTGCCAGTACCTCTAAGCCACATGCAAGTACCTCTAAGAGTATCTTTTTATGTGTCTTTAAATGCTTTGACTTGATACTTGAAATTGGATATTGAGATTGACTGGGTAGTAGATACTGGAGCATATGATCATATGTCCCCTTATCTGCATTTATTTCAGTCTATTAAGATTCTTAAGTGTCCAATTAGAATAAACTTGCCTGATGGAACTAGCAAATTGGTCACCAAAGTAGGAAATATTCAAATCAGCAGCTCTTTGACTTTATTCAATGTGTTCTATGTGCCTGAATTCAATGTCAATCTTTTGTCAGTTGGAAAATTGCTAAAACCCCAAAATCTCATTGCTATCTTCTTTCCAAAAATGTTTGTCATTCAGAACCCTTCAACTAGATAAGTGCTTGCTCATGGAGAAGGGTTCCAAAATCTCTACATCTGCAAACCTTCAGCTCAAATTCATCCTTCCCAAAGGATTTCAGCTTTCCTGCTTTTCTCAGTTTTGTCTTCTTTTGTAAATAAAGTTGTGCAAACCGATAATGCTTCATTAAACTTGTTTCATGCTAGACTTGGTTATACTTTTGTTTCTAAATTGATTCATGTAGACAATTGTAGTCATGATAACATCTCTTAATTTCATTGTGACACTTGTTTGCTTGCAAAACAACATAGGTTACCTTTTCCAAAGAGTAAATCTAGGTCTTCTATTCGTTTTGAACTTTCACATGTTGATCTATGGGGTCCTTATAAAACCCATACTCTTAATGGTGGTCATTATTTTTTCACAATTGTGGATGATCATACTAGATCTATCTGGATTTATTTGATTCATACTAAGGATAAAATAGTGTCAGTTCTGCCCAGTTTCATTGCTTACATTGGTAATCCTTTTCATGTTAAGCCTAAGTTTCTGAGGTCTGATAATGGCACTAAAATAGTCAATAAGGAGTGTTTGGTTAATATGAGTAAGCATGGTATTATCAAAAGTCTATGGTCAATACACCTCAGCAAAATGCAGTTGTGGAAAGAAAAAATAGGCATTTGTTAAACACTGCAAGGGCTTTAAAATTACATGCTGGTTTGCCTGATAAGTTTCGGGGAGACTGTGTGTTGATTGCTGCTTTCCTCATCAATAAAATGCCAATGAAGATTTTGGGGTGGACGACTTTTTTAGGTATTACATGGTACTCCTGCTACTTATGACATTTTAAGAACCATTGGATATTTGTGCTTTGCTACTTACTAAACCTCATCAGGATAAGTTTGCTCCTAGAAGTGTTAAGTGTGTTCTTATAGGGTATCCTTCAGGACAAAAGTGCTACAAGTTGTATAACCTTGAAACAAAAGAGGTCTTTTGTAGTAGAGATGTTATTTTTCAAAGAAACTATGTTTCCCTTTAAGCAACCTGAGCAAGTATCAAAACCTGCTACAAAACCTTGGCCCGATGTAGAAGTAACTGAAGAAGATGTGCCAATTGTTTTCCCTGTGCAGATTCATGATGGAAATGTAGCAGATGAAGTTGTGCCAAACATTCATGATGATCACACACCCATTCCTTCTTTTATACCAAACACCCCTAATGATGGTCAAGGAGCAGGTTCAGAAGCACCTAACCACATTCTTCTAATAATAACTCATTTCAGCCACCTCAAACATATGTTCCAACTAGAAGATCCTCTAGATCAACTTCACAACCTAATTGGCTTAAGGATTTTGTTACTACTAAACACAGGGCTTATATGGCCACTGATGTACATTCTAATGCCAAATAACCTGTTTATCCTTTGTTTACTAATACATAGTTTGATATGTACCCTGATGACTATATGGGATCTGTAGCTCATGTCTTGGCTATTCTTGAACCAACTAGCTATTCCAAAGAAATGTATGCTTTAGAAACAAATGATACTTGGGTGCTTACCACTTTACCTCAAGGACATAAGCCCATTAGTTCAAAATGGGCATTTAAAATCAAATATCACCCAGATGGCACCGTGGAAAGATATAAGTCAAGGCTAGTAATTAGAGGTTTTGATCAAAAGGAAGGAATGGACTACAAACACACCTTGTTACCAGTGGCAAAGGCCACAACTGTGAGGGTTCTTATTGCCATAGCAACTACAAAATGGTGGCCCTTGCATCAATTAGAAGTCAACAATGCTTTCCTAATGGCTATCTGGAAGAGGACATTTCTATGAAGCCACCAGAGGGATACACAAAGTTATATAGTTAATCTTATCTGTATCGTTTCGTACATTGATTGGAATTTGTTTGACATAATTCATATTACGTAACTTTTGGCTAATATATTAGCATAGTCTATGTACTGTCAAGGGTTTGGCCCATTATTAAGTTTATGGTTTTGCATTTTTTAACCATGATTTCTGACATTAACCCACTAATCAACGGGGTTTTATATTTTTCATATATTTGCATCATGTGTTTAAAATAGAATTGGCAAAGAAAAGACCTCCTACACGCGCGGGAACCAGAACAAAAGAAGGATCAAGGAGAATAATAACATTTCTCGATACCATGACGACGCTCAATGAAAAATTAAATTATAATGAAAAGAAAAGGAAAAAGAAAAAAGAAAAAAAACCCTCATATTTTAGAAATATTTAAAAAAAATTATGCATATCCCCCTAATTTCTCTTTCAATATTTGAATTATGTAGTTACAATTTTTTCTCATCGTTCTCATTTTTTTTCACCGTATCCCTTCCTGTAACATGACATGGTACATTAGAGTATGTTTTATGGTGATCGAGTTTAGAAACATATTCAAAAAGCTATTGGATCGGCAATGAAAAATAAAATTATTTTTCACCGTATCCCTTCCCATAGCATAACATGACATGATAACATATTATAACACGAAGTAAAAGGTATATGAATTGTTGATATGACTGTAATTTGAATGGTTTAAAATCGACTAAAAGTCTAAATCTCATGTATATTACATGTAACAATTATAGATGCTTGGGTGGGACCTTGGTTCGATTTTGACATTTTGTCTTGGCTTTTGGCTTGACACGGATAAAAATCAAGTCATGGAATCCGAAATAAATCTGATATGACGATCATATATTATCAGATAACATAATACATACTACAAAGAAAATATTAATAATTTTTCTAGCTCATCCTTTAATTGTTGTGAATAAGATTTCTTAATGCTTTTCTAATTCCCAACAAAGAAAATTTTTACACAATTATATTGTCTATCTTACAAAGGTTTCTAAAAGACTTTAATCCATAACTTATTACTACGTAGTTGATGAGCACACCCACATACTACTTGGTCGAAAGCATTGCTTGGGCGACTAAAGTTGGCTTTTATTCATTCAGCATAACATATTACATGTTTCTGAAGTTCATAAATTGGGAGTTGATAAACAAAGAATATAGAAAAAAATCCTATATTATTGAAATATTTTCTTAAGGTACTTATGATTAGTATAAATATATAGCTAGAGTTCATCTCCCATTTTATCAACTCTTGCAAACTTTCCGATCGAAAGTCTTACAATACCTTAATTCCGATCGAAAGTCTTGCAATAAATCAGTTGTTTAAATTATGAGTTACTGTTTTGAATTATGAGTCAGGACCAATGGTGAAAAGTGACAAAAAGTGAAATTATAAAAAGGCCCATGGTTTGAAAGTCAAATAAGATAGATAACGAGTCAAACTAACGAGAGTTAAGTATAAAATGGCTTAAAAGACCAAACGGGCACCTAAATGGCCACATTAGGGACCATTCCCATGGATCCCGTTATCGGAAGACTAAGTGCGTAATTGGAACAAGTTTAGAGACCAACGGTGTATTTTACCCTATTAAATATCATAGACAATATCATCCCACAACTAAAATAACATCAAATATCATAGACAATATCGTCCCACAACTAAAATAACATCAATGAGTGAACATGTTGTGCCCGACATCATGCAAAATTACATCTTTTGTTTGTTTTATATGTTTGTAAAATTTGATTCCTAAATAGATTTTCCTAAATAAATACTATTCCTTAATTTCTACATCCATCTTATCTTTAGCTCTCACAATTTTCTACAAATGGATTCATCACCAGATGAAATCCTTATAGAAATCCCGCCCATCGTTAGAGTCTACAAAGACGGTCGGGTCGTTAAACTCGGTGGCACCAATGTTGTCCCGGCGGTATTGATCCGAACACAGGCGTTCAATCTAAAGACATCATTATCTCGTCAAAAACAGATGCATTTGTTAGGATTTACATTCCTAAGACCACAATTTCCGACATAAAAACTCCCACTTTGGTTTACTTCCATGGTGGCGGTTTTATTATTGAAACAATACTTTCACCCTTGTACCATAACTTCCTTAACCTCGTATCATCCGAATCCAATGTTGTTGTAGTGTCCGTGGACTATAGGACGGCGCCCGAGCATCCTGTCCCCACTTGTTATGATGATTCATGGGAAGCAGTCAAGTGGGTCTCACAACATGTAATTGGAAATGGACCCGACACGTGGCTAAACAAGTATCCGGATTTTAGCCATGTGTTTTTTGCTGGAGATAGCGCGGGTGGTAATATAGCTCACCATATGGCAATTAGGGTTGGTGATGAGGTATGTCCTCATCCGGATACTTCGGAGGAGACAATCACAATTAACTCCAAATGTTTCTAAGACAAAACCAATCCATGATGAGGCAATGCACGCTCGGAGGATAATGAGGCGATGCACCTTAGGAGGTATAGTGATGAAGCGATGTACGCTCGGGAAGCATAGTGATGGGCGGTATGCGCTCAGAGCCATAGTGATGAGCGATGCTGCTTTCGAAGTATATTAATGAAGCGATGCTCGCTCAGAAGCATAGTGATGAAGCGCTCCCGCCAGGGAGGTATAGTGATGAGCGATGCACTTTCGGGAAGCATAGTGATGGGCGATTATGCGCTCGCGAGGCATAGTGATGAAGCGATGCACGCTTTCGGGAAGCATAGTGATGGGCGATGTACGCGCTCGAGAGGCATAGTGATGAGCGATGGCTCTCGGGAAGTATATTGATGAAGCGGTGTCTATTTAGGAGGCATAATGACGGGCGGTGCTGCGATCGGAGCTAGTACACTAGAATCGACATACAAGTACAATGATGTACAAATAAGCACGAGGCTCGGTCACAACTAGTACTTATGGCATAACGACAACTTGGACCACGAGAACCATGCACGGTACTCATCGAGAACTTATATCTTTGCACATAAATGACAAACCCGTCCCCACAAGATTGTGTGTCGTGGAGCACACTCGAGTAGTATAAAGGAGATGTTCACACATGAACAAACACACTCTACTCCTCACTCACCTCTCTTACTATCTCTCTAGTTTCTCTCACTAGAGCTTATGCCAACCATATACTTACTCTCACACGGAGCTTGGTCTCGGATTAAAACCCAGGCGAGCTAACGGTGTTCTTTCTTATTTCAGCCTAGAGACGAAGGAGCAACTGCAAGACCTCAACAGGATCAGCTACAGGACCTCCTAAGGATCAGGGCTGAAGAGCATCTACGGAAATTTGCTCAAACATTGGCGCCATCCGTGGGACCCTTATACCAATCTACTAAGTTCTAAGCAATGGACGGTTGTATTAGGGATTTTCATCCGGAAGAAGGGAAAAACTTGAACACACCAGGATACAAGGGACTGGGAGGACTTCTCGGGAAGACCCTCCGTCCCGGTAGGCCAGTTCATGAAGTACCTTCTCCGACATTCGTGGCGAAAAACATTGAGGTTTTAAGGATGTGATCAAGGAACTTGGCAATAGGGGTAAAGAGAAAAAATTCCTCGCAGACTCAGCTCGTGCGGAGGATCGAGGAGGTCTTTGGACCGGAGGTGTCGGGAAAGTCCATATGTGGAGATAAGAGGATACTCCTCGATGGATCAAGGCCATGCTGAGCGCCATTCATCCAGGTACCACTTGTTAGTCTCACATATCGAGTTTGGATACTTGTAAGTGCTTGAACCCTTTGTTTTTCGGCATTCTCAAACTATCATGTGAAGTTAAAAAGCACATTAGTAGACATGTTGGTAGTGCAAGTTCTAATCTTGCCTTAGCCTCTTGTAAACGATGCACCTTATCATATTCGTAGTGTATATCTGGGCCTCATACCTAAAACACACGTCGTGAATGAAGAAGCACTGTGTTAGGCTTTCTAGTAAAATTTATAGTTTACATATATTGGCAAGATGATGTCCTTTGGTGGTTAGGAGTATCTTTGCCTTACAAGTCACTTGGCTTGAATTAAACTTTAAAATTATACCATGATATTGCATTGTAAGCTAAAGTCTAAACATAAATGTTCTTTTGAAAATGATTTACATATGGGTGGTCGAATACCCAACTTTAGGGGTATGATCCGTAAAGATCTAGTATGCAAAGGCATGAAAGTATGCACTCAATACCTTGACGAGATAGGCCTCTGAGCCTGGTCATTGATAGGTGAATGTTTTACCTCACCTCTGGGAGAGAGCTCATAACTGCCTATAGAGCATTAGCACCTGAATGTTAGAACCTTAACTTTAAGCTAATGCCTTCATCGCATGTATCGAATCCGGAGGTTATATTTCCTTACTCCCTAAAAATCCGATCCGAGCTCGTAACTTTCCCCGGTGTAGTTTTAAGTCACAAATAATAGCTTTAATCTCTTGAGCATGCTCGGTTAATGCGCTCATCAGGATTAATATGAGAGACTCATCCTTTGGGCGTAATGAATGAGAACTACGTGCTTCCTCTTGAGTAGTCCTACTATATCCAGAGGCATCGGAACCTCCTAGAAGAGGAGATAGAGGCTATTCGCTTCTTTTCTAGGTTGGGATCTCCAACTATGCCCCGGCTAAAGACTATTGCCTTTATGTCATAAATAACGGGAGGCAGCAGAGTAGCTAAAACAACCTTTGTCTAGGTTATGTGATTGGACTTGTTATCAAGAAACAATCAAATAACATCGGATGGCTCGCTACCTCCGAATGTAAAAGGGTAACTCCTACTAATGTGTTCCCCATGGTGAACGTGTACCATCGGTGGCTAGGCTGAGCAACCTTTGCTAATTGACTCCAGCGTGAAGGCCGGAACACCCACCCTTCCTTTCGGCGTATATGCTACGGATGACTTGCTACATCGGTGGCGGAATGTACACATATTATAACTACATTCCTGAGTTGGCAAGTTAAGCAACTCAAAGGACTTAGGTCCATGATACATCACAAGCAGGCGGTGCCCGTGGAGGGACGCCTACTAAATATCTTAAGGATGAACCATCTTGACTTAGTTTATGAGCTTGTGATGATCTAGATAGGGGATTGACATCCGATGGTGCAATATGTGATTTGGCTAAAAGTTTAGCTAGCCCGTAGCCTCCTCCGAAGTGGTGAAACAACCCCTCCGTAGTGATGGTAAAGTAATGAATGTAACAGTTAGTAACTTGCTCATAACCTCCTCTGGAGTAGAGGAACAATGTCTCCTCCGGAGTAATGATGCAATCTTTGGTTGAGCAACCTATCCGGTTAGCTCATGGTCTCCTCCGAAGTAGAGGAACAATGTATCCTTTAGAGTGATGTTATAAACTTTGGTTGAGTAACCAATCTAGTTAGCTCATGGTCTCCTCCGAAGTAGAGGAATAACTTCTCCTTCGGAGTGATGTTATAAACTTTGGTTGAGTAACCAATCCGGTTAGCTCATGGTCTCCTCCGAAGTAGAGGAACAATGTCTCCTTCGGAGTGATGTTGTAAACTTTAGTTGAGTGACATATCTGGTCAGCTCATGGTCTCCTTTGGGGTAAAGGAACGATGTCTCCTATGAAGTGATGATACAACCTATAGTTGAGCAACATCTACTTAGCTCTAGTAATTACTCTCTGGCAAGTAGCTACACCGAAGGGAGAGGATAGCACAAGGATATCCAAGTGCTACATATATTAAAAGCATTGTTATAAGGTGCTACAATGGTATGCGCTGCATATAAGCAAGCGTTACGTTAAAATATATAAGTAATACAAAGATATTGATCTAAGTGTTACATCTAAACATGGGAATGAGTATGTCAGTACACTTAACCCACAACATATAAGGGTGAATGCATTATACCAAACTAGACACTCTGTCACGAGCTGTTTCATCTGCAGCTGCTCCAGCGGGACGTGTCGTAGTATGTGTTATGTATTCATCTAAGTGTTGGAACGCATCGACAATCTCAACGACACAATTCTAATATTAATGTTGTGTATCTATAATTGTTAAAATCTATGAGTGGCTAACAGATGTTACTCTAGGAAACCCTGCCGATGCAGGTCCTGGTGTTATCCGTGATGTTGTAAAAACTGCACATGCGAAACACCAAGGCATCCAAAAACATGCAAATTCTAAGATAATACGACAAATGTATGCATAAGGATCCATTGCTTTGGTGGGATACCACTGTCACAAAATCATAAGGTTTTACATCTCTGAATAAAACTAACAAAGGTAAAGAAGTAGAAACTAAACTAGCTACTTATTACATAGCACTACTTATTACAAACTGGAACATCAAACTCCCAAGAGAGCATCTGGGTCAGAGAGTTGTTTCTTCTTTGTGTCTTCCCATGTAATGACTCAATCAATAATAATCTTGTATGCCTTGGGATCCTTGAAGGTTCTTTATTCAAAATCCTAATGCTTACAACATGAGTTTTATCCACTTTACCCTCATATATTTGGGAGGATTGTTGTTTAAACCTTCATCATAAGGATATAGCATGTAGTATGGACTAGGAGGGGGAAAGAAGTTCCTTGTGAATTTTGTCTCCGGATGTATCTCGAATTCGGCATGAGAATAAAACCCAACGTTCTCATTATCATCTTTGTCGGTGAGGTCGTCTTTATCGACCCAAACCGTCAAAATTCTCACCTACAACAATATCAAGATGATGCATGTCTTCATTAGTGTCATCTTGATGAAAATTCTTATGAACACCATGAAATTTGAGCACCTATATTGGTAACATTATCTTGGCGGATGCTCGGTATTCTATGGGTCGATACTTCCTTCCGTGCTATGGTTCTCATCTTCAACATTTTGTTCACTGACCCTACCACAGAGTTCTTTCGGCCACCTTTCTTTTTGGTTGCATCGGTAGATACCTCGGCGAGTAGAGGCTTTTCTCTTAGCCGCTCTTAGCCTTTGCAACTACCCCAGGGTTATCCCGGGTGGAAATGATCTCCTCCAGAGTAGGCTTAGGGATAATTGTTCTCTCTGAAGCAGGCTTTCGATCAACAACTCGTGGTAAAACATTGGTGTTTTGATCGTGTGGTTCCTCCCTTACCTCGGTACCATCCCAATAGGGAATTAGCATGAAGTCATAGATACTCATAGCTGCAAATGCTAGCCACATAAAAGTCCGACCAAAACCTTAGATTGAAACCTTAGAGTTGTGATGCTAGTTGAATCGAAACTTTGATCGAAACGTTAGATCGAAACCGACGAACCAAATCTCTGATCGAAACATTCCGAGTGAGACACTCCTTAAAACAAGACTCTCCTCCAAATGAGATCCTCCTCTGAGTGAGACTCTCCTCTAAATGAGAGTCTTCTCTGATCGAAACCCTCCTTCGATTTGAACCTTGTAATCAAAAACGGAGGTTGAATAAGAGATCCGATCGAAACACTCCGAGTGAGACTCTCCTCCGAATGAGACTCCTCTTCGAGCGAGACTCTCCTCCGATCGAAACCCACTCTCAACAAAACCTAGTGAGTACTTTGCTCAGAACTATCTCCGATCGAAATGCTATAAGCTTAACCTCGGTCTGGAAAGCTCTAAGTTGTAGAAACAACCTCCAAACGAGAACCTCTATGATGGAAAACTCCGTTTGAAACCCTCTAAGAGCACTACCAATTGAAACCCTTGTTCGAAATGACCAAATCTCCTCTGATGGAGAGCTCTGCTCGAAACCTTAAGGCGGGCGGTTGTGGAAAAATAAAAAGTGAAGTTTGAAGTGTAGAGCTCCAATCGAAACCACCTAGCAACCTTCGATCGAGACCTTTGTCTCAATAAAATTCTGATCGAGACACTTCTCTTGGTTGAAGTCCTTGTTCGCGAACCACTAAATAAACTCCGAATGAAACCTCGGTCGACGACTATACCGATCGAGAGTCTTAGTCGCGAATTACCCAAGTCCTTCAAGTGAAACTCCGTTGGGTTAAGGACACTCCGATCGAAACCAACTACTTGGTCTTGTAAATAAGCTCTGGACGAAACCCGTTTATATGCCTTGTGAATACAACTCTGGACGGAAGCCGCTTATTGGGCTTGTGAATAAAACCTATGAACGAAAGCTTCAATTTGTGAAGAAAACCTCTGGAAGAAACCTTGGAGTTAAGACCTCCGATCGGAACCTCCGAAAGTAACCTTGGAGTTAAGACCTCCGATCGAAACCTTGCGACCAAAACTTCGATTGAAACCCTTGAATTTTGATAGTCGAGTATAACTCAGTAGGAAGATTTTTTAGTAATACTTGTCGAATCATTCACTCAAATCCTTGGTTGAAACCTTGAGTGGTGAAGGTGAATCCGAACCAAATCCTCCGAGTTACACCTCGATGGAAACCGTGAGGTCACCTCCGATGGAAACCTTTGAAAACCCTTGATTGAAGTCTTATAAGACTCGAGCGAGATCCTTTGGAATGTGATGGCATCTCCAAGCGAGATCCTTTCGGTTTGGGATAAAACCTCCGAATGAAAACCCTCGGTATATGAATACAACCCCGACGAAACCTTGGGGCGGAGCAGTTGTGTAAATATAAAAATAAATAAATAAAAAGTGAAGTTTGAAATGTTAAGCTCCGATGGAGATCCCCTCGTGACAAAACCTCCGATCGAGAGCTCTTTGTGTTAGTAATAGAAAACTTTGAATGAAATCTTAAAGGTTAAAAGATCTGATAGAGACATTTCTCTTGATTGAAGTTCTTACTCGCTAACTACGCAACAAACTTCGAAGGTAACCTCCGATCGAGTAGCTATACTGATCGAGAGCCTTATTCGTGAATTACCCAAGTCCTTCAAGTAGGTTAAGGGCACTCCGATCAAAACCCTTGGTGTGGCCTCCGATGGAGACCATACCATAATAAAAGCTCCGAATAAAACCCCCTTTGGTTTGTGAATAATACTCCGAACGAGTCACTTGGGATTGTGATAAAACCTTTGAAATAAACCCCCTTTGGTTTGTGAATAGAACTCCGAACAAAACCATTGGGTTTTTGCTCGTGATTAAATCTCCGAACAAAATCTTGTGGTTTGTAATAAAAACTCCGATTGAAACCTAGGATTGTGGTACTAGCCAAGTAATTGCTCCGATTGAAACACTAATCGTGATACCCAAACCAACAAAATCCGATTGAAACACTAATCGTGATACCCAAACCCAAAAAATCTGAATGAAACCCTTCAGTTTGTTATGTTAGATCTGAACGAGGTACTCGAGCGGGTAGGCAAAGAACTATAACTTTAACCTCCGAGCGAGATACTCAACTTGTGAGACACATTTTGAGTCTAGTATTAACTCTTTGGCAATACATTGATACTAGGCGGGGACATGATGAGGTACATGGTCCAAAACTATTGGTAGGATCGAAAATCTCTTAGCCTCTAATGAAACACTCAGACGGAAGAGCGACTTTTCTAATTAAGCTCAAAATTCTTCATAGAGGTACAATATAGGTTCGACCCAAACGATGACAACATATGGAACATCATTTCGGAAAATAGATTCGGATCTAGTCTCGACTACGAAGATATGGCGCACAATCCACCACCAAAATGGGGTGTGAATTACAAGTGGAATCGCCAACCAAATCAATATTCTTCCGTGACACCCCAACACAATACGGTCAAGAGGAGAAAGTCTCTAGTCAATCTCATGACCGTCTTCATTTAATGACTCACTAGACCCTGCTACGGAAGTCCTCTTGGTCAATCTCCCCTTTTTTGGTTGCATTGGAAGGCTCTTGTAACTTAGTAGAGGCTTTTCGCTTGGTCGATGCCTTTACCTTTGCAACCACTTAGGGATCAGATCTAGTGGCAATGATCTCCTTTAGAGCAGGGGCAGAGGATAGCCATGTCTCCTAAGACAGGTGGAGTAATATGGTTAGTGACTCAATCTTGTATCGAACTTCGAAATTTAATGGTATTCTTGGAAACTCTTTCATCCTCGATTGAGACATTCGAACATATAGACAAAATTCGAGAGTACCAAGTCTTTGGCAATTTTGGCCTCCGAACCAGACAAGCTTTTTTCTTTGAAGTCTAGTACCAACTCTTTGACAATACATTGATACTAGGCGGGGACATGATGAGGTATGTCCTCATCCGGATACTCGGAGGAGACAATCACAATTAACTCCAAATGTTTCTAAGACAAAACCAATCCATGATGAGGCAATGCACCGCTCGGAGGATAATGAGGAGCGATGCACGCTTGGGAGGTATAGTGATGAAGCGGTGTGCGCTCGGGAAGCATAGTGATGGAGCAATGTGCGCTCAGAGCCATAGTGATGAAGCGAAAGGCTCGGAAGTATATTAATGAAGCGGTGCTCGCTCAGAAGCATAGTGATGAAGCGGTTCGCTGCGGGAGGTATAGTGATGAGCGATTGCTCGCTCGGAAGCATAGTGATGGGCGGTGTGCGCTCGTGAGGCATAGTGATGAGCGGTGCACGCTCGGGAAGCATAGTGATGGGCGAAGGTGCGCTCGGGAGGTATAGTGATGAAGCGGCGCTGCTCGGGAAGCATAGTGATGGGCGATGTCTCGCTCGGGAGGCATAGTGATGAAGCGATGCTCGCTTTCGGGAAGCATAGTGATGGGCGATGTACGCTCAGAGGCATAGTGATGAAGCGGTGCTCGCTTTCGGGAAGTATATTGATGAAGCGGTGTCTATTTAGGAGGCATAATGACGGGCGGTGCTCGCGCCGAGCTAGTACACTAGCAACGACATACAAGTACAATGATGTACAAATAAGCACAGAGGCTCGGTCACAACTAGTACTTATGGCATAACGACAACTTGGACCACGAGAACCATGCACGGTACTCATCAAGAACTTACATCTTTGCACATAAATGACAAACCCGTCCCACGTTACTCGTGTCGTGGAGCACACTCGGGTAGTATAAAAGGAGATGTTCACACATGAACAAACACACTCTACTCCTCACTCACCTCTCTTACTATCTCTTTCTAGTTTCTCTCACTAGAGCTTATGCCAAGCATATACTTACTCTCACACCGGAGCTTGGTCTCGGATTAAAAACCCGGGGCGAGCTAACGGTGTTCTTTCTTATTTCAGCCTAGAGACGAAGGAGCAACTGCAAGACCTCCACAGGATCAGCTACAGGACCTCCTAAGGATCAGGGCTGAAGAACATCTACGGAAATTTGCTCAAACAGTTGGTTCAGAAAATTTGGGTCGGGTTTCAGGTGAAAGTTTGAATCTTGAGGGTATTATATTGCTCCACCCGTATTTTTGGGGGGAAGATAGGATGGGGTCGGAATCGGATTTTCCATATACCAAAATAGTTAAAGATTTATGGCTAATAGCTCATCCGGGGACAAGCGGGTCAGATGACCCACTACTTAACCCGGATAAGGATCCGAATGTGTCGGATCTTTGTTGCTCTAGGGTACTTGTTTGCGTTGCTGGGAAGGATATATTGAAGGATAGGGGAATTTACTATAAGATTATTTTGGGTAAAAATGGATGGAAAGGTGACATAGAGGTTATTGAGGATCAAGAGGAGGATCATGTGTTTTTCCTGAATAGTCCTCTTGCTGAAATCTCTTGCACCTTGCGCAAGAGGATTTGTAGCTTCATCAACAACTAGAAGAGATCATGCTTCAAGGAATATCACATCCATCACGTTACAAATAAAATAATATGATATTGTTTCAAGGGTGTAACATAATCTTAAATTATTCCAGTCTAGAGAATATGGGTCATGCTAATACATGATTAATCTAATCTGTATCGTTTCATACATTAAAGGAATTTTGTTTTGGGATAACTCATAAGGGTTAGAGGATACATTAGCATACTCCATTATGTAATTTTAGGGCTAGGCCCATTATTAAGTTTAGAGTTTTGCATTTTCTATATATTTGTATCATGTGTTTATGCAATGGTTCAAGGAGAATAATAACATTTCTCAATAACATGGCATGGTACATTAAAGTATGTTTTATGGTGAGTTTAGAAACATATTCAAAAAGAAATCTGGATCGGCAACTAGTTTTGTGAAGCGTAGTGAATTAACATATTATAACACGGAGTAAAAGGTATATGGGTTGTTTATGACTGTAAATTGAATGGTTTAAAATCGACTAAAGTCTAAGGGCCCGTTTGGTTTGTTTGCTAGGAATGACAATGAGTATCGGATTTGGAATGAGGTGGAATGAAAATTGGTATGAAAAAGTGTATCATTACGATTGTTTATGTTTGGTTGATAAAATATGGTATGAAAAAGTGTATAGATATTTGAATTTTGTAGTGGAAAAAGAAGGCCCACGGGAATGGATTTCATGATACCAAATTGGTGTGTAATGAATCTATGACTATGATATCCCATTTCATTATCTACCTACAAAACAAAAAAACAAACACGGACTATGACTTTGAAAGTCATAGTCTCATTCCCATTCAACCAAACCAAACGGCCCTTAATCTCATGTATATTACTATACATGTAACAATTATCGATGCTTGGGACCTTGGTTCGATTTTGACATTTTGTCTCGGCTTTTGGTTGACATGGATAAAAATCAAGTCAGGGAATCCGAAATAAATCTGATATGACGATCAATTATTCATCTCTAGTTTGCCCTCTTTAATAATTTTTCTAGCTCAGCCTTTAATTGTTGTGTATAAGAGTTCTTAATGCTTTCCTGTGGCATCCATTTTTTTTTAATTATTATTTTTATTTTTTGAACGGCATCCTGTGTCATCCAATTTATAGATCGGATTAGAGTTTAGTCATGTAAAACAATTTTTTACACAATTTTATTTCCTATGATCTTACAAAGGTTTCTAAGATACTTTAATCCATGGTTGTCGGGATCCCGATCACGATCTTAGGATCTTACGATTTTACGATCGCAAAGCAAAAACTCCCGATCTTAGGATCTTACGATTTTACGATCTTGCAAAGCAAAAGCGATCCGGATCCTACATAGGATCTTTGCAAGCTTAAGATCTTATAGGATCCCGATCTTGACCATACGATCTTACGATCTAATCCGATCCGATCTTACTTTTCTCGGATTACAAACTAAAAAACTACAAATTTATGGATTGTTTGTTTGTAGAATTCAAAAAAACAACATGTTAATCTTTTTTAACATTTTATAATCATAATTTAGGACAACATTTATATGAAACATTCATAGTATTTTATGGTTATAATGTATTAGAAATTGTAGATTTGTATAAAATTACATAAAGTATTAAGAAATAACATTAGAATAGGATCTTAAGATCCGATCCGATCTTCGATCACGATCTTGCAAAGAAAAACGATCCTAGATAGGATCCCGATCTTGACAACCTTGCTTTAATCCATAGCTTACTTATCTAACTATCTTATAATAGAGGATGCACTTCCCTCCTATTAATTTTTTAAGATTTCTATATATAGAGTTTTAAGCAAATACAAGTTACAAAGCATTAGTTACAAGTATCTAAAGCACATATAAAACTAAAAACACACTACTTATATATTACAATTAATACACTATTAAAAACACCCCTTCATTCAAAAATACATGTAAAAAGACATAATTTACAAGTAGTTGAAGCATAAATAATAAAAAAAAAAACACTATTTTTTTACATACAATTAATACATCTATAAATTACTTATATTAGAAAGAATTATTAAGTCTAATAAATCAATAAAACATTTGGCTATTATACAAAGCGTAGTAATAGGCATTTAACAAGAAGTGAGACCATTGAAAATTTCAAAAGCAAGCAAAAGTAACGGAAATTAAATGGCCATTTACAACCCGTTTGATATTGTATTTACTCCTCCACTCATCCAACTTTTCTCCTTTTTACGTATTAAAAAGTGCTATGAATCGAGAATTTCTTTTCTAAAATGAATGCTTACAAATAAAATAAAACCACTAAAACTAATAAATACCACGATTATATTTATTAAAAGCGTGTAACCACTAAACATCATTACAATCAATAATGATTATTAAAAGCGTGTAACCCATAACGCAATATATAAATCCACACAAACCATTTCATATTCGACCTCACCTCTAAAACATTTACACACATCTCAAGTATCTCTAATCTCACGGATACACCAAGTCAAACCCTAGCCAACCACAACATAAGTCGACACCACACTTGTGACGATCTCCTATTGACTCAAACAAACAAAAGTAACAAAATCCCATATATGAGTTACCCTATACACCAATAAAGAATGAAACACAAAGCATATGAGTGTCGTGACCGCGATGTATGGTGGTTAGGAGATATGTATTTGGAAGAGAGCGTAATCATCCATCGACGGAGGAAAGGAAAATGACGTAATGATGTGGAATCGGTTATGATCGGATCAAAGTTGGTTGCGAGAGAACTTTGATGGTTAAGGCTTGTGATAGGTGGTTACGTGATGATTGTGGTCGATCTTTGGTGGTGATAGCCATATATTTTGTGAGTAGTTAAGGGATGTAAGGAGAGAAAAATGTGGTGGTTGGAGGTGAGGATAGGCTCGGAGTAAATTTGCTTTTCCATATGTCAATTATTTATGTATACATTGGATTTTTATTTAGATGTGAAGAGCATTTTGTAGTCAACTTTTAATAAAGGAAATTGTCTCTATCAAATCATATTGATAAAGTTCGTGAGTCATTACCAAAAATACCGGATGTTACCATTTAATGACATCATTTACGTCTCTTTTAAAATTATTTAAATACTCATAGAAAATACTCCGATACTTATTTTTAAGAAAATAATTTGCACACTCACTTTTTTTATGGGCACACTCCCACTTATGCAATAACATGTTGTATTGTGTATATATATTGTATTAACTGATTATACACCGGAGTGTGCAAATCAAAAAATAATGTGTACAAATTATCTCCCTTATTTTTTGTTTTAAGAAATATAAAGTTTACTCACATTTTATCATTAATTTATGTAATAAAATATATAACTTGTACTCGTGAGTCATCAGTTTTGATTGATAGCAACTGTAAAATGAAAAATATATACTCCCTCCGTCCCATATTAAATAACCATTTTGAATTTTCTAAGTATTTCTTTCTTAACTTTGTGTAAATATTTTTGGTTGTGTTATATGATATTTGATCGAAAATATATGAATAGATTGAGTTTTAAATGTATTTCACTACGTATTACTTTTATCTAATATTATATAACACAAGAAAAATATTTAAGGTCAATTTGTAAACAAAAGACTGAAAAGTCAAACATGGACGTTTAATATGGGACGGATGGAGTATATAAACAATACTGTTTTAATCTTCACAAACTTTAGAATGTTTATATTTAAATTATTTTCTTAACATGTACAAACACTTTATAAAATTTGATATTCTGCAAACACTTGATAGAAAATTATATTAGATATTTAAGATGTGTAGATTCTTGTATGGTATAAATTTTTTATCACATTGTCTCCTAACCATATGCGACTATAAGTCACTCTCAAGCTCTTGAAAATACAATGACTATCTTTAATAAATCGCCGAAACATCATTGGGTACAATACTCTTTTAACATAGATAGTTTGTTTTTGTTTGAACTTATCCCAACAAAAATTATGGAGTTCCTCGTATATAGATTTTTAGCAAATAAAACTAATTAAACCAGATATACAATCAACTAATGCATCAATACTTATGTACATTGACTGGTCAACACCTGTACTTAATGTAATTTTTAAAACACCCCCTTAATACAAAATGTCATTAATAAAATATAATGTACAGACTAAGGTAATGCGTTAAACACCCCCTCCTTAAAATTTTCAAGACAATTCAAGAATAATTTTTAAATAATACAAATTTTTTATTTTAATAATAGTACAAACTTATGAATAAAAAAAAGTAATAAGATTATATTATGTTCGAACTTTCAAAATAAGAAAAAAAAAAATGTTAAAAGTGGCATTTGATAAAATATAATCAACGGCCTCAAAATTTCAATAGTTTACCGTGGCAAAAAGAGTCTCATCATCTTTAAACTTATTTTCACCATAAACAAATAACATAAAAAAATTGTTCGCCGAGAATGTGAATTCAGAGTACCCACACGCCACGCCTTGGCATTATGCTATTAATTGGTTTATGAGCACACCCACATACTACTTAGTCGAAAGCCTTGGGTGACTAAAGTTGGCTTTTATTCAAATATCCAGCATAACACATTACATGTTTCTCAAGTTCATAAATTCGGAGTTGATACACAGAATATAGAAAAACCGCTTTAATCTTGAAATATTTTCTTAAGGTACTTATGATTAGTATAAATATATAGCTAGAGTTCATCTCCCATTTAATCAACTCTTGCAAACTTTCCGATCCAAAGTCTTCACCGGTAGTTGTTATTTGGACTTTTGAGACTATCTAGTTTAATAATCAATTGGATATTTTACGAATACTTAAGAAATATGAAATTCAAATTAGTTTTGAGAGAAAGTCTTTCAATTTGATAAACGAAGACTATTACTAACAAAATAAACTCTTGATAATTTTCAAATTTATTATGTGTGTGTTAAGATTATCCGTGTACTATATGTTTGATTGTTTCATGTCTCATGACGATCTATAAATATGGTACTAATTAAGCAATATACCAAACAAGTAACCTTGAAAGTAATGGCACCTAATAGTAGATTTATACACAATCAAATCAAATGTTTTGTAGTTTAGATTTTCATAACAATAACAATATAACTAACATAAGCAATTGGAATTCAGGCATTCCAATCTCATGTATACCCCTAATCTGAACTAACTGAAAATAAGGTATTAAATGTTCGATAGTAATCAAAGTTTAATCAAACTAGCTGAACTCTTAAATCAACTATCGTTAAGCTTACATGAAAATTATGTAAATCAACTTGATAAATACATAAAATAGGGTAAATAGATGGCAAAACTTGATTTTCTCAAAGAAAAAAGTGTTGTGTAAATCAGTTGTTTCAAATTAACTTGGAATAGCAAAGCGAGTTCCGATAACTTAATTTATGAGGAACATAAGAACATTGTTAGGTTGTTGTTAACAATACCTTAATTTCAAAATATAGATGATCAGTCGAGATTAATAAAAATAAACATTTCAAGTGTTAGTTAGATAGAATGATGAAATTCGGATATGTCATATGAATAGCAAAGCGAGATCCAAACTTTTGTAGCATGTATCATGTTATCTGATAATATTTTACCGTTTTATCATCAATGAATAGTATGTTACGTGCATGGTAATGCAAGCTTCCATATTTATTTGTTATATACGCTTGCGACTTGGTGTGATTCCTACATGCTTCTCAAAAGAAATTCGAGCTATCTATTTTATTTTGTTTTCATCTTTACTCCAATATATTTCTACCTATGGATTCATCAAATAATCAAATCCTTAAGGAAATTCCAGGCACCATTAGAGTATACAAAGACGGCCACTTCCTTAAACTCAGTGGCACCGATGTTGTCCCAGCAGGCATCGACCCTTCCACTGGCGTTCAATCCAAAGACGTCGTTATCTCACAAGAATCTAACGTCTCTGTTAGGCTCTACATTCCCAAAATAACCACCAATTCCGACATAAAGAAACTCCCTCTTTTATTCTATTTTCATGGCGGCTGTTTTATAGTAGAAACAACCGCCTCACCAAAATACCATAACTTCCTTAACCTCGTATCATCTGAATCCAATGTTGTTGTAGTGTCCGTGGACTATAGGACTGCGCCTGAGCATCCTGTCCCCACTTGTTTTGAAGATTCATGGGAAGCAATCAAGTGGGTCGAACAACATGCTAATGAAAATGGACCTGAACTGTGGCTTAACAAATACCCGGATTTTAGTCAAGTATCTTTTGCAGGAGATAGCGCAGGTGGCAATATGTCACACCATATGGCAATCCGGGTAGGGTCAGAAAATCCTCCTAATCGAATGTGTCTCAAGGGTATTATATTGCTTCACCCGTATTTTTGGGGAAATGATAGGATGGGGTCGGAGTCGAGTCACCCATGGAAGCAACTAATAGAAGATTTATGGAAGTTTGCACACCCGGGAACGAGTGGATTGGATGACCCGCTGTTCAACCCGGACAAGGATCCGAAAGTGTTGGACCTTTGTTGCTCTAGGGTACTAGTTTGTGTTGCTGGAAATGATATATTGAAGGATAGAGGATTTTTTATAAGGATATTTTGAGTAAAATTGGTTGGAAAGGTGAGATTGAGGTTATTGAGGATAAAGGGAGGATCATGTGTTTTCCTTAGTAACCATTCTTCTAATAATTCGTGTAACTTGCGTAAGAGAATTTCTAGTTTCATCAACCACCTCAACAAATAGAATTGATCATGCTGCAAGAGAACATATTTCCAGCAATCTAAAACAAAAGTAATACAATATATAATATTTGTTGGAGAGTGTTCTAATAATGTTTAGCATGTTAAAAATAAAACAAGAGCATGTTCAATAATGCAAAAGGTGAGTATGTGTGGAAATATGATCTAATCGTTTTAACCATTATTTCACTTGATTATGTGACTTGATTATATTGTGGTTTGAGTGTTATAATATGGTAGACTAATATTTATAACGGATTGTGGTTTGAGTGTTATAATATGCAAATGAGCTAAAGGAAATGTGGACTTGAGGGTTTAACTGCAATTGGCCATTAATATAATGAGGCACGCTAGTTTATATATGATGGCAAATTTGTCAATTAAGGATTTAAGACGATTGAAGACTGTTAGTGACAATTAAGTTTGTGACTGAAGATCCTGTAGATATATCGATACGGTGGACTATTCAGTCCATGGTACGTAGTACATAGTGGGTCTCCATTAGATGGTTTCAAAACTCTGTTAAATATTGAAAACCTCGTAGGTTATTATGTTTATTAAGCCACAATACATAGAGGTTATATGTGAGAAAACTTAAAAACCCAAAACGTACAAACGAGCTTGGGCTTATTATTCATTTAATACTCCTCCGTAATTCGAGCTGCTAAATCGTTAAAACTCGAATTAGAGGAAAGAATTTAATTATTAAAACATAAAGTTAAACATAAAAACTAAACTAAAGATAGCTATCTTAACAAAAAAATCAAGACTTTGATAGGTACCCAACCGCGTAATCCGAAAAAGAGTGATTTTGTTTTCTTTTCGACGATTGTCTGGACTTATAACCGCGCGTGATGGAGAGTCCGACTGGTGTAGGCAGCGATTCCAGTTTTCTTTTCTTTAGAATTTAGTTATGAATCTACGGCCGCTAACGGCGTCACCTAACACTAAACGGATTAAGAGTTATAAGGAAAACAATGAGCGATTGTTGTTTCGATTCCGGTATGTTTTCTTCAAAATTTAATTATGAAGCCATGAACGGTGACCTCTTCAGTTAACTCCTTACGGTTTGAGAGTTATGGCCGAAACAGTATGCTACCGATTTGAAGAGGATTTCGTTCTAGGTTAAGTTCCATGATGTCCCTATGGCAACATACACATGTGATGGTTTAAGTATGATTGCTTCTAAACTGGGTATGCCCATGATCCTTTATTCATATACGAACACAATGTGCGAGTAGTCGTTGGGTAGGAATAGCTATGCTCGTGCACTTATTGAGTTAAATGATTGAAATGATTTCAAATATCACTTGGTTACTACGATTCCTTTGTTAGATGAACCTAGTTACACTCATATGACTATTAGAGTAAAATACGAGCAGACACCTCCAAGATATGGTTCATGTATACTTGGCCATACGGATACTCAATTCTTCAAGAATGCTAATGTTCCTAAAACTAATGTTGCATCGAATGGAGAAAAAAGAGATGGGTTTACTATGGTTAGACGCAAACAACATGTGAACACTTTAGGTTTTAGAACAAAGAGTAAATTAGAGTATCGACATGTTTCTAAAAGGCATGGTAACAAGGCAAGTAAAAAGGTGAACGAGGCTAGTACACATGGTACTTCTATGCGCCCTAATGTGGTTAACAAAAAGGAAACTAATCGGTTTTATACAATTCTTAACATAGTCGATAATGATGATGATGTTGCTATTATTGGTGGATATGGTGCAAAAAAGACAAAGCTAGTTCTAGTAATAAGGTACCTATGAATTCAGATGATATAAATATGGTTGATCCAAGGAACTCGTTTGAAGCGTTGAAGGAAAAATGTAATCGTGAGTGTAGGTACTTCAACTGCTGAAATGATCGTAAATGAGGGTAGTTCCATGAGGGCTGAAACTACTAGGGATGAGAAGCAAATGGCTAATGCGGTGCTAACTCAAGACGAGGATAGTGACAATGAAGTGGAAGATATTTTTAATGAAACAATAGATTTCATGGCATGCAAGAGTGGAGGTGGAATCCGAAATAAGAGCCTATACAAGCGCTGAAAAGATGACTATGATTATAACTCGTATGATGATGATGACTAAGAAGATTTTACTGAAGAGCAACTAGCTATTTGTGATGCTTTTGATATAAAGGTTCGTGGTCATTCTAGACTTTATAATTTAATAGAGTAGTTTTCATAAGTCTTGGTTTGTCATAATTATGATAGGTTTGGTTTAAAGCATGAATGGTGCATTTGTTATTCCTATTTTTTAACGCTATGTGATGTGAGATTCACTCACATCTTATGTACTTAAATATTTTTTGGTGTAATAAAATTTAACGGGGTATTATACACCTCTTACCCTAAAAAAAGCATTGATTACGGTTAATTTGGTGAAGGATAGCACTTTAAGGGACGAACTACTAGAAATGGTCTGTATTATGCAGGCGACAATACAAGGAAAAAAAGATGAAGGAGATCATACAACTCGAGTATAGCCATGCAAAATATTGCAGGGAAGTTGTCGTGTTTTTATATGACGATATGGGGTGTGGCACATCTATTTTTGAAGAATGTATTAAGCAGTTGAAGAGACTTGATGAATTCATTGTTGCGAAAAATAATTTTCTTAAAGATTTGCATCAATTATGATTAAGTAGCATGCATGTCAATATTTTGTTATTCAACTTTATATGATCTGTGTATATCTCACTTATCTTTTAAATATATAAAATACAATTTTGTTTTTAGTCATTGTTCAATTCTTTTACATTTTTTGATAAATAATATTGGATACAATTAATAAGACAAAACGTCCAATTATAATGTCCTGTTTTTTTGTCGCGTGACCTCATCTTCGCAACTGGATTGCATCATTTTTCATTTCGATCCGGTCTTAATCTGATGTGCATGAAAACGGACAAGAGGATGTGTCATCATGATCGAAATGAGACGGCGGTAAAGACGGCGTAATTTTTAGAAACAATGAATTAAGGTGCGTGCAAGGAGATATGAGCGATTATGTGACATTGGGTGCATAAGGGTAAACTCGACAAAACGTGATTCGGTTTTTTAATTTTTCCAAAATGTCACAAAGTTGAGTTAAGTTGAAAATAAGTATTATCTAGGATGTAACTTTTCCAAATTTCCCTAGTATTTTTTTATATATAAGGTAGTGTTAATGAATTACGTGATTGAGAAAAAATAAATCGGTTTAATGTATAGAGGTGTTGAGATATAAGTTTGGAGGATATGGTTGAAGATGACAAATTTTTGAAACGATGAATGTATAGTAGGGAAAAGAGATGTCATTTTTTCTTCAAATTTGAAGATGTTTAGAAAGATTTGGTTAGAGAAGGCCTTAGAATGGGATTTTTTTTTACAGAAATCGAAACTTGGTTCTCTTTATGTAATGTGTCGATTATGGCAACCAAAAAGTTGCAAAAAAACAAACCATGTTATAAGTAGCATCCTTTTTTACATATATATGCATTTTCTTGGGTGTGATATAATAACTAGTTCTAGTGTCCATCGACTATAGGACATCCTCTGAGCATCCTGTCCCGACTTGTATGGATGATGCATGGGAAGCAATCAAGTGGGTCGATCGCTCAACATGTTAATAGAAATGGACCCGACATGTGGCTAAACGAGTATCCGGATTTTAGTCGCATGTTTTTGGGGGGAGATAGTGCGGGTGGGAACATTGCACATCATATTGGTCTTCGGGCGGGTCCGAAAATATTATAAAGGTTGAGGGTTTAATATTGCTCCACCCATTATTTTGGGGGAAGGATCGGATCGGGTCAGAGTTTCGTGAGCATCCAGGTAAGAAATTAGGTTGTGATGTACGGATGTTTGTTTGCCCGGGAACAAGTAGATTTGACGACCCATTAATAAACCCGAATAAGGATCCAAAAGTATCGGATCTTGGATGCTCCAAAGTGCTTGTTTGTGTTGCTGAGAATGATATATTAAAGGATAGAGGGTTTTACTATAAGGACATTTTGGGTAGAAATGGTTGGAAAGGTGACATAGAGGTTATCCAAGATAATGGGGAAAACCATCTGTTTTTCCTACATGCTTCTTCTGCTGAAAATGCTTGTGCTCTGCGAAAAAGAATTCGTAGTTTCGTTAACAAATAGAAGAGATCATGTTCAAATAAAAGGTACCAAATTGTTTGGGGAGTGCTGTTCTCCCACATAAAAGAATATAGTTTTCAAGATTATATCAATATATGCTATGCTATGAAGAGCAGTTTTTAATATATACGCATTACTTGATCGCCTAAAACTTAAGCTTGGGTGTTAAAACTTTTGCCGAGTTGCAATGGATAAATTTATGGAGGACACGGAGCATTTAGATCTTTCGGACTCGGATATATAAGTAGATCTGGAAGACGTTTAAGGGGTGTGTTGGTGTTTTGTAACTTTTTCAAGCAAGTGTGTGGTATCTTGGTGGTGTTTTTGGAGGAGTTTACTTGCTATTTGATTCATTCCATTACGCCCGTAACTCCATTTTCATTCCATAGTTACCCCCAATTTTTATTTCATTACATTCCGACATGAAATGACATTTTCTAATATAACATTTGCTCCCGTTATTTCCAATGTCCATTACAACGTACCAAACAAGATGTGTAAATGATTCATTCCATTACAAAATAATTACAACTAAACAAGACAATAGAATAGTAATGACTCATTCAATTTTTATTTTCATTTCATAACATCTTTCATACCATACCTTCATCATTCAATTCCTTAAAACAATTCAACACGCTACACGGATAGATTTTATTACAAACTTTTTCTGAAAGGTAAACTTACAATGTCACACTATATATATCACTTGATCGATACCGCTAAGCAATAAGCCTTTTGGTACCTTTATTATGATATTAATGATGAAAAAAACACACTTAAAAAAATACACAATGATACAGATATATTTGCTATGCAATGAAATATTCACAAGGAACTTATATGATAATATCATACAAGAACTTGCTGAAAAGCTTCATGTACCTTGCTTGAAGCGCAATGACAATCGATAAGCTCCCATCTTTGGTCGGGCTTGGTAAAATAATACTTCGACCTGCTTCCGGTGCAACAGCACCAGGCCCCATATATATTGGTCGTTCCCAACCGAAGTCAGTCTCATGAAGAGGGAGCGTAATCCAACTAATTATTTCAAGATTAAAAGAATTACAAACTTGGGCCTCGGGTTCCAGCGTCTTCAGAGCGGGAATGGGTTGTAGTTCCAAATAGTCAATTGCTGACCTTAGATAGTCATTGTTCATAATAGCTAATGCATCCCGGATTTTACTAGAAGCATACCAACTAGGACTTGATTGAATGTCTCCAGCTAGTGCTATTGCAGTGGTTGTAAAGATGCCATTCCCAAGATAGCCAGGTGCTAGTTTTGGCTGAAGGCGAGTGCGGCCATCAATCGGGATAAAGAGCCTGGTCTCTTGATCACCCGACAGCCCGCGGGCTTTACACACACACATCCAAACATGGCCAGCTAGTATTTCAAAGGTGCTATAGTTGATAGTATTGCCACCTTCTTTTGATTTTGCTTTGAGCATGTTTAGTTGGTCTCTTGTAACTTTGAAAATTGAATTGATGTTCTCATCTAAAGAGGATTCAAGTGACGATTTTATAGGAGAGGGCTCGTATTCAACATGCTTAAAAGTTGGTTGTGGTGGGTCACGAGCACGGAGCATGGTACGGTCTATGATGGGTGGCAAGGTTATGCCGAGGCCACGAGCCACATTGGACCATGTGTTGAAGCAGTAGAGCATAGATGCACCATCTGCGACACAATGGTGAATGCCGAGTCCCAGTGAAACTCCCCCACATTTAAAGAAAGTTATCTGCTCAAAATTGTATATGTTTAATATAATTGATATAATGGAAAGATATCCGGTGAGAATGAAAAATTAAAATGAGAAAAAGAAGAATGATATGTACTCTTGATATAACATGTAAAGGGAGTACAAAGTTTACTACTAGGAATTATGATTTTTCATTGTGAAGATTTGAGGAAAAAAATATTAATCTACCTTATGTAAGTTAAAAACAAAATTCAAGCTATTTTCATGGCATTTTAACACTCAATAATTATCACTATTTTCAACTTAATTTGGTTACCGGATCTTAAATTAGCGATGTCTTTTTTGAGTTTTTTTAACCTTTTAAAAAAAATATTACATTCTTTTGGATATGTAATGCATTTTTAGTGTCATTCGTATGTTCGTATGAAAATGCTATGTTAACCAAATTTGAAATTACGTGATTTTGCATGTGATCGTGTAGTTAATTACCTGGACCACGACTATAGGAATGGATTCAATTCCAAGTGAGTAGTCAATTTTAGGAAAAAGTTTTTGGAGCTCCAAAGTTGGTGCAAAATCACCAAAATAATCTATTACAACGTTAGACTCAGCTTCCACAAACAACACGCCTTGTCCTTGACAATCAATCTCAATCCGGCCATGCTTGTCTTCTTTCAATCGCCCTGCCAAAGGGTAAAACGCGACCAAAACCTTGCTTAGGGCGTCTTTCATCACTTTTGTATCAAAGAAGTTGGCAGTGCCATTCCATCGGTAAAATTGCACACCCGTTGTGTGACAATTCGGGGCCACCAGGTCAACGTTGGAGCTCCATACCTTTGTCCTCGGTGTATCCTCCGCCGGCACCACCATGGTTGATCCTCTTAACACGATCTTCATGATATCCTTCCTACAAATAATCGAAAAATAGTTATCATGAATGCTATATCCAATTTGTAATTACGAAGTTGTAATGAGTTATGCTTGGTAAAATAACTTTTCACCCTAGAAAAGGCGCAATTTATAAAATTGTAGTAATCCTGGAATATTGATCAATAAAATGTCATCCTTCCCTTTTAGAAGTTTTTGATAGATTGTAATTTAAAATTCGACACAAAGATAAATTAAAATAGAAAGATTGACAATATATGTTTTTATTAGGGAAATTGATTTGACACCAATTAACAAATTACATAACCTAACACCTAAGACCAACCGGAGTGGGAGGTGAGGGAGGCATGGCGACGCCTCACCTCACTTGTGAACCCCAAAACACACACCTTTTTTCACGAGTGAGCATGGGAAAAAGGAAGTAAATGTGAGTGGCTTACTTTTAGGAATCCGTGCAAAGTGTGATGTTTTATATATTAAATATTCGGTTTGTAAGTATGTGTGGATGTTTAGTGGGGTATATTTGTATAAAATGTGTATTTTAATGAAAGATGCGGGAAGGTGAATAAAGCGGGTGAAATGTGAGAGGAGTGAGAAAAAGTGAGAGAGAGAGAAAGTTGATGTGACGCTAACATATATGAATGTTACATAATAATTTTTCACCCTTCTCATTTTTATTTACCGGGTGTAAAAACCTTTTACCAAAAAAAACATATATTAACGATTGATTATCTGATACACTTTAGTATGAAAGATCGATCATTAGTTAACCATCAGATTCGACCTTTATTTCCTTAACAAAACATTTACCTATTAAATTTGTTGAACACGAGATAGAATAGGTGGTTGCGAAAGTGTTTATATACTAATTCTCACGGCTCAGTTCTATCACAACTTGCAGTAGTCAATTAGATCGAGTTGCATTATAGTAAAGCTAGAATATTAAACAAACTCCATAATGAAACGAAACAACATTAACAATTCATACGAAAAAACAATGGTAGTACGTAGATTCGCACATGTAATCTAAATAATGGACAATTGTCCAAAAATATATTACACTTGACAATTTTTTAGTTTAGTTAGGCTATTTGTTTTTTATTTACTATTAAATAACTAAACTCTTCATTCTTAATTTATTGTGTAATAAACTCTTAATATCCTCCTTTATTGTGTGATGGATACACATGCAACATACAACAATATGAGTGTTAAAATTAAGCATTCGTAGATTTAATAAAGAACAGGATTGTTAACATGGTAAAATGTTTAATCACATGCAATAAACAGAAATGAAATAAAGTTTTTAAAGACGTATTTTGTAGTCCTCGAAAATCCTGTGGCCTCGTTGCACATTGCATGCAGATTGCACAGGTCAAACGACATGCAACACTCTAAAGAGATTTTAGAAGAATCTTGAACAAGACGGATTTCAAGTTCTATTCTTCTCGTTTAGAAGCCAAAGTCACTAAAGTCTTGCTTTCTAATTTCTTCTCTGGAAAAGAGATACTTGGAGGTAACATAGCAATATTTTTTCCACTTCATTTAAATACATGTTAGATTTACCTTAGTGTGTAGCATCCATATCATGCTGCCATAGTCGTCCTAGCAATATGCCAATATATGACATGCCTCCATATCCACAACATCGCAAGTAACTATCATTGTAATGTTTCACAATAGTGAGTGAATCTTACAAATTTCGGTCACTTTTTTAACTAGTCCCTTCTTAATCCAACCAGTCTGATAAGGATTTGGATGAGGCTTGGTTGTTAACTTAAAAGCTTTAACCAAAGCCCTAGACACCAAATTCCGCCACTTCCTCCATCAATTATAATAGAGCTAACCTTTTCTTCAGCCAAGCACTTAGTTTGAAAAATCTTATTACGTTTCGAAGAATCACTAACCTTTGATGAACACAAAATCAGTTGGATAAGATAAGTAACTTGTTCCGCTTCTCCTTCCAAGCCCTTAGTATATTCCAAACATTCTTCCTTTTGAAATGCCTTATCAACAAACATTCACTCCTCATCCTCATCTTCTGCATAATAAGTACTCCTTTGTGGGCATGCATTAGACCTATGACTCGATAACCTACATCTAAAGCATTTGGAACCCGAAGGATTAACAAAAGGATTAGAATTCGACGGTTGACCATCCTTGTACTTTTCTACTTCACTTCTACCGGCCTTTGAACTTGAAGTAGTAGTAGTAGACGTAGAAGTAGGAAGAGTGAGTTGCCTTTTGATTAGGCCGACCCTCATGACTAGCTAAGGTACTTGAACTTTCTCCGGTAGAACGCCTATACCCAATCACAAAGCCATTATATCCGCCTTGGTAGCCAAATTTTAGGCTTGATTCACGGAGCAAACGGATATCAAACTCAAATTTTCTTTAATTGATGAGTTTAATCCACTTATGTATCTAGCCGCTTTTGTTCCTCCCTTTCCCTTAAGTTACAACGAGCGTAATATTAAAAATTCACCCGTATACTCGGCCACAATTCTCTTACCTTAAACATAATTATGATATTGATGGAATAAAATTTGTTCAATGTCGAGTGGAATAAAATTTGTTCAATTACCTTAAACATGTCGCTTTCCATGTCTCCGACGGTTGTCTTGTTCACGTTGCCACAAGCTCCAACAAAATAAATAAATTTTACAATTTAAACTTAGGGATAATCCGCAATGTTAGGAAAGCTATATGTCAATTTTTGTAACAAGGATGGTCTTTCCTTTTTTATGTCATGTAAGCGCTATGATCATATGGGGAAAGCATCCCTGCAGCCAACAACATCCAGCATATGTGCAGCAAAGCAAAAAAAATTACAACTTATATTTGTTATACACTTATACCCTTCAGCATTTTCTAATTGGCAGAATTGGCCATTCTTTATAGCCTTTGCAGCATGTATCATACCTGCAGCCAACGGCAGGGATGATTTCCCCTGATCATATATATAAATTCCTGTTACACGTTTGGTACCTAAGGACGGATTTCGTAATGGCAACTAAAAGTAAAGGACTATTTATGTAAATTTTCATTTTAACATAAAGGCATAAGTTTAGCAATGATTTTCGCATAGACGGGTAACTTTCAGTGACTAGTTATGAAAATTTGTGTTACATGTTTGGCTTGACTTTACAACGGCAGATAAACACAGGGATTGATTCTATTAAAATACAAAAAAAATCATTAAAACAACCAAAATTGTATATATTTAAAATAATATTATATATATATATATATATATATATATATATATATATATATATATATATATATATATATATATATATATATATATACGATAAAGATCAAAGAAAAGACAAATATCCGTAAAAGATAAAAACATTTTTTTTCAAAAAGTTCTCGAAAAATTCCCAAAAATTCCACAAGATCGGGTATTATGGTGCATGAAAAAGTTGTGAAGGATTTTTTTCTAAAAGTGGATATTTTTCCGAAAAATACGTTTGTGCATTAAATCGTTTTTTGTGCATCAAAATTGGTTTTGCGCCCAACTTCTTTGACTTTTCTATCAAAATAACATTGCACATCCGACTAAAACAAGTTGAAAATTTTATGCATCAAAAATCTTTTGCGCATTAAAATCATTTTGTGCATTAAAAAAACGTATCAAAACTCAAAATTATAAAAATATTTTCACAAAAGTTTTTGCACCAACATACCCGATCTTGTGGAATTTTTTGGAATTTTTAGATTTTTTTAAATCTTTTATTCTTTTACGGATATTTATTCTTTTAAGGATTATTGTCGCACATTTTGTATTTACATCTTATTCTATTAAATCTTTGCATAGAATAAGAAAACAATTTGTGCAAAAATAATATGTGTAACAAGCAAGGATTTTAAATCTTGCATTGCGGCATGATGTTTGTATACGATGTTGTTGCACATATCGTAAATATCGCTTTTTCAAACTAAAGAATTGCGTTTGGGTTTTCTTATGCGATTTTTATTATAAATGTAACAACTCGCTCATCCGTCAAGTCTATGGCATTAGTTATATTGCTAAAATTAGGTCTTGTTTGTGTATCCCATAATCGCCTTTAGCTTACGTGAAAATGATTCATTATCGCAAGAGCTTGTAAAACACATATGCAAGAGAACACTAAAACACCAACACTTAAATCAGAAACATATTATCAAGGGAACATCGAAACAACATGTAATAGAATTAATAGTTTTCACAAAAGATTGTCTATGATATAGTAAGAATTATCCACTTTCACCCATTGGCAGTCCGACACATTTTCACACCATGCGCACTTGATTCATCAGATAACAGTCTCGAAACACAATACTCTATATACCATACTGAACCCACAATCGCTAGGAATTAAATATATCTAACCTGCACATAACTATAAAAGTCTCAATGTCGTTAGACGCTAAACATCATCTACATACAAAACATATGCAATTTTAATCTCCAAAACATAGAAAACCTAATCAACATCTCTTGTACATAGTTATTTATCAAATCACATATTTATTTAAAATTTACTTTTCCATGCATAACTTAACATGATATATCGTAAGTGACATAAATTAATCACCACACTTGTTTCAACTACATGATAACTCAAAATAAAGCCATGAAAACTTATATGAAAAGCGGATTATCATCACAACTCAAATCCTCAAACCCAAGCCGCATATCGCATCCCAAAGAAAACAATGAAACACGAACAACCCCCCCTCTCACGAAGCCATAAGAATAAAAAGACCACAAAAGTGATTACTCTTCCATGAGTATACCACACAAACGATAAATAAAACATGCGAATGACATTAAAATTTCCCAACATGGATTGTTCAATAACTTGTTTAACGATATCATCATACACCAACCTAAATCGAAACATAGATTGTTAAACTACGTAGTTCATCACATAATCATCATGACCTACATCACCCAAACATGAACAAAGCCACATCCCCGCGAAAACGTCACAATGAAAAAAACAACAAAAACGATGCACTTCCACTATCCCAAATAATTTTTATTTGCTCCAATTGTTAAGCTCGAAAAAGTTGGCCCTTTAGCGGATCTGGTCATGGGTTCACCTCTGAATGCTGTTTTTCCCAAATCTTCTACCTTAGCTGAATCAGATGATGATGTTGTATATGAGATTGTAGGAAAACTAACATATGTCAACAATTAGCGAATATAAACATTTATTTTAAAATAGTAAATATGAACCTAAAGATTCTAACCTATGATATCTCTTAGTGTTCCAATAGTCCCATTTGTTTTGTTGGCACTATTCAGCACATCATCTAAAGTGAAATCAACAGCTCCAATTTTGCTCGACGTATTGAAATGAAATCGGAATATGTGTTTCTCCCTTCTATTGCTAGTATCTCTTTGGTATTCACCGGAGGTCGGGTGTTTAGAGCATCCGAACCAACTTAGGACATGAATATCCGGTGATGACATCGGACACGGGTGAAGAAAGTAAATAACGCCTGTCTGCTCCATCCGACACAAAGATTTTAAATTATACATGTATGCTCAAAATCGATATTCAAAATGTGAGCATCAGTTTTTAGGGTCACTGTAGCGCGCAGTTTACTAGGATATTACTTATAGGTGGTCCACAATCTACGCACACCCAAACTCAATCATCATTTCTCAACTTGCTCGTGCACTCACTGCATATGTGCAATACCAATATCTAGATCTATTGGAAGTAAGTATTGTTGCTTTACGTGTGAACTCGACACCTCAGAACCATAAGTAAACATAAGACTTTTTAAATACAATGCCAAATACTACTTAATACATGGCTAAACTATACAACATGAAAAGTGTATGATGTAAGCTTAAGGGTCATTCGTTTCATGGTAGCTCGCCTTGTAGCTTTCTAGGTTTCTTTCAAGTAGAAAAGCTAAAGAATATCGGTTCGTTAGCCCCTTTTTTCACGATCTTGAAACGTTATTTGCATACGTCAAGTGGCGGATTCATGTTGTATTTTTTTCCTGTATCTATTCCATAGTCACAGGTAAATAGCCATCTCACATGCGAAAAAACTGTTGTTAAAAAACTACCATGCTAAATTTGATTCTAGCGCAAGTTACTTACTCAGCCCGAGAATGCTCAACTTCTAGAATGTCCGGATTTAAGTAATAGTGAGTTGCCGGTGTGACAGAGAACTGCAAGTTTGTAATGTTAACGATCAATTCTATGAGTGCATATTCCTTTCAATAAGTAAATGTTCTTACATTACTTTAAATCATAAGTAATTACTCCGTAACGTGACACCCGACATGAGGTGACGGTGATAATGATGGGCCTCTCCATTGTTGTTATTGTTTTTTTTTTTTTTTATTATTATTACTATTATTATTATAAATCACTTTAATAGAAACTTAAGACATTTACAAAAAACTAGTAGAAAGCTGAGATACTATCAAGGTCCCCACTCTTTCAGCTATAGCGAAACTAATCATACTAAAGATTCGAACAACACGTGCTCCAATGTCTTGAGTCATATAGAACTCTCATATCCGCTTTAGCAAGGTAGCCTGATAGTGGATTTTTGCAAAACCACAAAAGTTTTACAATCCTCCTAGGAAGTGCACCTAATCGTTGTAGTGTAGTATAGGTAGGACACGGAGGATTGATCGTTCTCTAGGGGAATACTCTTCTCAAAGCCGAAGTGTATGCCAAAATAGGTCTAAAGGTGACGGATGAGTCTTTTTGTAATTTTATAATTTTTTAGAAAGAAAATTAAAATCTCGAAGTTTGAATAGTGGGTGTTTTAACTACTAACTAGCTAAAACAAAACTAAATAAACTAAAATTAAACTAAGTGCAAGAAAAGTCAATTAGTGGTAACTTTTATGATAGGAAAATGTGTTTACTTAGATTTCTTTACTCTTTAGTTATCTCTTATTTATTAGCCGAATTGTCACGTCCTTGTTTTAATTAGAGCATTATATTCCTTGTTATTAGTCGTAGGGAGGTGCCAAATGCCCTAACTCTATGAACGTATAAGTCTCCCCTAAGAAGCTTAAAGTCTATTAAGTCTCCTAGTATCTATAAGCCGCAATTCACTCAATAAATACAACGAGAAAAACCACTAGTGCACTCTAGGGTTGCGTTTAATAAGATGGACAAGCTAGTTACATAAAAGAATTAAGCTACTTTTCTTATCCTAACGCGAGGCAACTAATTAAACAAGAGACGTCAATCAATAATTAATAACTAGGTTTCATTAGATTTGTGCAAACACTAATAAATCTAGCCTAACATGTTAAAGTGAAGAAAACAAAAAGCATATAATCAGATAACACACAGAAATATTGAATGATTAAAGAGGGATTACTTAACTTCAATTAAACATGAGCTAAAGTGACTGAAAAACCTTCACAAAAGTTGTGAAATTTGTCTAGGGTTTTGCCTCTCCAAAGTGTTACAAAAATAATGAAAAACATGTGAAAATATATATACTATTACAAATGTGACGGCGTCACTTTATGATTGTAACACTGTTAGCTTGCCGCCATTAGGGTTTCGCCCTTTTCAAGTTGCTGTTGTGACATCATCGCTTTGAGTCTCTCAGGCCGTCATGATGTGTCTTGACGTCGTCGCTTATTAAAAGATCTGAGCCTTCACGTATAAGTTTTACTTTGAATTATAGTCTTCAAATACAAGTGACGCGTCGGTGTTAGGGTCTTCAAAAGTTCCGAGTCGTCGCTTGTAAACTTTCCATCAAATCATATCGTCCAATGCAAGTGACGTCGCATGTAAATTGTGACGCCATCTAGAGCCCTTTTTCAAACAGATTTGCGACTTTGTCGTTTTCTTCACTTTCTTCTCCATTTTAGCCCATAATACGCCGGTTTTCATTGTTTGCATCCCAAGTACCTAAAATGTGAAAAGGAGCGATTTAAGGCAATAATTGATCACAAATGTACGAGTTTAGAGCTTAAATAACCCTCTAAAAATATACGTTTTAAATCCTTATCATAGCTGCACTCTCCTCTAATTCCCCCAATGAAGAGAATCAAAAGCGGAGAAACCTATATCCAATAGTCGCACACTTAGACTCATACTTGACACTTTTACATTTTGCCACATCAATCACCATACGATCATACACGAAATCAGCCATCTCGGTTTGCGTAACCTAGTAAGATCTACACACACATCAAGCTCTATATCCTATGTGTAAAACAACATATCCACTGGACGTAAGGGTTTGTCACACCCCCCGTCCAGCCTAATATCAACTTCCTTACCTGCTGAAATCCCCGACTGATAGCATATGTCGACAAGGGTATCGCGCACAACATTATAACGATATTTATACCAATAATACCATCACACAATAAAACATGGTCTTCATAAATATCCCCAACAAAAATGTTGGAGCAACCTCTACAAGGCTTCGAAGCAGAAAATAAAGGGACGCCTAACCGATTAAAAACACACAACGGTAAGTCTTACCATTTACAGTCTTTCCCAAACCAGAAATCGGAAACGCCCTGAGCTAGTCTGAAGTGTGATCCTCCATTTCAGATTTCCACAAAGCCATCTGTCGAGGCGATTAGAAAAAGGTGGATTCTATAGTTTTAAGGGTCTTCCTTTGGCCAAGCAATATTAGGCGGGAAAACACCTTCAAGCCTGCTTCTAGGGTCTTCCTTTGGCCAAAAAACCTTATTTTTATCAACGTTGAAATGTAAGCCACAATGAGGACCATCCTATGTAATTTACTCCAGATTCTTCCCCACGACCAAAGTATCTCCAACAATAGTGTCATCATCTAGATATCAAGCCTGTAGAAAAATTTAAAGGAGTTTCTAATCTTATATATCAAGGGATGTAACACTAAGGCAAAAAGCAGATGACCGAGAGGATCACCTTGTTGCAAACCTTGGCATGACCACAATGTGTGTTCCATATAATACAATCTAGCTGGGTTAGATTAACAAAACTCCACCGAAAGACCAACGTCATCTCCACGATCCGCAATCAAATAGTTCATAGCATAAATTATAGCCTCACCTCCTCCTAACACCCCAACACCAAACTATAAATCATCTAAAATAAGCATCCAAAGAATGACCAATTATAACAGCACTAACCTTGGAGACTAGACGCCTCCAAACAGTACCCATAACTATAGGACATATACCACCACCCGACTTAACCATTGGTGTGAGAGGAGCACTAGAAAGATACTCACCTAGCATCTTGAGGCATTTCCCAACAAGAAAGAGATTCACTACTTGGGTGATAGAGAAAACTAACTCATCAAAAATAGCAACATTAACCTTCACTTAAGAATTTCATAAGGTGTTGGGCACGCAAACCATCCTATCTACAAGACGTGTCTCGAGGAAAACTCTTAATCCTGTCTAGAACCACAGTTGTAGATTCAATGAGGTGATAATGATCAATAGCTATATGTGGCAAAGAGGAGCAATCTTGAAAGGATGGTTAGTCCGCAAGTTCTCAAGAGTAGCATCATTATAAGGAGTAACACCGTAAGAGGAAAGAACTCTAATCGCCACAAGATAATGGCCATCACAAATGTTCCTCATACATTGTTTGATATTCCACTCACACAAATCAAGGTCTTTCTCATCAACACCTAACAAAGGAGGGAGGATTCACCAAAACCTCCTCATAAGTTGCATCGCCACCAAGCACACTCTAAGATCGAATGGCATTGACGATACTCTCTTCCTCGCATTGACACTTAATAGCATACTTGACTTAAGATTACTCCTCGGAAAAAGGTTTTAAGGAAACAAAGAGGCAAGACTAACAAACTAAACCAGAAGAGATATCATCATGCTTGCAAATCACCTTATAAGAGCTCCCTTTAAGACCCAAGAAAACCTAAACGACACTTTGGTGGGATGGATTATTTTGATATTGATCGATACGAAAAACTCAAGATATGCACGACTTAAAAATATCAAGCTTAAGCACGGATAATTTAGATATGCAAACAAAATATTCATCGAATTTGACATATGTCAATATCTTGTCTGTGCACAAGACTATAAACATAATTAATTAGAATTGAACTGTATATATCATCAAGGGTGTGTTTGTTAAAAGTAGCATTTAACAGTAGCTATGAGTAGTAGCAGTGAGCAGTAGCTGATAGAAGTAGCTATGAGAAGTAACTGTTTGTTTTTTTAAATAAAAACATTTGATTACACATGTAGCTGTAATTATAAATGAGTAAAATGATATATACATATTTAAATAGAACTTACTTATATGTGTAAAATGGTCAGGTATTACTCACTTACAAGACATCAACATGATTATATTCAACCTTCATTTACGGCCAAAACTATGATATATGCATCTACTGATGCATCTATAGCAAGATAACACGATAACACAGACAAAATTGTCACAACTCACCGTTCTTTTGCCACAGCTTCTTAAACAAGCATTGGAGAATTAGTCTTCCTAAAAAATAGCCGCAGATCACCGCCCTTTGTCAAACGATCACTAAAAATTAAAATATTCACCGCTCATTTGCCAAACAACCACTAAAAAAAATGCTCATAACTCACCGTTCATCACTTTAAAAACAATTCACACCATTCCGTCAAACATACCCAAGTGTATGACAATTTTCCTCTTATGGAGAAACAATCATGTTAAGATAATTAGAAATGATCACACAAAAAAGACAAACACGGTCAAATCCTAGAACTTTTTACAAATACTGGTAATATAATATACATTCAAAGTATCTTAGTATTTTTTTTTACAGTTCAAATATTGAGTATTCTATAAATGCCCAAAAAAGTAGTTTTGAAATATCTAATGTACATTCAAAGCATCTTAGTATTTTTACAATCAAATATTGAGTATTCTATAAATGCCCAAAAAAGTAGTTTGGAAATATCAAATGTAATTTCTCTCGACCAATTCATTTTCATACGTTAAAAATACAGTCAAATGACTCACAAGTACAAGAAATTCAGACCAATTCCATATAATAATGAATCATTCATGCCCTTTGACCATATATAAAATGTGCGAGAATACTGGTTTAACTATATGTTTAGGAGAGTAAATCGGCTGTTTGACAATTGACATAGTACAATTATTTTCAGACCAATTCATATACAATTAAGGACCCGTTTGGTATGAACCTTTGATATAAGTTTTAGTTTGATTCGACATTAAAATTTTGTTTGGTTATATATTTTGAAAATAGGAATGAAATTATCAATCAAATATTGAAAGATAGGTTAGTGGGTGGGTTTTGGTAAGTATTGACATTTTTGGTGGATCCTATATATCACTCTTCTCACATCTATCTTTATATTTAATTTAAATAATACTAATATTTTTATTACAAAATTATTATATAAAATAATTAATACTATTATATTATTTTATCTCTCCTACATCAAATCTAAGTCTAAATCTTAATCCAAATTTAAATTCAAATCCAAAAATTCTAATCCGAAACCCACATACAAACCAAACGGGCCCTAAGGAAATGTAACTACATGGTATGGTGCAAAGAAAAAAGTGAATTCAGTGGAGAATGTGTTTATTCAATGCAGTTGTGTAACTGATATACAGTGCAGTGCAAGACTATGTTCTGGTTTGGCTCTGTCTATCAGAAATTAATTAGTTTGATCAGATATATCTGTGTAGGTTATCAGATATCAGATGTATTGTGTTTTGTTTGTATCACATTTGGAGAATGTCCAAATCTATGGATGTTATTCTTATGATGTACATATGATTGGAAGTAATATAATTTCACCTTTGCAGCAGCAGCAACAAGCAAAACAAACAAAAAAAAAGAAAAAAAACTATTAGCACGTTAGGCATACCATACGTCATCTTTTATATAGGTAATTCAAACGAATAACAAATAACAAAATATAAGTTAGCTTAGTGGTAAATGATGGACAAATGAACCACAAGGTCGCCTGGCCGAATCATGGCATTCGCTGTTTTAGTAAAAAACAGATTTAGCCTGTTTAGAAATAGAGTAATTTGCATAACAACATATAAGCTAGCTTGGAGGTAAATGATTGTGATTTAAACATGAAGGTCTCATGTTAGACTCATGGCATTTGAGTAAAATTCATTTTTGGGGGCATACTTTTTGCTGGGCCTTTCAAAAATAAAAATAATCTTAAGCTATGTTAAGAATCAGAAGATTTTAGTTTTATAATATTTGATTGTTAGGATTTAAAAAGTTCTAATAGATCTAATGATTGAGGCAATTTCATATTTCACCAACCAAAGTTTCAAACGAAAATTTTACTCAAAATAAACACAATATTTTTATTAAAAAAGATCAATGAAAAGGCAAAGTTCGATTAAGATAAACACAATATTGCAATACAATTTTGTATAGTGTTTTGTTGCTTGAATTATTCTAGACTACAATTATCGTCATCCGTAAATTTATTGTAACATGAACCTTGGAATCGAAAAATATTGATCACCGAAAACTTTAATTACATGTCAGCAACCGACACAACACACGAGTACCCTACTCCTTAACTTTAAATTTCAATGATATTTGTAAACACATGCAAGTCTTTTCTCTATAAACAAATATAACTGTTATATAATGCAATATTCTAAGATCTTAAGAAAGAGTTCATTTTTGTAGAGTTTAATTTGCAATGATATTTGTAAACACACCAAGCCAAACAAACACATACTTGTGTTTTGTTCACTGATTCTGATCATTGTTGTTGTATTCCTAATCAAGCACATGCATGCTGCTGAAGCTGTCTGAGTGTTACATGCGGACTAATTGTAGGAATAATCACATTATTGATCTTAATCCGTGACAACTTCTCCTCTTGAATCACATGGTACAATTATTGTTGGAAATGTATATATTTACAAACATGTGAATGTCCGGATTCGAACTCGTGACCACGGGATTGCACACATTAGCGAATGAGAATTAAAGTTAATAATTAATGTTTATGTTTACGATTGATTATTACACATTAAGTCCGGTTAACGATCGTTAAGTATTTAACGGAAAAATGACTAACGACCGTTAAATGGAAAAGAGAAGGACTAGAAATGGAAAACTTGGAAAAATTATGGGTTGGGCTTTGGGCTTTCCATCATGGCGGCCATAGGGCTTTACAAAGCCTAAATCCCCTAACTTGTTCCCAAGTTTACCTACTAGTATATATAGAGGGTAGGTTCTAGGTTTCATACACTTGTGCATTGAATTAACCCTAGATCTCCTCTCTTCTTTCTTTGCATAGCTCGGCCGAACACCCCATTTGTTAGGGAGTTTGGTTTTGTTTTTGCATATACGAGGGCTTGTGTTAGATCTAGCAATCGCTTGATTCGTTTGGTTAATTCGTGTGTACAAGAACGTGGTTGTAAGACATTATTCTTACACCAATAAGTACTTCTTTGGTTTGCTTTGCTCGAGGGTTGTTTTGCTTTGCTCGAGGGATTTGATATTCGAAGAGGTACGTTACGCATACTTTCGTTAATTAATTTATTTGTTATGATCTTAAGTCTTCCATTGTGTACTCTTGATGTCTTTATGTTTTATTATATTTTATATATCATAAACTCAACAGTGGCATCACGAGCCTTGTATAACAAGTAATTAATTACTGAAACACATAATTAAAATAAACATGAATATGTTATTTTTTGTATGCTTAGATCTAGGGTTTGCAAAACCTAAACCCTAATTTGAGGGAGGGGGCGTTTTTTATTATGTGCCCTAATTAGGTTTTGTAAACTATTGTTTTAATTGGATTAGAAACCCTAAGATGCATACAACTTTATGTGTATATGCGTAACTTTGATTTAATTGCATTAATTGTTAAGTGTAATTTTATGTCCATGATAATTACATGCATGTTTTATCATGGATATGCTTTTATTGTATGTCTTTCGTGGTTAAGTGATATACACTAATTTTGATAGATCTAAAATTGGGGAAGACCTCAATATATATATTAATTGGTTAATTAATAAGATTTATCAAAACCGTTTGCATGTGGCTATTTGATATGCATGACTTTTATTTGTTATGCATTCATTGTTTATTTGTTTATTTTTTCAAATACTTGCTTGTTTGTTATGTGTAACAAGGGTATTTTACAAGAAAAATAAACCTGACCTAAACAATGGTGAAACATGTATTTTTAAGAATAGTAATCATAATCGTTTAATTGATTGATGACTTTGGTACAAATGACCGAACGGCTCACCCATGAGAATGAACTAATAAAAGGGTTTAAAGAAGTGTGCACAACACACCGAATGGATGTCTAAGGTTGTGCTTTAGCTGCACCGGTCCTCGCCTCGTAAGTTCGAGTGGAGCTACTTAGTAAGTCATTAAAAGTGCAAGCTCATCTTAAGGCGAATTAGTGTTGATTCCATGCGCCACTTAGGTGGTAATTATCCCAAACACTAAGTGTTTACACTTATGCAAAAGTACGGTATAATGGATGATAATTAACACTAAATTTCTTGATTGGTGAAACCAATACCTCAATTAAAGTTTGATGATGAAAACTTAAACATTAAAACAAGATATAAATGTTTTAATAAAACCTATGTTACGAAGATGAATGCATGACATCTTTGTACATATTTGATTTTACATCAAAACTATTACCCTTTAATTTAAGTTATATGCCATCCAACGAAACGGAAACACCTAAGATTATTTTTTATTTGCGTGAGACCGTGACTTAGATCGTAATCAAAGGGTAAAATGTCCACGTGTCGTGAGAACGGGCATGGACGATTTTGCAGTTTCTTAAGTTGGAAAACTTAATTGAGTTTTGTAGTGAGAACTGGCAACTCAAGGCATAAGATGGGATAAAACATGTTTACATGGCAATTGAAATTGGCTATATGTAAATCCCATAAATCTAGGAATTGCAATTGAAATTGGCAATTGAGCAAAAACTCTACCACTTTGTATAAGGTTCATTACTACTAGCAGATCAACTGATGTGATGAGATTATGACAATTTGGATCCTAGTTTTTCAGTGAAAATTAAATGGTTATATGTTTATGAACCATGGGTGTTTAATTTTCTTGAAAAGGTTAATTATCGAAAATACTAAAATTGAATTTTGTAATTCTTTTGCATGTATAATTGCAGCATTTAACCGTAAACAAAGTTTAGTCTTTGATCAGTAAATTGCTCCATTCTGCTTTCAAACAAATGTTTGATCGAGAATAATTTACTGAAAAGACAAACGAAGTCTCTTTTCCATGGGAGAAGAATTAGACTCAATCCTATTCCTTTTCATGAATGAGAAAGGTATAATAGGAACGTTTTGAATTGTCTAAATTCTAATGTAACTCATAGCAATGAATTGCACGTCATATTTTCCATAAAGATTTCATTACCTTCATTAGGTGAATGAATCTTTTTGTAACAAACATGAATGTTGGTTAACTGGAAAACATGTATATGAGTTACTAAATTAGAAGCTAGACTAATTACCGCAAAATTGGTAAAAGGAAAACTAGCTTAATTTATCTAGTTGGTTTACTTTAACTTTAAAGGTGCTACATACCGTATGGGGATGGTAGATCATAAGGAAGAAATTGCATACCCAATTTTCAAGTTAATAACATTGATGGATAACACATCATTTACAGAGTAGAATACACCTTTAGTACCTTAGTAATGATTACGTATGGTTCTTCAAAGGTGTAGGAAAGTAAAAAGCAAGCAAGTTGTTTTCACTTGGTTATGCAACACTTACAATGTTGTCGATTCAGTTGGGAGCATTTGTGTTGCATTACTGAATAAGAAGTTGTTTTAATGATTTCTAATTCAGTGGGAGCTACAAGCCTTATTTCCTGTGTAGTAACCCAGATTATCTTCAAAGATAATTACTTTCAAATTATAGGAACTTATGTTTTTTTTTAAGGATTGTCATGTGCGTTTCCTTACTAAACAATATAGTCCTACATCTACTTGTTATATCTATGACACAAATCATATTAATCAAATAAACGAACGTGTATCGTGTTGTTTATCTGCTACATGATGTTGTTCCATGCACAAGTGGGAGAAATCTTTATTGTGTGCAAGGTACAACACATATAAATATGATTCTCTTGACCGCAAGGTAAGAGAGTAACGTTCAATAGGAATTATACATTTAAATATGTATGATTGCCGTATTAAGAACATGTGTCAAGATGATAACAAAGACTACTTTATTTTAAATATTTATGTTATTCAATATTTAAGAAACACTTGTAGTTACAATTTTTGTTGCGTGAGAACGTGAACTAGATTGTAGCCAAGGTAAAATATCCACGTGTCGTGAGAACGAGCATGGATGATTTTGCGTTTCACGTTGAACATTTCATGGAATAACATAATTAAATGAAGTAATCTAATACTACTTTGAATTTAAGTATTCGTTGAATGACTTAAATATATGTAGTCAATATTAACTTGAAATATTAATTGAAACACGAGGTGGTGTTCATAATTACTTTTATTATAAATGTTTATGATTTTGTAAAATCACAAACATGAAGTCTTTTAATACAAGACTTACAATATAAAGTAAGACGTTAACTTGCTATGTTTTAAGACATATGCATGAAGTCAATGAGGTGATCAATGACTTATAACGTATAGTGGGATTATAATCGATATGTCTTTTGACTTGGTCAAAATACTTGTGTTATAATACATGCAATTGACTTGGTAATTCTATTGTACCATTAAGTTTTACTTTGTTGGTAAATAGATGAGCCAAAGAGTAGATGGTTATCTTAAATATTGTTAGATTATCTTACAATATTAATTATAATGAAATACCATAGTTTTATGGTATGTTCAGTTAGAAGAATCAAAATCTATTGGCATGTTTGATTCAAGATAACTATAGTTTCTTCCAAAAGTTATCAAGGTTAGTAGATTGAGTATAAATAGAATATACTCAATAAGACTCAACCTAGAAGATTGATAAGACACCATTTGTTTATGGAATGTGATGAATCACATTAAGTCTTATAAATGAAGTTCAATTTGTTAAACTACTTATAGAGTGAGTTGAAACAAATTAATGTTAGAACTGTCAATGTTTTTGTAATATCCCAAAAGAGAACAATGTATTGTTGCTCTACTTGCTAAACTATTTAAAGGTAATCTTTAAATTGTTAAAGGCAAGTGGGAGTTTTGTTTAGATCTTGAAAGATTGAATTACAAAATGCATAATCTTCTAAAATGCACTAGCAAATATCATGATGAGGCTAAACATGAAAATGATAGACCTTAATATGATGGAATTGTCATTCATAGATCCGCAAGGATATCTCGATATTTAATATCTTTGAGGAATATGAGTTACTGGGATCATGGTAAGCTGTTAATCATAATGATAAATTTACCAAATGTTGTATTGTGGTAAATCAACCATAATATGAATGTAGAGATGCTGTCCATAGAGATAATCAACTTTAGATATTTGGTTTATCTTAATGAGTTTCTTCAAAGAATGAAAACCCTAGTGGTTTAAATCTTTGTGTAGGAATCATATGGAAAATATTGTACACGTATTTAATGCATGTCTAGTGATAATAATATTAATCATATTTAAGCAATTAACTATGATTGAATATTCTTTACTAGATACATTAAATAGAAGTATAAAGATTATAATTGTCATACTTAGTTTCATTGATGTGAAATTTTGACAATGAATATCAAAACTCTTTGTTTTGGAATTACTTTTGCGAGGACGATAAGTAATGCAAAGGAGTTTTATGAATTTAAATAATCTTTGAATATGTACAAACTGCAAGAATCCATGAATGGATATATGCATGCATCTAGGAGATGATTCTTATGTTTAAAATTAAATCCATGTTTGATTTAATAATTAAAATAAGATAGCTCGTAAGTATTCCTGAAAGGTAGTGGGAGTATTATTTTTAAATCTTATATGTTGTATGGGCAACTACATTCCACCTAAATTAAGTTTTAGTTGAGAATGAAACTTCGTTTGTAAGATTTGGAAAATAAAATATATAACCTTGAATATATATATGTTTATTATTATAAACATATGCGGTAAAATAAATGAGTCTAATAAAACATGATAAATACATATCTTTAACAAGATATAATATGAATGAGATCTTAAAGTTTAACTTGAAGATTCATCATGTACATCATGTTGTGTATAAGATTGTTGTGTCATGCTTGGTTACAAGATGATTTGACAACATTGAAAGTTGTTAGTGTAATAAATATTTTAAAAGGAATATGTTTGGATTTAGAATCACATTCCACAGATCGGATATGCTCCTAGATTCTATGGACGAAAATATGGCAATTATTTCATAATTGTCATTGCCAACAAACTTGAGTTTGATAGGCACCAACATTACACTATAACTGTTCAAAGTTTACGGATGTTTAAAGAGCATATTGTTGTTTACAATGATGCTGGTTTAATTGAGATGACACTCAATTCTAATCATGGTATTCTTGATAATAACCATGTTGACTAGTTATGCTCAACTAAGAGCATAGTTGCATTATACATTAAAGAATGAAGAATACTTTAAAACTTTAAAAGTTTTGAAAGATGATTGTCATATAAAGGTGATTCAGGTTATCACGCACCTTATGGAATGATATGACAATATCAAGATATGTGTAAACACATACAAGAAATTCAATTATTGAATTTTTTGAAATAAGTATTCTCAAAATTCTTGTAGATCAAAGTTAGTTGAAATTATGCCTTGTCAACAAGTATGAGTTGCATGACTTGTGGCAAAATTCATTAACGAGAATTATCATGCATTGATCTATTTAGTATTTGGATAAAGGATGTTAAACAATTATTATTTATAATGAATTAAAGTACGGTATCGTTTAATTTCATTTATAATATTGTGTCCTATATTTGCATGTTTAAATCCATGAATAACTTAAGTTGTTCTAAATAGTCCGTTGTCAATCAATAACATGGGAATGATATTGAATTAAGACAAATCTGAGTATTAGTTAGAATATACTTGAAAGTATATTGATGCGTAGCATGACTAATTCGAGATGATATTCAATGAATTGAATATAGGACTTATCCCACTCACATGATGATACTTTATGGATCTTTGTCATTAAGTATATCATGGATATTTATCCTCGACTTGAGATACAAGAGATATGTCATGGATGTAGTGCATTTTTGTGAAGCAATCTAACGCTACACGAATCGGTAGTTATAAGGGTTGTTTTCGAAGTGTTGCGAAATTTATGAATCTCGCTTGTAGTCAAAATAGGATTTGTTTCCTTCAAATTTATTTTGAAGTATAATCTTCTTGGGCCCTCGTAGGGTTGTTAAGATGTTTGCATGGCCATGCCCAAGGTCTTCGGAATATGTTCGAAGAATTGGTAATCTTAATCAATCATATAAAGCGAGAAATGAATAGTTAATTAAGAAATGAGTAAGATCCATATTCTTATTAACATGGTATTAGAAATAAAAGGATGAATATGATGATGAATCATCAAACTTGGTTTTCTCCATAAAACCATACACGAGTTGTACCGGGGCATTGGCGTGTTGCTAGACGCTAACCAATGTCATTTCACGTTTTGTAAACATATCCAGTGGAGCTGTTGAAATGTATATATTTACAAACATGTGAATGTCCGGATTCGAACTCGTGACCACGGATGCACACATTAGCGAATGAGAATTAAAGTTAATAATTAATGTTTATGTTTACGATTGATTATTACACATTAAGTCCGGTTAACGATCGTTAAGTATTTAACGGAAAAATGACTAACGACCGTTAAATGGAAAAGAGAAGGACTAGAAATGGAAAACTTGGAAAAATTATGGGTTGGGCTTTGGGCTTTCCATCATGGCCGGCCATAGGGCTTTACAAAGCCTAAATCCCCTAACTTGTTCCCTAAGTTTACCTACTAGTATATATAGAGGGGTAGGTTCTAGGTTTTCATACACTTGTGCATTGAATTAACCCTAGATCTCCTCTCTTCTCTTTCTTTTGCATAGCTCGGCCGAACACCCCATTTGTTAGGGAGTTTGGTTTTGTTTTTGCATATACGAGGGCTTGTGTTAGATCTAGCAATCGCTTGATTCGTTTGGTTAATTCGTGTGTACAAGAACGTGGTTGTAAGACATTATTCTTACACCAATAAGTACTTCTTTGGTTTGCTTTGCTCGAGGGTTGTTTTGCTTTGCTCGAGGGATTTGATATTCGCAAGAGGTACGTTACGCATACTTTCAGTTAATTAATTTATTTGTTATGATCTTAAGTCTTCCGCTGTGTACTCTTGATGTCTTTATGTTTTATTATATTTTATATATCATAAACTCAACAATTATAACTGCTATGTTGTTGTGTTTTTGATTAATTATATGAATGTAACTCGATCACTCGCATGGAAAATCTTTTGGTTATTTAATTGCTTCCGCTATGTATTAATCTGATTAACCTATATGTAATCGTTAAATAAAATTTAAAATTATACCACGTTTTCCATCATATTTTACTAAAGTATTGTGCGTACTTAGTGAATTTGATACTTTACAATATCTTAAGAACATATATTTTACGATGGAAAAATAATAGATAAGGAAAATAAGTAGTTTTATATGGTGGTAGATAATTGAATATGGAGTTGTCTGACATATAAGATTACATGTGAAATCTTATAAAACTAGGTCGGGATCTAAAAAAATATCAAAATCACCTCATTTTAATTATGTCCCTTCACAATATTAGTGTTTTTCCTTAATTGCATATATCATTCTTAAAGATGGTTTCACTCTAATATATGTTCTTTCTACAACACACTGTTGAGTGTTTTATATTACTGAACCAAGTAGTTCCAGATTTAAAGATGATTTGATCAATTTCGTAATTACAAAGCACTTTCACTACTCACACATTAGTTCTACAACTCAAATTTTGATTTTTTTTTCCAATCAAATTGACCTACATTTTGGTGATTTTAAGTAGTTTTACATATAAACTTACATGTGAAACATTCTCAAAGTAATAGAGGAAAGTGAACATGTCATATCTCACATGTAAGATTACATGCGAAACCTGTTACATTATATCGATCAACAAAAAAATATCATACTACCTTATTTTAATTATGTGCCCTCACAATATTACTTTTTTTCTTTAATTGCACATAAGATCTTTAAAAATGGGTTCAGTTTGATATATGTTTTTTCTACATCACACCACTGAGTGTTTTATATTAGGTTATATTATTGAACCAAGTAGTTCTACATTTAACATTGATTTAATCTGAATTGCAATTAGAAAACACTTTCACTACTTATAATTAGTTCCACTACTCAAATTTTGAAAAAATATAATCAAAGTGACCTACATTTGGCTGATTTAATTTGAGTGGTTTCACGTATAAGCTTACATATGTGACAATTTCATATTCACTTTTCCCATAGTTGTAGAGGAAAGTGAATATGAGGTCGTTTCACGTATAAATTTACATGTGAAGCCTTTTTAAACTACGACGTATCAACAACAAAACATCAAAACTACCTCATTTTAATTCTGTCCATGTACAATATTAGTCTTTCCCTTTAATTGCACATAGCACCTTTAAAGGTTAGTTCACTTTTCTACACAACATTGTTAAGTGTTTTACATTATTGAACCAAGTACTTATAAATTAAACAAAGTTTTCATCTAATTCACAATTAAAAAGCACTTTTGCTACTTATACATTACTTTCACTACTCAAATTATGAAAAAAAATCAATTAAAGTGACCTACAATTGGGTAATAAGAGTGGTTTCATATATAAACTTATATGTGAAACCACCTCGTATTCACTTTTCTCACAATCATATAGGAAAGTGAATATAAACGTGTCTCACATATAATTTTACATACGCTTTTAAAACTACTACATCGTAACATCCTAAACACCAGGTTGACTATCAGTTATGATTTTTCTATATCAAAGATGAGTTATATTATGGAGAATATAAATCCAAGTTTCCTTTTAATATTTAACAATCCGCGAAACAAAACAAAGAAATGTATAGAGGACAAAACAAAGTTGTATAGATTAAAGTTCTGGTATTTTATTTATTTCTTTCTCGGAATATTTCCCAAACTATCATCGATTAAAACCCTAACTTCTTAGTTAGGGTTTATATTAATTCTTATTCGTTCTGCTTGCGTGCTGGAGGTATTTGCTGGTTCAGTTGGTTTGTTTTAAGGTTGTTTACTGTACGAGGGTTTGAGAGATGATAAACAAGGGTTTTCTTATTAATAAGAATTCATCTAGTGCTACTAAGGATGCTGGAGAGGAGCAGAATAATAATATGACAAATCCTGTTTTCAATTCGACAACAGTTGGTGTTACTACTTTTGATCCAGATCACCATGATTATGAATCGATTAACGCTAGCGTTAAGTCTTTATCTGCTGGGGATGAGTGTGCTATTCCATGGGATACTAATCCTAAACAAGTGAAGCCGGTTTCACTTGACGTTCCAGGGACTACTCCTTATCCTTCTATGCCGAGTGTTGAGACAACTCCTAAGGTTGTCCACCAACAAGTGAACACAGGTGATAATACTATAAACACTTGAGTGTTTTGAGCGACCTTCTATTCTTAATGTGTTGAAGCGACCTCAACCTACACATGTGGTTGTTCTACACATGTTACTATTTCTAGTACGTCTCCTAAGGGTGTCGAACCTAGTAGTACAAATCGACCTAATGGTATTGAGCGGTGGTTTTAGATGTATGTAAGAATTTTGAGGCGTTATACATGAAGTTCAATTGAAGAATGCCGAGAATGCTTTGAAACAACCTTCTACATCATATGCAGGTGCTACTTCAAATGAACCAAAGAAATACACGTCTAACTTTCGTAGGCGGAGTGTAGCAAGATAACGAATGGTGTGGATCTTATTGTCCCTATGAAAGTGGTTGAAGAGGTGAACACTAGGTATGAGAATACTCTTTATGGTTATTTCCTTGGTAAACGCATTGCTTTTCCTGTTGTTGATTACTATGTACGAAATGTGTGGGCTAAGTATGGTATACAGAAGGTTATGATGAACGCCAAGGGTTTCTTTTTAATTAAGTTTAATTCGAAGAAAGGTGTTGAGGATGTCTTTGAAAATGGTCCGTGGTTGATTAGAAATGTCCCTATTATTCTTAAACTATGGACCTTGAACACCAACTTACTTAAAGAGGATTTGACCAACATTCCGGTGTGGGTTAAGTTCCATGATGTTCCTCTTGCTATGTTTTCGATGATGGTCTTAGTCTTTTGCTACATTGATTGGTGCATGAAAATGTTAGATGGTTATACTAGCCAAATATGCAAGGAATCTTGGGGCCGCAGTAGTTTTGCTAGGTGTTTGATTGAAGTTAAGGCGGATGAGGTACTTAAGGATAACCTAAATGTTGAAATACCTCTACTTGATGGGTCGGGTTCGACTATTGAGAAGATACGGGTTGAATACGAGTGGTCATACTCTTGTTGATTGTCCAAAATCTGTTTTACCCCCTAGTCAGCCTACTAAGAGTGTTAATGATGGTTTCCAAACTGTTAACAATAAGAAGAAGGGTAAGCAAGGTGGTCCAGCTGCTTCAGGTCAAGGAGGGTTTACGAAACCTAATGTGGGTAAGAAGTTGCAATATCAACCAAGAAAGCCTCCTCCTCAACCTAAGCAAGTCGTTGTCACTAGAAAAAGACTGCTGATGTACCTAGTACGAGTGGAACGAAGGTTGCTACATCTAATAAATATGATGCCCTTAGTATGGATGATACTGATGACATTGATATTCCTACTAAGGAAGTGAATAAGGATGTGGATGTTGGTAGTAGAATGGAAGAAAAGAAGAACAAGTCTGCAAAGACTAGTAATATATTGCATGAACCGCTTATGAGTGATTATATGAAAGCTAACGAGGTTGGTCCTACCCCTATTGTTGAGAAAATTGGGGAGTTTGAAAAACTTCTTATTGATGAGAAAGCTACTCTTGTGGATGATGACGCTCATCCTATTAAAAAGGTTGATTATCCGGGTAATAAAAAGGATTTTCCGTCTTCTTCTTCTACTAAAAGGGTTAACCCATTCTCTAAGGTGGGAGAGATTTTTGTTTCCGATAGTGATGAAGAGGAGGTTGTGAACACATTTGATGAGTCAATAAACCTATTTGGTGGTGGTCATGATCGTGAAGATGATTATGATAACTATGATTATGATGACTATGCGGATCAAGTCCACGATCTTCCAGGGAAGTTAGATGCTTATGACACTTATGGTATCAAGCTCTAAGGCCTTGGTAGGAAGTAATTTGTTTTTCATAGCAGTTTAATATTATCTTTTGAGTAGTGGTTTATTTTCTTGTTTAGAGAATATGAAGTATCTTGTTATTTAAGCTTTTCCGCCTATGTAACGGGCTGAGATATGAGATTTCACCCATGTCCTTTGTACTTAAACGTTTTTTGAAGTAATATATTTACCGGGTCTTTGACCTTTTACCCAAAAAGAATATTTCCCAAACTATAAGAATATGAAGATCTTTAAGAATCATAAAGCATGTAAAAAAATTCTTCTAAAAGGGATAATTGCACATTCACGCTATATAAATTAGAAGCACGTACATTATACTACATAGTTGGTCAAGACAGGACTTGATCCATAACTAAACCAGCAACTACCTAATTGTAAAACATCTAAATATAGTTAAATGACGTTAAACTACAAGTCTTCTAAGTTTTATAATTCTGCAATGGAGTTCATTCAACTATTCAAGGTTATACGGTCCATCTTGGTTATCATTAAATATCATCATCAATATATCTTATTGTTCAAAAATAAAAATAAAAATGTAGTTACATATATCTTGGTGTTTGAATAAAATGTCGGTCATTGACCGGATAATAATCGAATTAGATAAAATGCCTGAATCGAATTTCCATATAATATAATATATAAGATGTTTTACATTTATTTATGTCTATTCAGAATTTCTGACTTTTCTGTATAATATTAGATATATTTTATTTATGTCTATTATGAATGTGTACGTTTCATTGACCGGGTGAAAGTCCGGTAATATATAATGCGCATGCATGCATGCATAGAAATTATGTATAAAATATAGTAATATACATTATTTATGCCGTGTTAGTTATAAAATGTTAAATATACGTCACTGGTTTGTTTGAATTTTATGTTTGTGTTATTATTATGTATTTCTTTTCTTTGCTTTTAAGAAACATTTTATTATTAGGTTTTGTTAATAACAAATATAAAACCGTATCAAATAAAAGTTTAGGTAACATTTTTATATATATTATCATTTGGTGAAAATCACTTAGCTTATTAATGTAAATCTATAAAACTTGTTTAATGATTAAAGATAAATTTATTAAATTCTTGTATTATTTTATAAAAAATCGTACATTATTTTTATAAAAATTCAGATAATTTTATTTACTTTCATTTTTATAAAATGTTTTATAATTTTTTTTTCAAACTAGCAATAATCTTTCTCTTAAAGAAATGATTCAAACTTGATCTTGCATGAAAAAATAAATTAACCATTCTTGCATGAAAAACCATCATTAACCATTTTATGCTCAAAGTGTTTAGCACTTTAGGTAAGCATAAAATATATTCCTTTTTTCAAATAGAAAGCCACTAAATTCCTAAAATACTTGATGCACTTTTTGGGTTTCTAGCTCGGCTCTTCCTCATGCATTCTAGATATGAAATATTTAAAACAAAAGTTGAATGGCCATTTAAGACCGCAAGATTTTTGTTGGTGCAGGACCCATGGATCTAGCATATCCGACGGATCCCTGCACAGATCATGCAGATATGACGTTGAGTTGGTGATGATGATGATGTTGGTTCAGCGGTGGACCCGCCTTTGTGGCAAGTGCTTCCCGGGAACCATCTTAGACCTCGAAAGTTAATAGAAGAGATATGTAAGGTATCTTTGGGACCTACTTTAGATTTGTTTCGGGAACCACCTTGGTGAAGAAGAAGAAGCGAGAAACACAAAGGAAACAAAATGGAAAAGAACTTATTTTGAAATTGAGCAGTGAAAGTAACCGGAGATTCAATCGGAAGCAAAACTTATTTTGAAATTGAGTAGTGAAAGTAACCGGGGATTTAGTCGGAAGCCACTTGCAAAGTGGGAAAGTAGTTGTGTTGGGAAATATGAAAAAGTAGAAGAGGTCTAACATTTTTAGAGGATTTGGCTAAACAATATTTAATGGACAATGCTTAAATGCAACAATTAATACGAATTTAAAAGAAAACTTAAACTTGGTTAAATTAAAAATGACATTTATTTAAGTTACTTTATTGTGCATTAAAATACATAACTACTTTAAATAAATTGAAAAAGATTATTTAATTTGCATTAAGCATTTGCCAATAAATATTGTTTACAAATCTCTATTTTCGTTTTAGAGTATTTGGGAGTTTTTGACTAAATCATTGTCTTTAGAGAAAATACTTACCAATGTATGGTATTGTCAAAAATATTATCTATTGTATGTCATCATTTAGCAAATGTAATTGGAATTTTTTACTGATCAATCGCTATTAGAAAACTTATTTACCATTCAATGGCATATTTAAAAATATAAACCACTATACGAACGGTATCTCTTACCAATTTACCAATTTTGACTATGTATGGTATTGTCAAAAATATTATCTATTGTATGTCATCATTTAGAAAATGTAATTGGAATTTTTTACTGATCAATCGCTATTAGAAAACTTATTCACCATTCAATGGGATATTTAAAAATATAAACCACTATACGAACGGTATCTCTTCCCAATTTTAACATACAATATATATTTTGAATCTTTCAAGAAAACAAAATATGATGAGCATATAAATGGTAAACAGAAAAATTCATAATAATATATGCCCTAGTCATTTGTGGCTGCTCCTTGCCAGACTCTATTAAAAGTCAGATTATATATATTGGTATGCTCTTCATAATTTTTTTGATTAAATTTTTTTTGGGGTAAAAGGGAGTAATCCTGCACCCTGGTAAATATATTAACCAAATAAACGTTTAAGTACAATGTATATGAGTGAAATCTCATATATCAGCCCGTTACATAGGCATAGAGCTTACATAACAAGATACTTCCTATTTTCTAAACAAAAAAACAAACCACTACTCAAATGATAACAAATGACACAACGACATAAGATTACTTCCTAGGACCTTGAAACTTTGTGTCATACATGACATTAAAGGCATCCAAATTCCCAGGAAGATCACGAACCTGCTTCGCATAGTCATCGAAGTCATAGTCATCATACTCATCTTCAAACTCTTGGCCACCACCAAATATATTAGCAGACTCATCAAATGGGTTAGCAACAACCTCATCTTCAGAATCTGACACCTTAATCTCTCCCACTTTAGAAAAAGGGTTAGCTCTCTTAGTAGAAGAGGTAGACGGAATAGGTTAACCATCATCATCCACAAGAGTAGTTTTCCCATCAATAATTAGTTTTTCAAGCTTACCAATTTTCTCAACAATGGGAGTAGAACCAACATCTATTGTTCCCATTGAATCACTCACAAGCGGAACATGTGATGTAGAACCAGTCTTAATCGACTCATCCTCATTAACCTCCATTGTACGACCAGTATCCACATCTGTATCGTCCATATTAAGAGCATCATACTGATTAGGCGTAGTGATCCCGGTTCCAATCGTACTAGCCACATTAAAGCCATCGTCTTACCGACATTTACTTTCTTGGGTTCGGAGGAGGCTTTTTGGGCGATATTCAAAATGCTTGCCCACCACATTTAGTAGAACCACCTCGACCGGATTCGCCCAACTTGCTTTCCCTTCTTCTTATTGTTAACGGTCTAAAACCATCACTTACGTCCTTATGAGGTTGAGCGATGGAATCACAACCTTAGGACAATCCACCAAAGTATGTCCAAATACCCGACATTTCTCACACCTAGTCGGTTTCCATTCATATTCAACACGGATCTTCTCAATAGTCGAACCCGTACCATCAAGTAGAGGAATCTCGACAGTGAGGCTGTCCCTAAGAACCTCATCCGACTTCACTTCAATCATACACCTAGCAAAACTACTACGGCCGGGCGTACCAATCAATGTAGCGAGAAGATTGAGCCCGTCATCAGAAAACATAGCTAAAGGAACATCATGGAATTTAACCCACACCGGAATGTTAGTCAAATCCTCCTTAAGCAAGGTGGTGTTCAGTGTCCATGGTTTGAGAATAATAGGAACATTACGAATCAACCAAGGACCATTATCAAGAACATCATCAACGCCTTTTTCGAATTAAACTTGAAGAAGAAGAATCCTTAGCGTTCATCATAACCTTTTGTAAACCATACTTAGCCCACGTATTGCGAACATAATAGTCAACAACGGGAAAAGCAAGGCGTTGACCAAGGAAGTATCCTTAAAGAGTATTCTCAAACCTCATGTTCACCTCTTCCACCACTTTCATCGGGACTAAAGGTCAACATCATCCTTCTTTTCTTTGCATTCTAACCTCCGAAAATTAGACACGTGTTTCGGATTCATTAGAAGCAACACCAGCGTAAGAAACCGACGTAACTCCATTACCACAAGTAGTAACAACCTTAGGTGCATTAGGATCAGAAGTAACACTATGATTAGTACTATACACCTGGGTTTGCATAGCCACATCAAAACTCGACGGAGGAGTATTTGCTGAATAAACTTTAGTACCATTCGACTTAGATTGAAGCCCAATACCACTCGAATTGTTCACATCAGAAGATGAAGCCATCTTAGCAATATCACAGTCAATTTTATTCATTGCTTCATCAAAGTTCTTATGCGCATTAGCAATCAATTGCTCCACATTAGGCTGTTTTGAAACATTAGAGGCCGAATCAGAAACAGGGGTATCATGGCTTTGCTCCAAATCATCCAAAACAACCTTATCCTTAACCTTATTCACGTTATCAGCCCCATCACATTCTATATGATCAACAGGACTCTCGTTCTGACCAGTACTCCCATCAGCAGGTGGTTGTACAACACGAGAATCGGTTATTGCATCAACCCCTTGACAAGCAGAGTTAGTAGGATTTACATCATGTGGAACCGGCTCCACATGAGGTTCACGCTGCCTACAATCCATAGAGGCATCCATATCAACGTTAGGCACGTCCTCCATCAACACGATAACAAACAAACCCTAACCTAAAGAACCCAATCGAAACAAGGAAAAAAAAACAACCAGTACCAAACCACGTAATCGCTACGTATTAATTAAACCCTAGTAATAAACTAGGGTTTATAATAATAATCGGACATAGATCAACCCATGCTAACAGATTAAATTGTAGTTGGGTTTTAATTAAGGCCATGAATTCTTTTTATTTTTTGAATATAAGTCATTAAATCTTTTGCTCGTGGCCACATAATGTATATTTCTGGAACTCATGGAACTTCATGATATGATGCAAGTTATAGTAATTAATTCTCATTGCTATGATTGAATAATTTTGGGTCAGATTGAGCATTTGATTTGTTGATAGTATTGAAGCTTTATGAAATGAAATTGAAGATCAATATAAGATTCACAAAATGTGTAGAGACATATCCACAGTTTTCAAGTACCCCTAATTTTAATATTGAGGGATAGATATGTTTAAGGTTGACAATTGAATGGCGTCACGTTTTGTTTTCGAAGAATGCATCGTGATCACGTAAAACGTAAACATGTGAATGATGATAATGTGTCAAGTTCAAACGTAATGTATGTATATATGTTTGTTAAAGACTGGTCTTATTTATTTAGTGACAAAATGCAACAAGCTAGGAAGACTGGGAAAAAAAAAGCCTAAATCAAAAAGTTGAAAACAATATAAAGAAATACCATAAAACTGCCATTATTTTTGTAGACACTATAGAATGGGAAATATGTTTTCTAAAGTTGGTAAAAAAACTCTAGTATTTGGTCTGTGGACTTTTTAATTTTCAATGTTTCTTAATTTAATTTTAGTATAAGTAAATCTAAGTTCTCATTATAAATACGTTTCATTATTCAATGTGAGTCACCACTCACTGCAAGTATTTAACAAACTATATATGTTTTCATAGACAATTACTAGTAACAAACTAATAGATTATTACACTTATTTAATAAAGTGATTTTCTAAAAAAATAAACAATTAGTTACACATATTTATCAATGTTTTAAAGGTAAACTTATTGTAAGGTTAAATCAATGATGAAATTAAATCATACTTGGTACAGTCCAATCGATTGAGCCATCGAAACGAAAGAAAGATTTTATGTGAGGTTCGATATTAAACATGATAAGAACTTTAAATGTTATATTAGAATCAATAAACATGGTGTTTTGGTTTGTACTATTTAGACTTTCTTATACTATCACAAACTTTGAAAAATAGCGAAAAGTACCCCCAAAGTACACAACACTTTGACTCGTTAAATTTTTTAAAAGAAAAAACTTTGATTCAACACAACGTTCATATGACCCAACTATGGTCCGTCATAAAAATTAATATACCCACATTTACGATGTGATTCAACCCGCAAAACCCGACTTAGGCACATGGTGTTTTGTTTGTATTTTCACTTTTTGCTTGATTCAAAGTAGGAACCACCTTGCATTTTTGGCTAAGTCCGTCACCGTTGAGTCCCATCTAAAATCATCTTTGAGATGAGACACTCCCAAAGTTTATAAACATATAAGATTCGAAATTGTATTTTCTATTTATGTATTTATATTTTAATGAAGTAACCATTACAGAAAAGCAACTCTAACATCACATCATTAATTTGTCGATTGGCATTGTTTGACTTTAATTTTGGCCATCAGTTGCTTATATCACCACTACAAAAAAGACTAAAAAGATCGGTTAGAAAGAATTAAATAGATCGGTATCCAACCACTCTAACTAAGGGTGATCTATTTGAGGGGGCAGACATATAGATCGGTTTAGAACCGATCTTTTGATATCTCAATCGAGCGGGCTAAATAAAAAGTGATCTATTTATGTGATTTGGCGGGGTTGCCTTAGGAGCGATTAGATCGGTGTTCAACCGATCTATATGATAACCTGTAATTTAAATATAATATATAGCTCTAAAATTTGATTTTCGAATTCAAAACAAAAGTGCAGGCTTCTAAAATTTAAATCACACAAAATGCAGGCTTTTTCGAAGATTGAATTCATTACAATGCACATTAGTATTCCATACTGATAACTTAGTTAAAGATTCAACATTTAGGTTACAACCCAAAATAACCCGGTTAAAATAACAACAATTGCAACATAAATCAACACCCTATAAATACGAGCTTAACAAAGTGCTACTAAGTACTAACTACTAGCCAAAATCCAAGTCTTGAGTTGCAAATATAAAGGTGAGATCACTCCCACCTCAAAATAAGAAAAGCAATCAAGGATGCAAAGAGAAAAGCTCGATGACCTTTAAATCCATTCCTTATAGGGTGTCGTTAATGTTCTTTGTCGTTGTTACCGCTTCTCAACATAAACATAAACTAAATCATAATCTACAAGGATAGTTTAACATAAAGTGGTTTTCGACTAGCTTAAATATTATCCGAGGATGATTAGCTTAAGATGCCCTAGTTGATACGTTGAGTTTCTTACAAGTGGTAAACCATAATCACCCTCATACCATACTTTTATTGAATCTATTTCAAACTTAAAACATACATCATTGTTTAACTATTTGCTATGATGTAAGCTTGTTAAAGAACTTGATGGTTACATTTTAAGCATAAATAAGCTCTACAAGTAGAATCATTGTTAAAATATATAAAATACTATAACACCGAAAATACTTGAATCATTTATGTATACATTTTCTTTTCAAAGATTGCTTAGATTGGGTAGTAACATACCTCATTAGTCGCGCCACAATGAAAACCACGCATTGACGACGTCTATCTCACTTATACTTAACGACTTCTCTTCACCCCAAGGAGCTATATGCACCATAATAAATAATAAAAGATGTTATAGCATTTGCCATTTAGTATAAAAAGAAAATACAAAGATGTTAAACAAGTACTTACTATATTCGAAAATCATCATGTTGATATTTTAGCACAAAGTCAAGAACCCACTTCATGACATAGAATCCACACTCCCAATTCTCCTCTTGCATTTACAATAGGCAACTCCCAACTCAAATGACCAATGACCCTATAAAAAGAAAATAAGCAATTTGTATGTTAATGATTATAAAATATAAGTGAACTTGAACTCAACTTAAAAATATTATTACCGTTCCACATGTTTAACACGATAGTAGTCTTCTTTGGTTCTCTTTTCTTCCCACTTATAAGAATCTAATATGAATCCTCCGTGCTTTGGGCAAATGATGAGAAGAACATGATGACCATTGATATGTGCAAACAATTACCGAACATGATGACCATCGTATAAAGCAAGTAACTTTAAAAATATATATATAAAGATAAAGATGGTACCATCTTACCTTTGTAGGTATGGTGCCACAAAAAATCATAACCCAAGTCTCACAATTCAATGCATCATCAAGTAAATTACAACATTGATGTCCGTGTCCAAGTGTGTGTCTGCCGTGATCATTTCGGGTTCAAGAAACCGTCTTGTTATTTTGATTTGGTGAGTTTGCCTTGAGAATATAAAGTGACCTAATTAAACATAACAAACCTTGATTAAAAGAGAAGCATCGAAGATACCTAAATCGGACCATAAACAAAATATAACTAAGACCCAAACACCCCTTCACGGTTTGGAACTTGAGCTATTTTCTTGGGAGGCCGAACTATTATACCGTAAGATGTAGTAGCTTGTGTATGGAGAATGCATAAGATAATAAAATTACAAATAAACCCAATTACCTCTAAAATTCATCGATTTAAGTCAATAATCTGCTTAACTCTTGTTACAATAATTTCGCCTAAAACCATAGCCTTTTATATAAGCTTAATTGAGCTTATTTCTAATCTTAATTGCTTTTCATTCTAAGTTTTAGAAAAAGTCAATGAAAGTCAAATTTGGTCAAGTTTAAAAGTCAATTCGGTTTTGGGTGAAATTACGTGTTCAATTGGTTTATTGGTCAAGTTTGTTGTTAGTTGTGTATATCAATTCGGTTTAAATCAGTTTTCCTTAAGTTTTCAAATTCATTTTGCAACTTAGCTATATAAAGGCGTTTGGTTTAAGTATTTTATAAGATTTAGAGTAAGTTTGGTTTCTTGAATTCAAGCATCTTGGTTCTAGTTTCGATTTTTAAGATTTTATAGTTCTAACTTCAGTTGTTTTGAGTCTAGAGTGCATTTTCAAGTCTAATCACAACTTCGTTATGTCGGTCAAAAATGGTTTTGTTAATTTTCATTTAGCTATTTGAGTCAATTTTAGTTGGTATAAAATTTGTAAAAATTAAAAATAGCAATTTTACTATTTATTCTAGCTTTTCTTAAAAGAAAAAAAATCCAAAAAATGTTTTAGATAAGGTACCATGGGTTAGAAGATGGTGGTTTGGTTGACTCACCCGCACACGGTGAGTATTATGTTCCATATCAGATGTTTCACAGCCTCGAATCTGCTTATTCTTTTTTGTGATATAATCTGATTTGTGATATTTCTTATAGCTTATTGATTAGTTGTGATTTGTGATTCCTTTTAGAGTCCCTTAGGAGCCTTTAGATTAGCTATTTTGGTCTGCAAAATTCCCTTTAGACTAGCATCTTATAAGTTAGAGGTTATTAACTGGACTCAAACATAATCCTACTTAGACAAATATAAGGTCATTGCAATGCGATACTCACTAGCACAAATTTTCCTGTTGCTATAATACAAAAACTAATTCACGTATTTCGTTCCTAGTAGAGAAGTAAAACAATCAAATGAACCATATGTTGTCAATATCCTATCGTGAGTATCACAGAAGCTGCCACAATATAGGAATCCGTATTTATAAAGACCATAAACTATAATAAATGTGAAGAGATTGTATCATGCATTCTAAGCTGCCACAATATAGGAATCCGTATTTATAAAGACCATAAACTATATAGGAATCCGTATTTATAAAGACCAATTTCCACATGAATTCTAGAATTCTAGAAGTTTGACGACTAGCGCTTCTAAGTTACTAACTTGCCATTATATATAAAACGTACCTCGAGAAAAGAGTGAGAATGTTGGTCCCTAGTTTCTCGCCCGTCAAAAGTTCAATGATGTCTATTGGGTTGATTGGAAGGGTAAAATCCTCAGCGTCCCGAAAGATCTCTTTTTTGAAATAAACCATTTGCGGCATGGCGCAATCCTCATGGGCCATCCAAATATTATATCCCTTCTTCACAGCATCAGATCGTTCATCTATATCCTCTTTCAAAGAATGTAACCGTTTTCGATGTCGGCTTTTTCCTTTTCAACTTTTGTGACTTGACGAGTTCTTTTAATGTCTTTTTCTTTTCTTGCTCCCTATACACACATGAGTACATATGAATCATTTCCAAGTTTTATTTTGAAGCCTATCAAAACTATAATGCTTTAGGATTTACGAGTGATAGTAGGAACGATCACTAATGCTCCACATTCCATTGAAGGACCTTGTACATTTTGGGTAAGGTACTCTTGGTGGCGGTGAGGGTACTTGTACATTTGTAGGGATCGTACTCTTGGCGGCAGGACGTGTAGTAGGGTGTTTAGGCAACATTTTATTTAACAACTCTAATATTTTATTGAAACATACATCACCACACCATATTACGCTTTTAAGGTCAACAAATGCAACACGGTGAAAGTTTGGTAAAATTCATTACAACCCAGTATACAATGGTTTTTCCGATTCGATAAATAGTTCTTGTAATTTCTCCATATCGATTTCGTGATTATGCTCCGCATCATGTAACATGTCATTGATATTTTGATTACTACTACCACAAATATCATCACCGCTATCATCGTTATTATTGGCATTACTTTCCGAAACAACATTGTTACAATTACGTTGTGCTTCACCATGACAATCCCACCACATGTAGTTATCAGTAAACCCATTTTGAAATAAATGGAATCTAATATCCTCAATATCATCATGACAAACAAAATTTTGACAGTCTTTACGGACATGAAATACTGAGCTTCTCTGTCTTTGCTCGATGATCCTCGACAACTTTAATAAACTCGAGACAACCCTTTGATGTATTCGGGCTAGAACGTTACGTATCGTACATCCATTTCCTATGATCCATCCGAAATATACAAATTCATATTTTTAATAAGATGCATGCATGATGTAGTAGCATATAAAACTAGTTCCAAGTCGTCAATCCTAACCCACTTTTAAATATTTAGTCTCATATGTGAATTCATATTATAAGTCGAGTATTATTGAAGAAAATCGGCAAAGACATTTCCTTAACTCCTCAAGTATGCGCATAAAACGCAAACTCATAGGAGTAGGAAATGATGTCGATTTTCTCAAATAATGCTCAATCTCATAATCGTAATCACATCCTAAATGAGATAAAATATTTAAAAAGCGATCTAAATAGGGACTATCCGAAACTAACCTCTATTAGGTTAATTTGGATGGGTATTAAACTAAGGGATATGAATCTAAGTGAATCTATACTAAATGCTTAAATGCTACCATAAAATATGTTAATATGTGGTTAGCTTAGAAGTTTAGTTAAGTACCTTACTTCAACGAGTCAATATTAGCTAGGTATCAACGTGACTCATAGAAAATTCTTCAAAGAAGCTATATATAAACAAACCATCAAAGTTAACAAACAAAGCTTCAAATAAACACAAATTACTCATAAATTATTTTGTGTTATAATAGTTAGACAGGTTTATTATTTAAGGTGTTCTATATAAGCGTATAACTTATTATGCAAAAAGCGAATAAATGATATTGTTAAAAGTAATACTAGGTTTCTAATTTCAAAAGTTTTTTTATCTCTTAAACCCGCTGCATGGGCATTTTTTAAGACATAAAAAATGATGTCAAATATTGTAGTAATAGTCAAATATTGTTTATACATTTGTTTCAGAAAGACAAAAAAATCATACACTTTTAGACCACACACACAGTATATAAATAAGAAAAATTATTAGCCAATCTAACAATATTAGCGTAATACGACGTACATGTTAGCATTTCATTATATAAAGGCCTTCAAAGTGACATATCTTTTGCAATAACCTCTTTTCTAGATTTGTACCATACTTTTATGCTATGGAAATTGAAATCATTTCCAAAGAGGTTATTAAGCCATCCTCACCAACACCACCCCACTTGAAAACATTCAAGCTTTCTGTCCTAGATCAGATTCCTAATGTTCCTTATTGCTCTCTCATCTTGTTCTACCCTAATCTGAATGGCAACAATCTTTCTGAAGCCCTAGAAAAGACGGCGCTTCTAAAGAAATCTCTATCGAAAACCTTGACTCAGTTTTACCCTCTTGCTGGAATGATCCGAAAAGATTATTCTGTTGATTGTAATGATTTTGGAGCTAGCTATGTATCTGCTTTGGTTCATGATAGTCTTGAAAACTTTCTGGTCTATCCTGACCACCAAATGATGCATAGGTTTTTGCCATTGGAACCTAGTAGTTTAGATGAATCTAGTGAGAATGCTCATGTAACACATGTACAAGTGAGCATTTTTAAATGTGGTGGAATCGCCATTGGTGCCTGCGTTTCACATAAGGTTGTTGATGCGTGTGGACTCTACACGTTCTTAAAAGGATGGGCTAACATGACTTGTGGAGATAAAGTTGTGTATCCAAATTTAGGTTCCCCGTCTCTTTTCCCTGCAAAAAGCTTCTGGCTTAGAGACATATCAATGGCTATATCTCAGTTATTGTTGAAGGAAGGAAAGTGCGTCACGAAAAGATTTGTATTTAGTTCGGATGCCTTAACCACGCTGAAAATCGAGGTAGCTAGAAAGGGAGTGCAACAACCATCACGTGTTGAGGTGGTATCTGCTTTAATATGGGAGTGTGCAATGGAGGCATCCAAAGAAGCATATGGTTTGGAAAAACCTTCTCTATTAACCCATGCGGTGAACCTTCGTCGAAAACTTGCAACAACATTGTCAGAAGACATACTTGGTAACATGGTTTGGTTTGCTGACGCGGTGTCTCCACCTAGCAATGAGAAAACATTGCACGATTTGGTGAAAATGGTGCGCGAAAGTTTTATGAAAATCAGTACCGAGTTTGTGAGGAAAGCACAAGGTGATGAAGGACACGTCGAAATGCAGAAGTCACTTAAAGAAATCCCTGAAATTGATACTAAAGGGATGGGTATAAATAGCTACAACTTTACAAGTTGGTGCAAGATGGGTTTCTACGAAATTGATTTCGGTTGGGGGAAACCGATTTGGCTGGCTGGTGTTGTAGATGAGGGCGCCCCGGTATTCATAAATATTGTAAATTTAGTAGACACAAAGGATGGTGAAGGAATAGAAGCATGGGTGAACCTTGCTGAAGAAGAAATGAGGATTTTGCAAGCTAACCCGAAGCTGTTAGCATATGCTTCAGTTGATCCAAGTCCTCTAATAAAGGATGGCAATGTTGAACTACCATTGCCATAGACCTTGAAGATCCTATATATTAATCAAGTATAGCAAACAATGTTTCTTCTTACGCATGTGTGGTGTGTTTAAGTATATGTTACCTACTTCCCGCATATATGTAATAATAAAGGTTTCTATACCAAGTGTATTAAAAATATGTAGTAATTATATTTTGGCTAAGTGCCTACAAATGTATCATAGTTGTCATGATTTTTTTTATATGTATAAAACAAATTTTTTTTGCTATTTTATATACTAAACTTAATTTTTTGGTATTTTTTTGTGTAGTTTATGATTATTTTGCCCCTCATTTTATTAACCCAGGAGGGGCAAAATAGTCAGAAAGTTCACAAAAATACCAAAAAATCAAGTTTACACCATAGATTAGCAAAACAATTGTTCGATACATATAAAAGAAAATCATAACAGCTATAATATACATTATTGTGTAATTAACCCTAATTACATATTGTTTAAATCGGGGAAAATAAGTGTTTTGAATTTTTCCCTAATAATACCATCGGACTTTTGTCAATGGAAGCGACGTAACTTAAAAAACTTAATTGTTAATATGAATTCGGGCTCTTCCACTCAAAGGCTAGTTTATGCTATCTTTGAGAGAATGGATCTTGAATTAAGTGAGGATATCTTGACTTGTAGTCGCTAAGAAAACAAAACACCGTTAACCTCCGGTAAGAGTAAGTATTGGTTTTAGAGATAAAGTGTTCTAGAGAGAGTGTGTGTGTTAGTTACCGTTTGAATGTCAGTGAAGGTCCCTATTTATATGTTGGACCTTCTTGTCGTGTTCTCATAGTCACAGGTCATGAGAGTGACAGCTTGCGAGTGGGGAATGACGTAAGTCAACCCAGGGGTTGTCTTATTGCTATGACAGCGATGGTTTTGGGCGGGAATCAACCGCGCTTACCCTTTTTGGAGATTGTGGGTGACAGTACCTCATTCCCATGTAAGATTCCTTACTCTTTAGTTGGGGCGCGGTTGGGATTTCCCCCAGACGTATCGTTCATCCGCGGTTTGACATCCCCGCCTGGGTGATGTGCTGTGGCGATGGTCAGCGTCCGGATAAGTCTAGACCAATGGGTCGTGTTCCGGGGCTGGGCCTAATTCTTCTGCGTGTCCGGGGGTACCTTACATGATCAAGTCCCCCCGTCTAGTATGCTTGTTGGCTAGGAACAAGCATTCTAGACTAAATCATGATTATCTTTCGCGTCTGCCCGTGCCACGGGTTATCCTCGCTCGTGCTGACTGTATATTCCACTACTTAGTGGATAGGCGTTATAGCTGTGTCCTTGAGAACCATGAATCATTTTTTGAACGCGCATTTTTTGACTGACGTGATATTTTGGCTGCCCTCATCTCGTTCGTTGATCTATATGATCCTGAGCCATTGGATACAGATCAGGGACGTGGCCTCTTCATATTTGTCCGATGGGCGGTTACTTTTCCTTTGGAAGGGTATAAATACCCCTCACTTTCTACCTCTTTTACTACTGTGCTTCTTTATCCTAGAGAGTGTAAAAGCTAATATTGTCTTTTTCCCGCCCTCTTTCCTTTAGGTTAGGTTTTCCTCCCTTCTTTTACGAGATGGCTAAAAATTTGTTATTGATTTCACATGCGAGTTAGACCACCATGATTAAGATGCCTTTTGTTCAAAGAATAATATCCCGATAGGTACACCCTTTTCTTCCTAGTCCTAACGACACTATTAGGGATGCTCCACGGGGTAAAATAGGTGTATATACCCGGTTCTTGAATTTTGCAACTTTAGGATTCCTCTTTCGAAATTCCTTTCTTGCGTCCTAGAGTATTTCCGATCCATTTATCACGATTATCTGTTTTAGCTGCGGCAAGAATTAGTCACTTCGAGATTCTGTGCCGCGTTTATGGTGGTGTTCCTACCGTGGCATTGTTTAGGAAGTTTTATTATTCTGGGATGAACAACGGATGGTTGACCTTAGGAAAAAGGAAGGGTCCTAAGTCTTTGGTTGTTCCGGTGTGTCATATTGCCCCTCTTGATTTCGTTAAGAACTGGACGGGGTATTTTTCTGGGTTGACTCCACCATTTTCCAGTTTCCAATCCCTTGGAATGACAACATCTCAGTTGACCGTGATCCACCTCCATCAGATGACGACGTGGATATTAGCTTACTATTCGCTCTTGATACCAAGCGCGCTCCCTTCAAAAAATATCCGGAGCCGTTCTTGTGCTTAGTAGGCCTGAGTCGCGCCTGGGATGACGTGACGGCGCGTCCTACCTTTATGGTTTCAGACAATGAGGGTGGGTTTTCTTCCTAGGGTTTATCGTGTTCGTTCTTAGATTTTATGTATCTATCATTGTATCTAACCGTTTGTCCTATCTTTTTGCAGAGATGGATTTGTTTTCCTTCATAAATCAACGACCCGTTTCTTTGTGGAGTGCGGGAAAAGGATTTTGCGTGAGGGTGAGAAGACCTTGCGAAAGAGGCGGTTGGACGCGTTGTGGAGCCATTGGAGAACATTATTAACTTGGTCCAGAGACCATCATTGATTGGTTGAAGCTTCCAAGGCCGCAAGGTCTTTGGGAAGAAAAAGGTTAGGCTTCATGTTCCACCAAACAACCGGAGAAGAAGAGGTTGTTCCGTCTTCGGAGCGAGGCTCGGAGGCTGCTATTGGTAAGTGCGCCTATTGTGATGTAGTCGGTGCCTTTTGCATTATTAACATAAGTGTCTTGGTTATGCAAGGGCACCTCGAGGCCATCCCCGTCGTGAAGCTGCACGACGAGTCTGATTCTGGCCCTAAGCATCCGGAGCCTGTGATCGTTTCCTTTGAAGCTTCTCCCCTTCAACAACCGGATCTTGGTATTGTCTCCAAGACTTCTACTAGTGTGCCTCTGAAGAATCTGGATGTTGATATGTCAGGACCGTCTCAGCCACCACCAGTGCACCAAGAGAGTGGTTTTGAGGCGGAGTCGCCTCCACCAAAATTTTCTGCTCATCGCCCCGCTGCATCTGATGAAGATTTCTACCAGTCCATGTCTGTGGATACCACATAAGCAAAGAACATTTATGTTCCGAGGTGGCTCCCTACTAATGAGTTCCGCATGGATGACCCTTGGGTATGTCGGAGTTTAATGGGCAACCTTGCTACTCACGGTTATCTATACGTGTTGGAACATGCCTCATCTCGAGTTCTTTGGATCAATTATAATGTTATTAGCGTCTGATGCGTGTATGTCCTCAAAATTGCGCTTAAGGCTTGAGTTCGAGTTAAACCATATTTCAAAGTTAAATAAGAAGTTGGAAAGATGGGAGAAACGGGTAGCCAATTTGAAAGAGAGTATCGGAGCTAGAGGTGGATGCAGCGGAGGCGAGGGCCTTCGCAAGCGTGTTGGGGTCATAGAGTGCAGATCGGAGGAGGTGCGAGGCTCGCGACCATGTGGCCCGGTGGAGGGCATGATTGCCCTTAAGGATCAACAGTGGCCATAATGATCGTTGAAAACTGAGCTCAAGGTCAAGTCTCGGTTTGTCTGCGGTTTGTGAAGAGTTGAAGGTGCAGTGCAGGTGAAGGAAGCGGGGTCTTTGGGTGAAAAATTGAAGGAATTTGAGGAGGAAGTTGCATTTGGCGAGGTTGGATCGAGGTGGCGGACCTAAACCGCGATTTTGATGAAGAGTTGTTCCCAAGACTCGCTCGCGGATGAGGGTAAGAGGTGGGTTGTTGGCCACGATTTTCGCGAGGCATGGATGGCATTTAAACGATCGAGGAGTTGCAGACTCACCTAGGCGATCTGCATTAGTAAGGCTATCGTGGAAGGGTTAAGACAGGGTTTGGAGTGCAGGGTTGTGCTTGGGGCCTAGGGTACTAAATTAGAAAAGATCAAGGCATACGATCCCTAAGCCAAGGCGCGTTATCGTGAGTCCGTCATGCGGCTAAGTGATTTACCCTCCCTACTTGATTCATTGGAATCTTGCAAGGACGCCTCTTGAGTACCTAATGGCGAAACTAGTTTTGCAAGAGGAGCGACCAGTGGATCGAGGAGTTTGTGTTCACCGCCCTCTGCGGAGGAGGTTTTACTTCCCAACTCTCCGCTCAAGCTATCACGTAGAGACCGCGGGCTATTCTGCGCACAAGGAGAGGAAAGGTCGCCTCCATGGCAAGGAGTTTGATTCGAGAACCCGGACTTGACGGTTTCTACCATTGTACAAATGATCAATCCGTCCTGGGAACCCTCTATGGTCATTGTTCCCCCCATGCCGACTCCGTCTTCTCCTCTTACCAGTCCGACCGGGGAAGAGGAGCCTACCTCCGATGATCTGTTTGACACAGAAGTGTTGGATCGTACCGGGGATGCTTAAAGTGTATGTTTTTCATGGGTGGCATTTAGACTATGCCGCCCTTAGAACCTTTGTGAAGCTGTTAATACTACATGTTCTCTTTTATTTGCTATGGGGGCGCGTCCTCGTTGCATGTTGTTAGGTCGAGGTCCGGGACTATGATCCCCTTAGCATTGTTCTTTTGTAATCCGGGGGTATGCCCCCGCGTACATGTAATTTTTTTTGACTTAATGATATTATATGTTTTATGTTTGGATCACATATGTATGTTTGGTTGGTTGCCGGGGTTGAATAGTCTGGGCTTTGTTTTGTACCCTTTTTTGTCCGTACTTTGTATTCCGGGGGTAATATGAGTTGGTCAATATGTTTGCAATACCTCTTACATGCCTGAGTCAATTATAAGGTTGCTCGTCCTTGTGTTGGGTGTGCGACATATATGTCACGGATATACAAAGATATTATGACACCATAAATAGACTTGTTTTGGAAAATTTGTGAAGTGGGCCAGGCTCCACATTTCATTAGATGACTAAGAACAATACAAGGAAAAAATAAAGTCAGGAATTTAAACTACTCTCCCCGTTGTCCAGACCTGATCCGTGATCAATTACAAAAGGAGGGGATGATAGGTTTGCACTTACACATAACATTTTTTCAAGTTGCGAACAGTCCACGTCCGCGGGAGCAATTCCCCATTTGGTCCTCTTAGCTTGTATACTCCGTTCCATAGTGCTTCCACTACTTCATATGGTCCTTCCCACTTAGGACCCATGTTTCTGTGTCTTCCACCCTATTGGCTTCGTTCTTTGCGGTAGACAAATTCTCCGAGCACGAATGCCGTGCCCCGGACTTTGTCATTGTAATACTTCTCCATCCTAGCCTTGTTCGCGCCTCTTCAATTTCGCGGCTTCTCTCTTTTCTTCCAAGAGATCAAGGTTCAGGAGGAGGTCCTGGTCATTGGAGACCTGGTTCACGGCTGTGCATCGGATGCTTGGCATTCCGATTTCCACAGGGTTGATGCCATCCCCCAACCTTGCCTTGATGCCATCCCCCAAGCTCTTGTTCGCACTCTCCACCAATCCATTTGCTTGCGGATGTTTGATGATGATCGAAACGTTGTTTGATATTGAGCTTTTCACACGGTCCTTAAACTTATTGTCACGAAACTGTTTTCCATTGTGCGATACTATTTCTCCCGGACCCAAAGCGACACACAATGTTCTCCCAAATGAACCTCTTAACTTGTCTACCCGTGATGGTAGCGGAGGTTTGGCCTCGATCCACTTGATGAAATAGTCAATTCCCATGATCATAAACTTGACCTTACCCGACGCTTCTGGGAAAGGGCTATAGATATCCAGGCCCGCACTTTGTAAAGGGACAACGAGAGGTGATCGGGGTCAAGTTTTGTTGCGGGTTTTTTGGTACCGGACTATGAACTTGGAAATCTTCACATTTCCGTATATGTTCCCAAGCATCTTTGTGCATTGTTGGCCAATAGTACCAAGATCGGATTGCTTTGGCCACGACCGCTCTAGGTCCTGAGTGCATACTGCATCAGCCCTAGTGAATTTCCCGCATCACATAGTTGGCTTGAACGGGGCCCACACATCGGAGCCATGGTTCCAAGAATGATATCCGGAACAGAACGCCATCCTTTAGCGCATACTGCCGCACCTTGATTCACAACTTTCTAGCTTTCTTGTCATCCGTTGGTAATGTTTCATCCTTTAGATAGTCATTCGGAGGAGTCATCCATGTGTCTCTTTCTTCTTCGACTCTGACCAAGACTTCCATTTACTCGATTGACTTCTCCTTGGGACTTCAACAAGCACCTTTTTGTCGGTGGGCAAAGCGGTAGAAGCTATTTTACTCAATGCATCCGCACGCTTGTTACGGCTTCGGGATCTGTTTGATAGAGAATGTCCGAAGCCTCCGATTAGAGCTTTGGCTTTTGCCGTGTAACGCATCATGCTTTCTTTTTGCCTCATCTGTTGTTGATTTGGTGTGCCACCGTCTAGAGTCTATGTTTTTGAAAGGTCTTTTACCATCATTTGCTCTATAATCCGTAGGCCTGCTATCAGCGCTTCATACGCAGCTTCGTTATTGGACGCCTCGAATTCAAAGCGTAGAGCGTACGTGAATTCTTTCCCATCTAGACTTGTTAGGATTAAGCCAGATCCGGACCCTTCCTGACATGCAGATCCGTCCATGAATAATTTCCATGGTTCTGAGTATGGCTGCTTGTCTGTTGGCTTGACGTGGAGTCCTTCCTCCAGAATTTCAGTGAAGAAGTCTGCCAACACTTGTCCTTTGATAGTCGTCTTGGGTTTGAAGCTGATGTCATGCTCATCCAGCTCTATCATCCATCCAGCCATTCTTCCGCTCTTCTCTGTTTTGGTTAGCACCTGCTTCAGGGGTTGGTCCGTGATAACTGCCACCGGATATGCCTGGAAGTATCGCCGCAGTCTGTGGGATACGTATACCAATGCAAGCACAAGCTTCTCAATTGGGCTATAATTCATCTCCGGCCCTTTCAAAGCGTGGCTGACAAAATAAACCGGCTCCTGTCGCGACTCCCTTTATGCTAAAAGACTGCGCTCCACGCTTTGTGTCTGTGCTAGATACATGATCGGTTCCTCCTTTGGGTGTGGTGTGGTTACCATTGGTAAGTTAGAAATGTATTACTTCATTTCTTTGAATGCTGCTCAACACGTTGTCCAATGGAAGTCGAACTTCTTGATGCATTTATTTAGTGTTTTTAAGAAAGGTAGAGACTTTTCCACGGACTTGGACAAGAAACGGCTAAGGCTTACCAGTTTTCCATTCAGACTTTGCACTTCCTTCTTGGTCGTTGGGGATGGGAGTGTGGTCATGGCCTCGGACATCTCCGGGCAAGCTTGAATGACTTCTTTACTTATGATGTGGCCCAGGAATATCCCATGCTCCGCCCCAAATGTGCACTTCTTAGGTTTTAGTTTCATGTTAATCCTTCGTAAGGTTACGAGTGGCTTTTGATGACCAAGTCATCAACATAGACTTCGTGTTTCTTTCGATTTGTTTGTCAAAAGCTTTATCCACTAGTCTTTGTGCGTGGCTCGGCATTCTTTAATCCAAAGGAATCTTTGTATAGCGAAGATGCCTTGGTTTGTGTGAAATGCCATATTCTCCTCATCCTCGGCCGCCATCTGTATTTGGTGGTATCCTTTGTAGGCTTCGAGAAAACATTTAAAAGAATAGCCGCAGAGGGATTCGATTTTCCAATCGATCTTCGGCAGGGGATAGCAATCCTTTGGAGAAGCTTTGTTCAAGTCCTTAAAGTCTACACATATTCTCCAGCTTCCATCACTCTTCTTTACTAGGACCGGATTAGATAACCAATCATGGTAATGAACTTCTTTCATGATTCATGGTTCAACCAGTTTAGTGACATCCTCGTTGATAGCCTTGTTCCGTTCGGGCTTGCCTCTTTTGCCGCATTTGGGTTGTAGCCTTCTATGACATTCAGTTTGTGCTAGGCTATTGTCCTTGGAACTCCGGTCATGTCAGAGGGCTGCCAGGCGAAGATATCCAGGTTCTTTTTGAGCAGGTCACAAAGGTTCCTCTTACCTTCATAGCTCAAACTTCCTCCGATTGTGATCGTTTTATCTGGAAATTTGGGGTGGATTGCTACCCTGACTCCTTCTTTTGCCGTAGTCTCTTCTGCACCCTGGTGCGACTGAGGTTCATCAATCATTCTGCATTCGACCGGGACTACTTTGTCACTGTGCAAGGTTACTATACCACCATGGGTGGGAAACTTTAGCATTCCGTGTGCCGTGGACGAGACTATCTTCTACAGCCTTATGCCCGGCCTCCCCGATTATCCCATTATACTGAGAAGGGGACCGTACTACCATGAAATTCATCCAGGCGCTGGCTGTCCTTTTGTCGTCTCCCAATGTCACTTCCAAGAGGATTTGTCCTAACGGCCATGAAAGTTCTCCGCTGAACCCCAAGAGTGGGGATGAGGTAGGGATCATCCTTTTATTGATATCAGGACTCAGCTTGCTAAAGCAGTGCTCGTACAAGACTTCTGAGGTACTCCCATTGTCCACGTACATCCTGTGGACCATGCATCCTTCAACATCTGAGTTAATAACCAGCGGATGGTCATCCCAATCGTCCCCAGATATGGGGGAAATGAGATTTCCATGTTGGGAGTTGTTTCTTCACATACCTTGGGTCTGACTGTCCGCTGCCACGTTTGGACCATGAATATGGCATGGGCCTTGTCTTTAGCAGCGACATCCTTCTTCCCCCGTTTGGGGCCTCCATTCTTTTGGGTGTCATTCTTAATTTCCTTGACCAGGTGTACTAGTTGCCCGGACCTAACTGCTTCCTCGATTTGCTTTTTCAGCTGGTAGCATTCGTCCGTGTTGTGTCCCTTTTCCCTATGGAAATCGCAGTACTTGTCTTGGTTTCACGACTCGGCTGGGCTAGACATAGGCGGGGGAGCTGTGAACTTGACAAAATACATAGCTAAAATCTCCTACGGGGTTTTTGTGAGGGGGTGCATCTATCGCCTCGCTTTCTTTCCGGCCTCAGGCGCCCCTTAAATTCTTTTTTTCGTTCAAACATCTGGATGTTTTTCTGCCCACTTTCGTGGTTCTTCCATTGTGAATGCTTCTTTTTGTTTGGTTTGCATGAGACAACTCTCCTCGGAGGAACGCCTTGGTTACTTTCCACATTTAATCCTTTATGCTGGGGTATGTTGTCGCTAAGTATTTTGATCAGCTCAGGGTTTGTTATCCCGTGCATGAAACCCGACACCCTCATACACTCTGGGGCACCTTTCAAGTGCATGATCTCCGCCTTGAATCGCTCCACAAATGCCTTTGTAGATTCTCCTTCCCGCTTCTTTATGTGATGCAGCTCTATAGGGCTTTTGTGTATTTCTTTTGTTGAAGGAAATATGAGAGAAAGCTTGTCCTTAGCTCTTCAAAGCTGTCAATGCTTTCTGGACGAAGTTTATCAAACCAGACGCGGGCGTGCCCCATTAGGATGGAATAAAACATGTGGCACCACGTAGGCATGGGCCAGCGCTCCACTTTAGCCGCGGTCTGGAAAATTTTTAGGTGATCTTCCGGATCCCCCGTCCCATTATATGTCTTGGCATAAGCTGTCATCCTTGTCCCTTTTGGGAATTCGAAGTTCCGTATCCGCCGGGTGAAAGGATCTGCGTCAGCTATGTCGTAGGTAGAGTACAATCCTTCAGCTTAATCTCTTGACCTGTCCTTTGAAGTGGACTTCCAGTGTCCTCCTGTGCTTTCCTCACTTTCCAGGGAGATATCTCCTTAGACCTACTGCAGTATGAGCGGTGATTCTCGTCCCTAGTATATCTCGAGTGTGAAGCGCGGGCTAAGCTTTGGCTTCTCTGGTGCCTTTCAGCCGAGTACCTTGCTGTCGCATTTTCTTTCTTGAGCTTTTTAGCTTCTTTCCTCCGTTGCCCGCGAGAGGATGCTTTTGACCGGAGTTTAGAGAACACATCCGGCTTTCTGTCTCCTAGTCTTGTGGTGAAGTTTGGGTGTTCTCTTTCCAGCCTGGAGAACACGTCTGGTCGTGACCTCTGACCCTCCACTGGGCTTTTCTCTCTAGAATGCTTAGTCTCCTGAGTCCTTTTCCTTTCGAACTCCGACCGGGTGTTTCGGGCGTGTTCCCGAGATCTCTCATTCCTAGTTTCATCATCAAAGTCCAAATGGGTTTTGACCCAATATAACTTTTCCTAATGAACCTTCTCTGCCATTAGGGGCATAATTCGGTTATAGTGCCTTTCACAAAACTCCCTTATTGCCGCATCTGGCACGATGCTAGGGGAGTAACGTTCTGTGTCATGCTCCTTTTCCTTTCCGCCTGTGTTTCTAACCATAGAGGGTCCAGGGGAAGGGGAAGGGTCGTCTACTTGATTACTCATGAGAGAGCTTCTTTCGGAACGCAGATTGTGTTAGCGTCCGAATGGCGCCAACTTGTTATTACAAATCTAGACTCTTCCACTCAAAGGCTAGTTTATGCTATCTTTGAGGAATGGATCTTGAATTAAGTGAGGATATCTTGGCTTGTAGTCGCTAAGAAAACAAAACACCGTTAGCCTCACCGCGAAGGGACTTCCGTGGTCAACCTTCGGCGTAAGAGTAAGTATTGGTTTTTAGAGAGATAAAGTGTTCTAGAGAGAGTGTGTGTGTTAGTTACTGTTTGAATGTCAGCGAAGGTCCTTATTTATATGTTGGACCTTCTTGTCATGTTCTTATGGTCACGGGTCATGAGAGTGACAGCTTGCAAGTGGGGAATGACGTAAGTCAACCCAGGGGTTGTCTTATTGCTATGACATCGATGGTTTTGGGCGGGAATCAACCGCGCTTACCCTTTTTGGAGAATGTGGGTGACAATACCTCATTCCCATGTAAGATTCTTTACTCTTTAGTTGGGCGCGATTGTGATTTCCCCCAGACGTATCGTTCATCCGCGGTTTGACATCTCCGCCTGGGTGATGTGTTGTGGCGATGGTCAGCGTCTGGATAAGTCTAGACCAATGGTTCGTGATCCAGGGTTGGGCCTAATTCTTCTGCGTGTCTAGGGGTACCATACACCATCAGTAATGAAAATTGCATATAAATTTAATTAAAACACAGTTTCGTGCTTAAGAAAGAACATTATGATGATGAAAACCAACATTAAGCTTTCATTAAAAGTTTGAAACTATAAATATAGAACATGATTGGCTTATAAAACTCAAAATAAAATAAAAATGATAAAATTGGAGTAAAGTTGAGAGCAACTAGTTGAAGAAGAATAATCAACTATTTGTTTGCATATGCTCAAACCAACTATGGGATCATGCACCTTTGAGTCCCTTACACCGACTTTGTGGCATAGATAGTTTGAATCAAAGTATGAAGAAAGCAGGAGATTCCGACAATTAGAGCAATGATACTCCATGGATTCTTGAAATACTTATGCTTTAACTCTGCGATGAACATGGGAAGCATGGGAACCTTGAAAATTCCATGTTTGATGAGTTTCGCTCGACTTAATATGGTTTACATGTATCGACCCTACTTTATATCGTAGTCTTCCGGTGCTCTCGATGTCGACATTTACTAGACCGGACATATCTTATGCGTTTAGCGGATCTGTTTTTATGCATGATCCTCGAGAGCCGCATTTCTGTTCTCAAGAAGATCTTATGCTATGTTCGGGGATATTAGACTATGGTTTACTGACTTTATTCATCATCAGCGTCATCATTCGTTGCCTACTCAAATCTTGATTGGGTGGTTGTCCTACTAAGCGCAGTTTACATATGGTTATTGTGTTTTCTTGCCAACAACACGCTCTCTTGGTCCACTAAGCGGCAATTTACTCTCTCTCGGTCTAGTCTTCGAGGCCGAGTATCGGTGTTGCCAATGCTTTTCTTGAAACTTCTTTGGTTATGTAATTTACTTGTGAGCTTCACACACCACTTTTGATCGCTACGATTGTCTCTTGTGATAATGTGAGCGTGCTCTATCTCTCATCTAATCATGTGCGGCATCAACGCATCGAAACATATAGAGATTGACATTCATTTTGTTCGTGACTTAGTAGCTACGGGTCATGTCCGTGTTCTTCATGTTCCATCGCGATATCAGTATGCGGACATCATCACCAAAGGATTGCATATTGCCCTGTTTGATGAGTTTCGCTCCAGCTTGAGTATTCGTTCCTTTCCCGCTCAAACTGCGGGGGATGTTAGCAGATTATATTTATGGGCTTAGCTCGGTTATTGTAGCATGCCTAGCATATTTGTATGTATTTATACACATCACATTGTACTCGATTATGAATTGATAAGATTATCAGTCTTTCAGGAACGAGATCGATAGTATTGTCTAGCAAAGAGGAGAGAGTTTCGTGAAGAAAGAAAGGGAATGAAAGTGGTTTGGAGTAACGAAGATGGATGAGGAATACAAGTTATATAGTAAAGAAATGTGAGTGAGCGAGTTTCTTTTCCGCGTTAACTCGGGGACCATGCCGTAATTATAAATGTTAGTTACACAAACAATCTCTACACTTAACCTAAGAACTGCTTATGTAATGCAAGTAACGAGAGGAAAATTGTTGCATCTTTGGGGACTCTTTTACAACACACCTAAACCGGAGGGACGTTTATGTAGTTTTTGTTACACAAACAAGTGTCAAAGGAGAGCAAATGCTTAGGACTTTTTGCATTTTTTGAGATTATGTTTGTAATCGTAAGATCCTAAACTACGACATCGTAACATCCTAAACGGCAGTTGACTCTCGTTATGATTTTCTATATCAAAGATGAGTTATATTACGGAGAATATAAATCCAAGTTTCCTTTTAAAATTTGATAATCTGCGAAACAAAAAAAAAAAAATGTATAGAAGACAAAACAAGGTTGTATAAAGTTTTGGTATTTTATTTATGTCTTTCTCGAAATATTTCCCAAACTATACGAATATGAATATATTTAAGAATCATGAATCATGTAAAAAAAATCTTCTAAAAGGGATAATTGCACATTCACGCTATATATATTATATATATATATTTTTTTTTGAACAAACACGCTATATAAATTAGAAGTACGTATATTATACTACACAGCTGTTCAAGACAGGAGTTGATCCATAATTAAATCAACAACTACCTAATAGTAAAACATCTAAAGTTAGTTAAATATTGTTAAACTACAAGTCTTTTAAGTTTTATAATTCCGCAATGGAGTTCATTCAACTATTCAAGGTTATACGGTCCATCTATCATCATCAATGTAGTTACATATATCTTAGTGTTTTAATAAAATGCATATCATTGAACGGATAATAATCGATAACGTATAGCACGTACAACAGGTTTACTGTGCTTAGCTCGTGCTATACAAATACTGGGCCAGGCCCAACAACGAAACAACCACGAGTACTGAATCAACAATAAGCCCAATAACAAAATTGGCTATGGTCCAGACTCAAAGTCGCACGCAGAATTCCTAACGGACCAAACCTCCGGCGCGGAAAGTATTCGATGTCCGCATCCGCGATAATTAAATCCGCCACTAACTTTTATAAGCGAGTTGTTAGGAAAACCTAACGATGAGCCTCGCCTATAAAAAGGGTTACGCCCTCTCACAAGGTACAACGTTTCTCTCATAATAACACACACTCTTATTATCTTTGATAAGAATCGTACTTTCTCTCACACGGAGCTTAATCGTGGGGTCCGTCCCCACGGTAAGGCTAACGGTTTACTCTCACTTGTGCGAGGATTCAATTAATCACTTGGATTAGTACAAGATTAGCCCATCAATAGTTTGTTGGCCCAATCCAACAAGCATCATCAACACTCATTATAACCCGTCACACTTTTGTACTAACAAGTTGGTGCCATCCGTGGGACCAATACACAATCGTTCTTGAAAACTACTCACCATGAGCACTCGGTCCTAGCCAACTCCGCTCCCGTATCTCTGTATGCGAAACTGCTGCGGGAAGGGAAAATTACGCGACTCCGGCGAGCTTGAGGGGCTGCGTCCGACCACGACCCTCGAAATCTGCGACTAAGTATTACGACGGATCTTGCCACTGCGATAGTGAAAGTTCGAAGCGGGAAGAAAGGGCAAAAGCATTGAATGTAATGAAAACTCGGCTAGACTTCCATGAAGCTTCCAACATTCCAGTCGGGAAGGCCGATCGGAAGGAGAGATTGAGGAAACGCTTGAGTCTAAGAAGCGCATGGGCACACGGAAGGTGCGGATCGGAGGCATCGGTCTTGGTCCCCAAGAAAGAAAGATGGAACTAGAGGCAAGAAATAAAGGTGTGTTCCACATACTAGGAGACAAGGAGAAAAGCATCTTCGTGTACTCCGAAGATCCCAGAAGATCAAATCGTTGCGGTTCTCAAAGAGAAGAGGAAAGCTGCTACCATAGCTCCTACTCACGAAGAATAAAGCCTAATTCTAGAAGGCATGGAGAGAGTCGGATGTACTCACGGAGGACAAAAGTCAAATTTCGAGAGTGAAGGCAGTGAAAGCGGACATTAGAGGTCGGCTCCAAAAAGTAAGTCAAGTATTGACGACGATGATCAGCTAGACCGTGGTAGTGCAAGGAGACCGATCCGTTCACTCCACGCATTGGCTACTTCAACATGCACAAGAAAACACGTGTGCCTACTAATGTGAAGATGTACGACGAAAGTGAAGACCCATAAGATCATCTCAAGATCTTTCAAGCGGCGGCAAAAGTAGAATGCTGGGCCATGCCAACCTGGTGTCACATCTTCAACTCCACGCCACCGGGTCTCGCTAGGGTTTGGTTTGACGACCTTACGCGAATCGTGGATAGCTACGACGAGTTGAAAGAGGTCTTCTGGATAATTTCCTCCAACAAAAGAAGTGCATCAAGGATCTGTGGAGCTCCACCACATCAAGAAAAAGGAGGGAGAAACTATGGAGGACTTCGTGAAAAGATTCAAGGCGAAATAAGGGATATAAAGGCGCCCGGAGGTCATGAAAATCTCAAGTTTCATGCACGGATCACTAATCCCGAATTGATCAGCGTTTGCATAATAAAATACCCAAATCAAGTAGATGAAATGATGAGGTTACTTTCACATTTAATCCTTTATCGGGGTATGTTGTCGCTAAGTATTTTGATCATTTCGGGGTTTGTTATCCGTGCATGAAACCCGACACCTCATACATTCGGGGCACCTTTCAAGTGCATGATCTCCGCCTTGAATCGCTCCACAAATGCCTCTGTAGATTCTCCTTCTCGCTTCTTTATGTGATGCAGCTCTACAGGGTCTTTTATGTATTTCTTTTGTTGAAGGAAATATGAGAGAAAGCTTGTCCTTAGCTCTTCAAAGCTGTCAATGCTTTCTGGATGAAGTTTATCAAACCAGACGCGGGCGTGCCCCATTAGGATGGAATAAAACATGTGGCACCACGTAGGCATGGGCCAGCGCTCCACTTTAGCCGCGGTCTGGAAAATTTTTAGGTGATCTTCCGGATCCCCCGTCCCATTATATGTCTTGGCATAAGCTGTCATCCTTGTCCCTTTTGGGAATTCGAAGTTCCGTATCCGCCGGGTGAAAGGATCTGCGTCAGCTAGATGAAATGATGAGGTTAACCGCATGCTTCCTCTGAGGAGAAGTAGCCGCGGGAAACCATGAAAAGAAAAGGTCTCTTCCTCAGGTGTTGGGGAAGCCACATGAACTCGGGCAAAAACAAGGTTTTAAGAAAGGAGGGTTTAAAAACCAACTCAGAACAGAAAGGAAGCAAGATAGGTTCACTCTACTCTCCAAAACACCAAAAGAAATCTTGGCATTAGAAAAATCAAAATTCAAAACTCCTCCTCTAATGATCACACTAGTCGAAAAAATAAACGCCAACAAGTTATGTGAATTTCATGGCGAAGTAAGGCATAACACAGACGAATGCATGCACCTAAAAAGACAAATAGAAGAGTTACTCAAGAATGGGAAGTTGTCAAATATAATAAAAGAACTAAAGTAGAACAGTGGAAAGGACCAGCCTAAGGCGCTTAAGAAGGGAAAGACATCTGGAAAGGACAAACCTCTCACAATCCTAATGGTACAAACCCAGTAGCGAGTAACCCGACAAAGAATTAAACAATGTTTTTCTCCCAACCCCAACATCTCATTCCCACCACTAACCGAAGAAGAAGGAAATGAGGACCAATGATAATTGAAGCAAAATTGGAGGGCACTTCATACACCGTATGTACATTGACGGGGTTCGCTTGAAATCTGTATGAGCATTATTTGAAAGGCTTGCCCGAAATCAGAATACAAATGATACCGGCTGCAACACCTCTTATTGGATTGAGTGAAGAGGTAATACGACAAATAGGACAAATATCATTGCTAACCAAAGTCGGCGATGATGAGTACTCAGCATCCGCATTGATGAACTTTGTAGTTGTAAGATCCCAATCGCCATATAATGGGATCATAGGAAGGCCAAGGGTGCGAAAGTTACAGGCAATACCTTCAACAGTGCATGGAATGGTAAAAATTCCGAGAGGGGAGGAGTGCTCACATCATGAGGCAGCCAAATTGTTTCGCTAGAATGCATATTGGTTTCGAACCAACACCATAAGCACAACAAAAAGCCAACCGGTGGAAGAACGAATTAATGTAGCAATCCATCCGGAACACCTAGAGCAAACCATAGCTATTAGGTCCACCTTATCAATGGAAGGATGAAAAAGTCGTGCAACTTACTAAAACAAAACCTAGACATATTTTCATGGTGCCCGTGAGATATGACGGTGTTCCAAAACATATAGCATAGCACAACTTAAATATCGTGAGGATACACCCTTGTCGATGGAAGAAAAGGGCCGAAACCAAAAAGAAATAAGGAGATCCAAGAGGAAGTAGAAAAGCTAGTAAGCGGGAATCATGAAAGAGGTGCACCACCACGTTGGTTGGATAACCCTATAATGGTAACAAAACATGGTGGAAGTTGGAGAATGTGCGTGAGACTTTAAAGATCTAAACAAAGCATGTCCTAAAGATGGATCTTGATGAGTGTCTAAATACTCATCATTTTATTCCCATTTAAACGCGCAAAACATTTAAAACACTCGTAAATACTTCAAAATACGAAAATATGCTTGGATTGTATTTTTATTTGTTGCAGGTACAAAAGGATTGAAAACAGAGCGAAAACGAGCAAAATCAAGTTGAAATTAGAAAAGTGCTGAATCAGACGGAGCCGAGGAGTGATTTTCTACATTTTAAGAGCTCGGGACATATTTTTGAAGTGAGAGTGGGAGAACAAACCTTAATACACAAACCTATTGAACCCCCTATCCTTTCCTTTTTAACCCATCACCACCAACCCATCTTAAACCTTTTACCCAATATTTGTTACCCATTGTACCCAATTCAGTAATTGATAGTCTTTCCTAGGTGCTTACGCCAAAGCGATGGAGGTTTGATCTAGTCTCAAGCCTATGGTAATCTATGTACTAGGACCGGTTAATGAGTGTTCATCTTCCATTTCCAACTTGTTATATTTCATATACACCCGAGAGATGTGAGTATCCAAACACCCCATGTGAGGTGCTAGTATGTAATTCTCGTGCTTGTTATGACTTTTGCGGGGCTTATATGTGTTGTGGAATTTTTTAAACCAATGCATAATGACCCCTAACTTATAAATAAATTGGCTAAAAGCTCATTTTCTTGAGGACAAGCAAATACCAAGTGTAGGGATATTTGATAAGGTTTTAAAATGTACCTTTTTTAGGGGTCGTTTAAGCCCTTATTTGATCACTTTTGTGTCCATTATTACTTAATATCGTTCCTTTTCACTTTTAGGTATCTCGAAGGAAAATCTGGAATGACACTTATTCGGACGAAAAGGCGAATATCTGAAGAAAATGGCCAAAGTCAAGAATCGAGACACTCAGTCTTTGGGCCGAAGAGGATGGCGTCGGTGTTAAGCTGGACGCCTCGCATCACTTTTGTGGCTCAAGAGCAAATTGCTTATTTACAAGTGACGGTGTTAGGTATTAAAAGAGTAGGTCGTTGCACCTCGGACGGCCTAGATTTGATCTAGACGACGTCGAGACCGAAAAGGACGGCGTCACAAGCATAAGGTGACGCCGTCGCAAGACTAACGTGGCCAAGGCGAAACCCTAATGACGCGAGCGACGGCATCACAAATCAAAGGGTGGCGCCGTCATGAATGTAATCTTATATATAGAATCAATTTTTAGTTTTGAGTGTAGTCTTTTGGAGTAAAAACCTAAACCGAACCAAGGCTGTCTTGTACAGTATTTTAGGGTTCCAAACCCTATCTTACATCAAGATAAGTGTTTTACTTCATTAATTTAATTATGTCTTCAATTACTTGTGTGTTTGCTTAGGGAATATGAAACTTAATTATTGAATATTGATTGGTTGTCTCTTATCTTAATTGTTAATGATCTAGTAATGCGATAGGTCATCCGTTGTGTAGTTAATGCTTGATTAATCTATGTGAACCTTAGTTTATAACACCTAGAGTTGTTGTAGGCTAAACCATCCGAAGAGTACCTTAGAGTTAGAGTTTATATTGTTATGTCATATGTTAGCATTTGAGTAGTGGTTTGTTTTCTTGTTTAGAGAATTGGAAGTGTCTTGTTATGTAAGCTTTATGCCTATGTTGAGATATGGGACTTCACTCATATCCATTGTACTTAAACGTTTATTTGGTTAATATATTTACTGTGTGAGATTACTCCCTTTACCCAAAAATAGAGTTAGAGTTTATAAATCCTAGAGATTTTGTAGGCGAGACCCTTTGGTAGTTTCAAAGAGTTATGGATAAACGCATACCCTACGACTTTAGACACACAACGCGATTAAGAATAAGGACGTGACAATTCAACCATCAATAGGAGATAATTAAGGAGTAATAAAACTTAAGTAAACACATCTTTAAACCATCATACGAGCACACAATAATTACACATAGACTACCCTCACCTTAGTTAATTAGAAAATTAGATAGTAGAAGTAATCGGTAGAAATACCAACCCCCCAAATCCAAACCCCGAGATTCATACCTATCCATTTCCTAAAAAAACATAAAACAGCTAAAAAATAATCTTCCTCAACCCCAACCTTAGCGTATTAACTTCTCACTAGCATTCCTATTCCCCTAGAGAATGATATCAATTCCCGTGGGTTACCCTAATACTACACTACAACGATTAGGTTCACTGCCTAGGGTGTTGAAAAACTTGCTCGACGAAAAGGAAGTTCCTTTGACCCCGAACGACGCGTGTAGAGTTATCAAGTACACTGCCCGTTAGTGCATTAGGGTAGATCATAAGTATAATGAGACATTATAAATATTAAAACCTTTTCAGTAAAACCTGCAACAAGTTTTTGGCGCCGCTGCTGGGGAGTTATATTAGGATTGCTATTAAGTCTTTCATTTTTGTTTTGTTTTAAAATTTTTCAAAATTCTCACGATCACTTTTCAAGTTTTCAGGTACCATGGAAGTTGTTAACGTTGATGACCTCGCTCTTGAGGAATATTTGGCGTTGACAAGAGCAGAACAAGGGCGGGTCTCGTAAGACCGGCAATTGGAGTTGATGTTCATTTCAAATAAAGACCAATTTATGAGGAGCTTCGTGCTAACCCTTTTTCGGGAAACAGGGACGAAGATGCGTATGAGCACGTTGAAAATATTTTATTCATCGCAAACCTTTTCAACATTCCGAGTGTGTCTCATGACGTTATTATGCGTAGGGTGTTCCCCATGACTCTTATTGGGGCCGCCAGAAAATGGATCGAAAGATTGCCTGCCGGGGCAGTTAATAATTGGGCTCTACTAAAGAAGCACTTCATCCAGAGGTATTGCCCTCCATCAAAGATATCTAACCAGCTCTTGGAAATCCATAATTTCAAGCAAGAAGATGATGAAACGTTGTATCAAGCCTAGGATAGATACAACGATCTCCTTACAAATGTCCTACACATCTTCGAACAACCAAAGACAAAAGTCAACATCTTATACAAAGGAATCAAAGTGACTACAAGATGATGTTGGACTATCAAGGACCGATCCGAACATGACTCCTACTTTAACAATTGAAGTCATTCAAAAAATGGCTGATCACTCCCAAAAATGGCACGATGGAGGAAGCAAGAGAATCCAAGGAGGAAATTTTGACTGAATTGCAGCCATCGCTAGCAAAATTGAAAATCTAAGTCGAGATATGCTAAAAGTCATAGAAACCGTTCATGCCATCCAAGTGGGTTGTGAGAGCTATGGGGGAAGACATCTCACCAAGAATTGTCCTCACAACAACAATGAAAACATAATCGAAGAAGCTAAATATGGAGAAAATCGTCCGTTTTACGGAGATAATCATAATAGTAATGGTTTTCATGGAGGATCTGCTAGAAACTACAATTATAGGCCTTATGGAGAAAGAAAGCCCAACCTTGAAGAGACAATAAACAAATTCCTGGAAAGTTCAGCCCAAAGACAAAAGGAACAAGATGAATGGCTAAAAGAATTCCAGGAAAACACTGACAGAAGTCTTTCCAATCACGACACAAACCTTGAAACCATGGTGAAAAAGCTTAGTGAGAAGGTAAGGAAGAATGACACTAAACCGGAAGGAACAAAACCCACAATGGAATGTAAGGTCATTTTTGCTGATGATGACTCGAAGATACAAGCTAATTCTTACACCAAGATTCAGATTCTAGTGAAAATTCTTGCGACAGATTGGAGTTACGCCGTAACCTGTCTGAAGAGTTACGGCGTAACTATGTTTTGACAACGATCGTGGGGTTATAAAAGATGACGATAAGCATGACTCAAGCAAGTTATGCGTAACCAAACATCACGCTTATGGCGTAATCGGGATATACGGGCGACAGTTTTCTCAAGTAGACGAAGCCGAACACGTGTAATTAACGGATGGTCCCACGACATTAATTTATGCCCTCTTTCCCCATCTAAAAGAAATATCACGGTGCAAGACGATACCCGTAGCTAAAGGGGGGTGGTATGATCTATGGGCTTCGTGCGACCTAGAAATGAAATTTGCGATGGAGGAACCGATAAGGATAGGGTCAAAACAAAAATTCATGTGAGTGCCTATATTGATGAAGAAAGATTGGAAAACTCTCATTCGATGAAGAAGAGGGCCGCCTATCACTCACGGTGCACTCGATAATCATAAGCGAGGATGAATCCACACGAGCATGGCCTACGTGCGACCCTTTCATGAGTATTGCAACCGTGGTAATAGCTTAAAAGAAGAAGAATGGACGTGCCCTCACGAGCTTGAAAGACATGATGTCAAGTTCGGAGATTTGACATTTGATGATTGGTATGCGATAAAATTCGGGAATGCTAAAATTAACCCGAATCTGCTTAAAAAGCTCAAGATTGACTACGAGGATCATCATCAGAAAAAGGAATTGGTTAATGATGACATCTACTGCATGGAAGATCCTCTAAGCGGCACTGATGGCAAAGAAGCCCAAAGTCATTGGTGTGAAAAGGTAAAATCTCCTGGAGAAGTCTTTTGGGCATCATGCAACCCTCATGACGATAAATGTAATGGGGAAAGCAGTCTAATGAGAGTTTGGGAGGATGAATTCTTTTGGACCTCAACCAACAATATGGAAAGAACTAAATTGCCTTGGTTAGACAACTTGGGATTTGACAGTTGGGTTAAGATCAAATATGGAAAGGTTGATACGTTGACAAAGGAAAAGATCTGGAAAGAATATATGATTAAAGAAAGTCCGAACAACGAGAGTCCTAACAACTTAAGTAACGTAACAATCGAAGATACAAAAGAAAAGGAAGAATGCAAACGTGTGTTGGTCGAAGATTTGCTCGGCAAAGAATGGTTTAAAGGCACCGAGTCTGATGACGATGACATAGAAGGGATTTAGATTACCTTGAGTTACAAGGAAAAGAGGAATTTACTGACCTCGACGATGAAGTATATGAACAAAGGAGGTGCAAACTCCTTGGGATTCCATATAAGAGGCCACAATTATTGCTGAAAAATATGAGCTTATTAGGAAAATTTTTGCAAATTTTGAAAGATCGAGACTAAAGAATACATTTGCACTGCCAAAAATGTCGCTTGGGTCAGACACAACTTAATGAAGGACATGGAGGAAGTTGGCCAAGTTCTAAGGCCACCATAAAGCCCCGAGGCTCGAGTCTAACTTAAAGACTCGTAAATAAAGAAAAGTGCTCTTTAGAGACAACCCGAATTATCCCTTTCATTTTTTATTTCCATTTACATTGGGTTTCTGCTTTTAATCATTTTTGCGGGATACGAAGAAAAAGTTCTTCTTTGACTTGTTGATCGACGAGTTACGGCGTAACTCACTCTCATGGTTACGCCGTAACAGCCCCTGCGCAGAACGGATACACTACCAATTATGGCGTAATCCCATCTCGGTGGTTACGCCAAAACTACACTTGCGCAAAGATATGCGGGTTTTGCCTAGTTACGGCGTAACTCCTACTTAGAGTTACGACGTAACTATCCTCTGCATTGCTTCTTTCATTTTAAACACAATAACCTTGTATTAGTATTTTAGATGAACTTTGTGGGTGTGTTCCCTGTAAACCCTCACGCGACTTCACTCATCCACTTGGGACACCAAGTGGTTTAAAAGGCTTGTTGCATATGATAAATGCAACAGTGATTCCTACGAAAGTGAGTTAGGTTTGTTTTTCATTTTCTCATTTTTTTTTTAGAATTGTGCTTGTCAAGAGTGTGATTTTAGGGATTGAAGTTTGCTCGTGGATGCTTATGCGAAGGCATGACTCTTTTCATGGGCCTTCTTTCTTTTGGAGCAAATTCGGGGAAGTTCTCGCTCTAATTCTACTTTTCTCTTCACCTTTATTTAACGCTTAGTACAAAAGGGACTTTTACAATTCAAGTGGGGACGGGAGTAGAATTATCTCTTGAACTTTATTTTGCCCTCGTTTTCTAGTTTATTTTGAAAATTTATGCCATTTTTAAAATTTTGACATGTTTTTCTTAACCTAACTAGATTAGACCTTAGCCGAGCACATATAACCCTTGATATATTATGGTGAGATTAGCCTAATCCGTTTCCAAAATTTTACCCCAAATCCACCAAATTATGAGTGTGTCGGTAGCTTGTAAACTTAAGAACTTGCCTTTTGCATCATTTCGAGACCATAGACGAGGTATGTTGAGTTAGCTCGATGTATTTGGACTTTTCAGTTTAAGAAGGCAGTATTATAGGATTATTACCCAAATAGCATACCATTGTGTGTCTATCGATTAGTCACCTCGACTTCTCAACCCCCATGTGAAACCCTTTTGTTGCACTTACCTTTAGTGCAAGATACCCCTAGATACAACCATTTGAGTCATTCCTTTCATTTTGTTAACCCAATATATTATTTCGATACACCTATACACCTTAGCCTACCCTGTAGTCTTTATTTGTAATTGAAAGTCATCATTTGTCTAAGTTCAAGGTTCAAGTGGAAACGTTCGGGAATCACGCCTTAGTTGACGACATATTCTTAAAGATCATTGAAGACCCCCCGAATTCCCATTGTTCATCTCAAGTAGGGGGATGTTATGTTTACTTATTATGTTTATGTTAAAAAAATGTAATTCAAAAAAAATAGTTATGTTATTCAGTTTATTGTAAAGTGCGATGTTATAAGCACTATGTTATGAGCTTTATATAGATTTAGTATCGAGTGGGCCACCTCGGTCACATTTGAAGATTTGAGTTTGTAATTGTGCCAACAGTTGGAGAAAAGGTAGTGTGCCCATCATGACGTCCTCTAATGACACATCTACCTAGTATTTCATGATCCGATTTCTTAACTTCAAAACTTGAACTTTGGGCGGACGGTAAGTGGTGATGACTTGGTTATAGATTTAGACTACCTGCTTGATTTTTATTTTACACCATTTATATATCCCATGTCTTATCCTACCCTTTAGTCATGAAGCATGTCTAGGTGATGCAGCGAGCAATCTTTGGTGTCTTAGCCATGGATTTGGTCATGTATCATTGATTTTGTTAGGAATTGGAAATTCCATGTTAAAGTGTCGGTCACCCCAATTATGGTCTAGCATATTTTAGCTCGTAGACTTGTAGTTATTAAATTATTTTGTAGTTAATTAGTTAGTTTGTAGCGTAGATTAGTTTAGTGTATCACCGTGGAGGAAGGACGGGTCTTTACCCACTGTATGCACGATCTGCGATCGAAGGAGGATTTTATTATGTAACTATAAATACCCTCTACCTCCCAAGGTAGAGGGTTGGACCTTTCAATCTAACCTTCTTTCTTTTGTTACTTTCTCTCTCTAGAAAGGCTCCCACACTACTTTCTCTCTCTAAACTCTCTTGCATGATTCGATCCATATATTGAATGTATTATGTGTTTGTGAAATCCAATATCTTACAATTGGTATCAAAGAGCCATGGTTTGATCACTCATCTTTCATATTCTTTGTTTTGGTGGATTTCATAAGGTTTTTGGGGTTATAAGTGTTTAGAAGAGTTTGATTCATTTGTTCAATTACTAGTGTTAAAGCTTGGATTTTGATTGTACTTTTGTGTTTTGAATCATCATAAGTGTTTAGGTTTTGATTTGGAAGGATTGAATCATCGTGGTTAGGTTGTTTTTGGATTGAAAAGTGGTATTTTTTTGAATATTGGTACAAAGCGAGTTGAGTCTCGTAGTGATTTTCTTGGATGCGAGTTATGTTTATTCTTCAATGCGAGTTGTGTTTCGGTCCGATTCAATGCACCACGGATGCGATTTGACTTTTAGTCAACTACGCGTTGCTTTGGAAGCAAGTTAACGACTTATGCGAGTTGGCGATTAAGCGAGTTGTACCTTAAGCGAGTTGTCGTTTAAGCGAGTTGCTTTGAAGCGAGTTGACGGACTTATGCGAGTTAGCGATTAAGCGAGTTGGCGGTTAAGCGATTTGTACCTTAAGAGAGTTGTCTGCTAAGCTAGTTGTCAATTCCTGCGATTTGTCTCTAAACCTAACATACAAAACCCGTGTTTTCAAACCCTAATTTTTCGAAGCAGGGGTATATATAAAGAATTAGGGAATATCACAAACTCAACCATAACACCAACATATTTTCACTCCCTTATCATCTTCTAGTTCCTTTACTACATTCTACTTCTCACTATCTTACGGTTTCTTCTTGATTTTAGTAAAATCCCGCGAAAGATTCTATTTCTCGGTTTAAATCACAGACTTGTAAAATCCCGTGTACACATCAACATCATGTCTTACACTCCTGATTCATTGATTTCAGAAGCACTTAAACTGTATGATGTTGTTGACAACCATGAGAACATTAGCTATATTGAACGGTTACAAATGATGGAATCAATCAATGAGGATGTGAGATCTCCATGTTTAGAATCTAAATAGAGAGAAATGCACCAGTCAAGGTTATAGAATTCTCTTGCAATGGGTAAGGAAAGTTGCATTGAACCTTATCGACAACTTCATTCACACCTCATGTTACTTAGAATTGATGACAAATACACAATAGGAATTGAACGATCATATATTACACTCTTCCGTCAAGAATTATCATCGATTACTGGCACATTGTTCTTGAACTTGGAACAATTAGAACAACAACTTAATAGGAAAAAGGTTCAAGCGACGGCCCAAAGTCGCACTTCGGTGATCAACAAACAACAGGTCATTCATCAAAGGGAATACACTTCTGATTATGATTATCTGATGACTGAAATGTGCTTTAAGAATCACACTGGGATGGAAGCTAATGTGTTCAGAGAGACATTAATCCAACTCATGGATAATGTGGAGAAGTATATTGAGGAAGTTACTCAGAAAGATGAAAAAATGGATGAGTGTCTGGTGCAGTTGAGAGATAGTTGTGATAAGTTGGGTAATGTATCAGTTGAAGAATCGGGTGTTGATGAATGCAGAATGTCAGAGACAACAAATAATGATGAAACTAGTTGTTCAGTTACTCCTAACACACAAGAAGTTGATGCAGAAATCAGAAAAGGGAATGAATGTCGGGCAAAATCAAAAGATTGTTGTGTTGCGTCAGGTAAAGCACCAAATGATGGATCGATTGACCTTTGAATCTGAGGCTCATAGATAGATACGCTTGAAAGCGACCGATGGTTCGGTGACTCTTGTTACACATGATGTGGATACAGATATCAGACCGATAAATGAACAGGTGTCATATGATGAGGTACCCTTAACTATTCAACATAGTGCATCTGCTAATGTACCTAAACAATCTGATCTTATTACTGAACATGATTCTGATAAATGTTCCTTGGTTGAGGCTGAGTCTGAGATTAAATGTTTCAAAACAAAAGATATGGTTGATAAAAAGGCTTTTGATAAACTTTCAAACAAATTCTCAAATCTTGAAAAACATTGCATTTCACTTGAAATTGCAATACAGAGTCAAAAAGAAAGTTTACAACTTAACAAACCATGTAAAATCGGGAACTTCCGAATTCGTGAACTTTTGAAATAAATGACTTAAAAGGTCAGCTTCAAGCCAAAAACTCGGCTATCAACAATTTGAAGAAACATATTTCTGGTATGCATGTTAAAAGTAATTTGGTTACAAGTAATTCTGATATTAATGCTAGTTATGATATTCAAATGAGAAATGATGAATTAGCAGTTTGTGTGGCCAAATTACTAAAGGAAATGAGTCTTTGAGAAAGCATCACATAGAACTAAGTGACTCTGTCAAAGAAGCTAGAACTAAGTTAATGGAACAAACAAATTCTTTGATAGCAAAAATTGATGAACTCAAAGCTCAACTTCAGGAAAAGAGTTTCGCTATTGTTGCCGTAAAAAATGAGCTTAGGAAAACTGTAGGGAAAAGTGTGAATACTAATTTTACAAAACCATCAACCTTGGGGAAACTAGTTTCTCATCTCATTAGAAACCGGTCCGTTGTTAGGCAGCCTACTGCGTTTATATTCGAAAAACCAAATTTTTAAAAACACGGTTTGCCTCCCAAGTTGATGCGATAAAAGTTTTGTCAAAACCAGTCACTTCACCTAAGTTACCTAAGAATAAGGCTTCTAGCTCCGTTAACCCTCAACATGTAGCCACTTCTACTCCCAGCACCACAAGGATTAGTTCGAAAACAGTGTCAAAACCAAGCATTAAAACCCAGAATTCATATGATATGAATGACTTGTGGAAGAACTATTATCTAGAAGAAGCTAGGAAAAAGGCACAGATTCGAAAAGACGGAATTTTAGGTGCAAGACCTAGGGTGATGCATTCCACGAGATTTCAAGGCACTGCTAGTAGCTGTAAACCATTACCTAGGAACACTCAAAAGACTAAGGGTTGGCTTGCATCTAAGGGTAGTTATATGAAGAAGAATGCTAAGCATGTACAAAAATGAAAGTAGAAATTCTGAGTCTTTTCCGAATAAGAAACACTTTCCTAACTCACATGCCAAGGTAAAATCCCCTAAGACTACCTTCATGGCTAAGGTTCAACATGTTATGAAGCAAAACAAACCCAAAACTTCACCTAGATGGATCCCAACTGCTAAATATTTGGAGTCTAGGAATAACGATAAGTCTTCCACTGTGCATAAGAATGTCACCAATCCTTTTTTTTTTGGGTAAAGGGAGTAATCATGCACTGGTAAATATATTAACCAAAAAACGTTTAAGTACAATGGATATGAGTGAAATCCCATATCTCAGCCCGTTACATAGGCATAAAGCTTACATAACAAGATACTACATATTTTCTAAACAAGAAAACCAACCACTACTCAAATGATAACATAGGACATAACGAAAAAATTACTTCCTAGGTCCTTGAAGCTTGGTGCCATACATGGCATTAAAGGCATCAAATTCCCGGAAGATCGAAACACCTTCGCATAGTCATCATAGTCGTAGTCATCATACTCATCTTCAAACTCTTGGCCACCACCGAATAGATTAGCGAGACTCATCAAATGGGTTAGCAAGCACCTCATCTTCGTAATCGACACCACGATATCTCCCACTTTAGAAAAAGGGTTAGTTCTCTTAGTAGAAGAGGCGGGTGGAATACAAGAATCACTAGTTTTAGGAGCCTCACTCGACTCCATCTCTTTCAATTCACTCACAAGGGGTTCTTGTGATGCAGTACTGTCTTAGTAGACTTATCTTCATTAGCTTCCATTGTACGACCGTAATCCACATCCTTGTTGGTGTCATTAGAAGGAGTACCAAAAGCATCCGTATATTCCATATTAAGAGCATCGAATCGATTAGATGTGGGATCTTAGTTCCACTTGAACTAGCCACACATGAAGCATTCTTCTTAGTGACTTCCACTTTCTTAGGTTCGAGGAGCGGTCTTCTTGGGTTGATATTGAAGCGCTTACCCACAACAGAGTTTAGTAAACCCTCCTTGACCCGGCATAGTAGAACCACCTTGCTTTCCCTTCTTCTTATTAATGACCGTCTTGAAACCATCATTAACACGCTTAGTAGGCTTTGCAGGAGGTTCAACAACTTTAGGACATTCAATAAGAGTAAGACCAAAAATCTTGCATTTATCACAATGAGGTGGTTTCCACTCATATTCAACCCGTATCTTCTCAATAGTCAAACCCGACCCATCAAGTAACGGTATCTCAATAGTAAGGCTGTCCCTAAGCATCTCATCCGACTTCACTTCAATCATGCATCTAGCAAAACTACTACGGCCCCACGAGTCCTTATACATTTTGCTAGTAAAAGCATCTAACCTTTTAGGCGTACCTATCAATGTGGCAAGGAGACTAAGGCCATCATCAGAAAACATAGCAAGAGGAACATCATGAAATTTAACCCACACCAGGATGTTGGTCAAATCCTCTTTAAGGAAGTTGGTGTTCAATGTCCATGGTTTAAGAATAATAGGAACATTTCTAATCAACCAAGGACCGTTTTTAAGCACATCATCAACACCATTCTTTGACTTAAACTTAAAGAAGAAGAACCCCTTTGCATTCATCATTACCTTTTGAATACCAAACTTAGCCCATGCATTGCATACAAAGTAATCAACAAAGCAAGGCGTTTACCAAGGAAATACCCATACAAAGTATTCTCAAACCTAGTGTTCACCTCTTCAACCACTGTCATCGGGACAAAGAGATCCACACCATTAGCGTTCTTATTACACTCCAACTTATGAAAATTTGACGTGTATGTCTTTGGTTCAGTTGAAGTAACACCAGCATACGATGAAGAAGGTTGTTTCAAACCACCAACCTTCTCAATACCAACAGTCCCATGTGCATTCGTATCAACCTTATCATTAACATTATTATGGCCATTAACATTAGAAGCCATAGTACCACTCGTATCTTGAGGAGGTTTCGAATAATAACCAATAGCAGTAAGCATCTCCTCAAGTTCTTTCTGCGACTGCGGCACCTTAAGATGCTCAATTGGATTAGCCCCAATAGAAGTAGTAGCATCCACTGTCACGCCTGGTTTTAATGGTTGCCCATCTTCACCCACAAGAACAAGTTTTTCCTCAAAGATTTGTTTTTCAATAGCGCGAATTTTCAATAAAGTATCATGCCCCTCAGGCGTGTCATGACTAGGTGCGTCATGACTAGGGCTTGAACCAAGTGAAACCGGCTCCACTTGTCCATCAGAACGAGAACTAGAAGCAATACCAATAAACTCATCATTCCTACTATTAGGGTTCATTGTCGATTGAAGAAACGACTCACCAAGACTAACAGTAGGCTCATTCACATCATCGTTTAATTCATCAACCTTGTCCATAACAACAAACAAGAAAGTATAACAACCCTAAAAAACGAAAACAAAGTAATAACCAAAATCCTAAGAAAACAACCCGTACCAAACCACGTAATCGCTACGTATTAATTAAACCCTAGTAATAAACTAGGGTTTATAAGCATAATCGGCCATAGATCAACCCATGAATAACGCATACAAATGTTGACGTACCCAAGATAAGCAAAGAGATAAACTAATCGTTCTAGTTATTTCACCAATCCTAGACCTTGCCATAAGTGGATTCCGTCTGGTAAAATGTTTAAGGATGTTGGACTTAGGTGGATGTCTACCGGAAAGCTGTTTACCAAAGACAAAATCAAGGTTGACTGTGAAACCCCAAAGGGTTTGGATACTAATGTCACTAACCAAAACATATGCAATCAAGTTTGTAATATTAGTGCAGGTAGTCCTTACTCAGTTGCAGATACTTCGATCCTTCACTACATGGACTGGCTTAAAGTATGGATTACAAATGGATTGATATCTCATAACTCACGAGTTCAAGTAACTCAATCTTGATATTCATTCAGCTATGATGTATGAACACAAAAGTTCAGGCCTTGTACTCTAAAGAAAAGAAAAGTGTACGTTTCAGTGCGCTTTATCTTCAAGAAGAAGAGAAATCTTCTTATGACGTATGAACACAACAGTTCATGCCTCGTACTCTAAAGAAAAGAAAAGTGTGCGTGTAAGTGCGCTTTATCTTCGGAAAAGAGAAATCTTCTTATTATGACCATTCTCATCAACATGCTTCATGCTTCTTCCATGCGCTTGGTCATCAAGTGAACCGGACTCGATAATTACTCTTATTCCACTTGCTCAATATAATGAAGATGGCGACATCATGTGCTAATTTTATGGGGAGAATTGTGAATAGAATACATTTGGATGATAATCACTTGTTTAATCAAGAATGGCATCTCCATATGCAATTCTTGAGGGAGAAGAAATGTGAATTTTTTCATAGTTGATTGATATTTGAGAATATATGGTCAAACGGCTCCTAACTTATGTAAGAACCGAGACTCTTCTTATCGGATCATCTTCACATGTAGTTTCTTCTAAGAGCCACTGGTTGACATCTTCACACGGTGATATGATTAATGACAAAGTGCTTCGGTTAATGCTTCACATACACATCAACATGATGATTCGAACAATCTCTGTTCTTGTTTGATGTGATTGGTAGTTTGGTGTTACCATTTAGTGTGTTGGTGATTGTTGATTTCCTTGATAAATATCTTCTGTTCTTGTTTGATTGGGAGGATTTTAGAAGGACTAAGTAAGTTAATTGGGATGCTTTTGGTGTGATGAAGATGTTAACTATCTAAACAATCTTGAAGAAGGTCGAGTCTACGATCATTCTACATTTTCGATGCATGTTAGAAGACTAAAAGACGAGTTGCATTTGATTATTAAAGACTTCTTCTTAATCTGGCATTTATCAAACAGATTGTCGGTTTATGGGAGAGCACTAATTGGGGGATAGTGATAAGTCAGACTCAATCCCCAATTAGACTTGCTCATATTCTTTTGTTGTGATTCCTCGAGAAACCCAGTCTCCTGTTATTCCTCGAGGCGTTGATATTGACTATTGTAATATTGCAGTTGCACTATTGAATAATAATCTGCTCTTTGGTATTCCTTTGCCAAATCTTCACTGATTATTGTTCATGAATAATGATCCGCTCTTTGGTATTCCTTTGTCAAATCTTCACGGATTATTGTTCCTCCAAATGTGCACTCTGTAAATCAACCACATGAACATTAAGGAAAATGACTTCCTCATCCGCTTAAAAAAATTATTGGTGAATCTTCCAGATTAGCTTCTACATGTATACCTTAAGGAAGAATGCATTGATGTTGAAGTATCATTTGCTCTGGTTCATTCACGTGTTGGACATTTGACACAAGTTGATTACTTCGAAGTTAATCATTTATCACTTATTTGAGGTTGAAGTTGACTTTCACAAAGACGTGTTCTTATTTGATCACTTGCTCGGGCTTAAGAATTTGAGTTGAAGACTTGGTTTATCTAGTTACCGCGATCAAGGTGGATGGTTGAAGACACAGTTCACTATCACTATTAGGAGTTACTTTGTTTTAATCTGTCACACGATATGACAATGTGGATAATCGCAAGAGGTGTTAATGTCTCATACTTTGTTTGGGTAATGAGTATTTAGAGATTTGCTTGAAGCATAAATTTCGACACCATTCTTCCATCATTAGGTGCAAGCTTAAGATACAAGTGTGGGGAATTTGACTTCGGTTTCAAGTATGGTATATCGGGTTTTCTTCATCAGTGGTCACTTCAAATTGTCTATATAAGGGTTGATAAAAATAGTCAGAGAGAGTCTTCAGCAAGTTGATTCTCACAAGAATTCAAGTGTTCTTATCATAAAGATTTCATGTATTTGGGCTTATACTATGTTGCTGATTCTGAAGTGTCAAAACTAGCAAGGGGAAAAGAGACACACATCTAAACACAAAGCGAGTAAACTTGATGAACTTAATTCTTCTAAGTGATTGAAGATATCCCGAGAAGGCAAATGTCATGACCGCAGAGAAACTCAAGGTTTTACTCATCAAGGCCTTTAGTGTTATTATTCCAACTACGTGGGGGAAGTGATGTAAGAGAAAGTTTCTGAAGATAAAAGAAGTACTCAAGTATGACATATTCAGGGGAGATAAATGTATAACATGAGGAGAGATTGTGTACATTGGGGATGCTCATTGTCTCATTTGAGTGCTTAATCGATGATTCGAGATATAATCACTTATTCGGAGTTGACATCTGCATGATTGTCATCCGCAGAGATAATCAGTGACTTGGTCTGCTTCTTCAATGTTATAGGTTATTCTTTCTTTGGGAATGTGTGTACTTCGGGTTCTTGAGCTTCATACACGATCATCAGGGAAGAAAAATGTAAACATTGGGTAGGTGTTTTCATTCCCCTCATGATGTGTATTCGGGAGAGCTCTTGGGCATTCGGGTACTTCGGGTTCTGGAGCTTCATACACGATCATCGGGGAAGAAAAATGTCAACATGGGGAGGTGTTTTCATTCCCCTCATGATGTGTATTCAGGAGAGTTCTTTAGCATTATACAAAGAGGCTGACTTCATCAATTCAACTACTTGATGGAATTGTTCTCTTGACACCTTTTGGAATGGATCGCTTCTGACTTCAGTAGGAAAAGGAATTTGAGAAGATTTTTCAAATGTGGGATGATACGTTGTTGTTCTTCTATTTTGATGATATAACCCCGAACGAAGAATCTCGATCATCGTTCTTAAAAGGAGCAGCGGGATTTACGATAATGGTGTGCTTCTTTGTGCACCTGGCTAAGGAAAGCTTGAAATAGAGCTTCGAATCTGCTCAGCTAAAGGATTTTCGGTTTGGGGGAAGCTGCCAAAGTCTCGCATTCTTAAAAGGCTCAATATCTTCTTTTCAAGAGCCTTGGAAGCTTTGGTGGTGAAAGTTTAAGAGATAGCGATTTCTATCTTCTTCAATGGGGCTGTTCGATATCCTTATCTCAGTACTCGTATCATCATCTTTCTTAAACTATATCATCTACTCTATCTGCGTATATATTTATCAAAAAGCAAAATACAAAAATATAGAACCAACAAAATCAAAATAGAAAAATATAAAACCTTCAAAAAACTCATAAAAATAGAAACACTAGAACAAAAAGTGGATTTGGCCACACGAATATGTGTGACGATATACATATAGTCACACATGTTTTTTCGGCCGTGTGTGACTAAAGGTCGTGCGACCATAGGTACCCTATGGTCGCGTGTTTGACTTTTAGTCTCTATTGCAAAGAGTAACCAAAACCGTAACATGTGTGACTAATTAGGTACAAATTTTGTTGGATTAATCCGTATTAGTGACCATAAACACTGTATAGTCACACAAAGCATGTTTGTTTTGGGTATTTAGTCACATACAATTAAGCATAAAGTGGCAAAAGTGTTAATAAGTGTGACCATATGTTGTTTAAGGTGAAGAAATATGTCTTTTGTGTGACTATTGATAATCTAATGGCCACTTGAATTTTATGTTTGTGTGGCCTTTTCTAACATTTAGTCACACAAAGCATGTTTGTTTTGGGTATTTAGTCACATACAATTACTCATAAAGTGGCTAAAAGTGTTAATAAGTGTGACCATATGGTGTTTCAAGTGAAGAAAGGTGTCTTTTGTGTGACTATTGATCATCCAATGGCCACATGAATTTTATGTTTGTGTGGCCTTTTCTAACATTTAGTCACACAAATCATGTTTGTTTTGGGTATTTAGTCACATACAATTAACCATAAAGTGGCTAAAAGTGTTAATAAGTGTGACCATATGGTGTTTTAAGTGAAGAAATGTGTGTTTTGTGTGACTATTGCTCATCCAATGGCCACATGAATTTTATGTTTGTGTGGCCTTTTCTAACATTTAGTCACATGACCAAAGCATGTTTCTTTTGGGTATTTAGTCACATGCAATTAACCATAAAGTGGCTAAAAGTGTTAATAAGTGTGACCATATGGTGTTTTAAGTGAAGAAATGTGTGTTTTGTGTGACTATTGATCATCCAATGGCCACATGAATTTTATGTTTGTGTGGCCTTTTCTAACATTTAGTCACACAAAGCATGTTTCTTTTGGGTATTTAGTCACATGCAATTAACCATAAAGTGGCTAAAAGTGTTAATAAGTGTGACCATATGGTGTTTTAAGTGAAGAAATGTGTGTTTTGTGTGACTATTGATCATCCAATGGCCACATGAATTTTATGTTTGTGTGGCCTTTTCTAACATTTAGTCACAAAGCATGTTTCTTTTGGGTATTTAGTCACATGCAATTAACCATAAAGTGGCTAAAAGTGTTAATAAGTGTGACCATATGGTGTTTTAAGTGAAGAAATGTGTGTTTTGTGTGACTATTGCTCATCCAATGGCCACATGAATTTTATGTTTGTGTGGCCTTTTCTAACATTTAGTCACACAAAGCATGTTTCTTTTGGGTATTTAGTCACATGCAATTAACCATAAAGTGGCTAAAAGTGTTAATAAGTGTGACCATATGGTGTTTTAAGTGAAGAAATGTGTGTTTTGTGTGACTATTGCTCATCCAATGGCCACATTAATTTTATGTTTGTGTGGCGCTTTCTAACATTTATTCACGCATCGAATTAAGCAAATTGTGACCAAAAGTGTTAATAATTGTGACTATATGAATCTTTTAGTCACATATAAGAAATCAATATATATCAAAACAAATTCTAATATATAAAAATATATTCAAAATATATTCAAATACAATAAAATTGGAATGTATATAAAATTGTAATGTCGTACATAATAAAATTCTCAATAATTTAACGACTTGACTCTTGATCTTCTTAGCTTCCTTTTGCATGGTATGACTAGAGGCGTGGCGCTTAGTATGTAATTTAGGTGCGATTCTGTTCTCACCAATCGGTTTATGGTACTTGGTGGTGTTACATAGGAAACAAAAGCGGGGTATCAAACACTTGAATTAAATATGAAGAATGATATATGTAGGTTTATAAAACACATGCATCTATGTACCTTTTCATCGAAAACCACTTGATCCTTTGGCCATGCATAAAACCACCTCTGCATCCTTAAGCTGTTTTGAGACCGTTACTTCCTACATCCGGTATGCACGTTGCATCCACTAAAGATTTTTCAATAGACACTCTGTAGCAATCCTTTGGGAGTGGTTTGTTATGAAGCATTTGTTTTCCATCGGTTTTGTACACGGTACCCTCCATAATAATAGTTGATTTCTTTAAGTGCCACGATCGCACTTAATTACCTAAAAGATAATTTGTTGCATGTATATATGTATCGATAATTAATTAAACTAAAGAACATATGAAAATGTTTAAATACATACTTGTGGTAGTCTTGTTAATGGAGACTCTGTTCTTGTGATCCGAGAAAGTTGGCGTGAAGAATCCTTTCGTTTTGATCTAGTCGATTTCTTAGATCGACGACATTTATGATTTCCTATATGTATAATACGGTAAATAAATAATGTATGTAGAATTCAAAAATCCCGGGGGTGATTTATTACTTACACTTATTTGAATTTCCTTTTCAAAGTTGCAAGTCCATTAGACTTCTCAATGCTCATAACTTTCTCACGTCCGACAACACGTGTTCGGCATCCTCATCGTACTTGCTATTTAAAGATTAATGTTCACGGAGACACACGAAATATAAATTGTTTAAGAAGGCTGCGTGATATTTAAAGGGTAAAAAAGATGGAATGTTACTTTCTTATGTCTTACTTCGTTTACATCAATGGAGTTGAAGTTGTTGCATTGCGCCCCTTTGTGCGACCAATTGTTTCATCAAATCACTGTATTACCGCCTCTTTTTCTTGGCGTTGGCGCCTCTCATCATCAAGTTCACTTTGAAGTAACACCACTCTTTCATCGGATGCTTGTCGATTCGAGGCGATCAAAATACCTCTTGTAGGTTACTCCACCTCCCACTCTCTCGCATATCCTCCCTTTTCCTTACCTAATACAAATGTCATGGCATCGGTGCCATGATCAAGCTTCAAGGTTCCTTGTTTGATCTTCTCCTCCGTCTCTTCTGCACACACAATATGGGAAATAGGTTATTTAATTCTACCGGTATCAAATTATAAATAACGGTATTAACTTATAACTAACGAAATTAATTAATAACTAATAGTTTTAACTAATACACTATCGGTTTAACTAATACACTATCGGTATTAACTTATAACTAACAATAAACATAATCATAAAATGAGTCAAACTTACAATTTTTGTCCAACTGTTACGATATCATCATCGTGAAATTCTCCGTCTTTATTCACCCTTCCTTTCAAACCACAGTACCCGCGGTGGTTCTTCATCTGGTTCAATTTCTTTATTCTCGATCTTATAAACATCAAATACATACACTTGTAAGATAAACCAATATAAGCGAAAGTATGATGCTATTAAATGCAAATGTTTAATGTTTAATGTTACCATTTTATCCATCACGCGGGCGTATCCACCTCGTCCCATTCTATCTTGATAAGCAGAGACTTGGGCAGCGCCACTTTAGATCGGTGATTTCACCTTGCAACACAAAATAAAAAGGTGTTTAGATGTAGTAATCTTGATAGTATACAACTAATATATATGGAAACATCAAATGTGATGAGATATTTGAACTTGAATAAAATGAATAATTAACACCTTGTATTCCTCGGTGGCGTGTAGTTTACAAAATTTACCCAATCTTGACTTTTATAATTGCACTATACTTGGCGGGACTTCATTAAGTTTTGAAAGGGTATTTTGGTTGGGCAATATGTAGTTTTCGGTCAATTTCCTTGAAAATTCCTTAGAAGTTGACCAAGGCGATTCATTATCGACTTTCGGACGGTCAAGCCAACATCAAAATATCATTGCAAAGATTAACACAATGTTGTTAATTAGTTGCACATAATGTAAATCGAGAGATAAACTTATTAACACCTTGTACCTCGACGACCAAGCCACTACTAGTTAAAAAAAGTATATGTGTACCGTGATTTAGTCCACATTTTATCTCTTGCTTACGAATCAACCTTCCTCCGGGATAGAATCCGACACCTATATGCTCACGAACCAAATCACCCAAAAACTCGAAAACAATGCCTGTTTTTCACGATATCCTATTCGATTGCATCGAAGGTTACAATGACCTTTATTCGTCGGTTTTCCATAATCCTGCGAAACTTAGCTAACCTAGTTATGCCCTCTTAACAACATTCGCATTTGAATGGTTGTTTCGACATCCTCACCCTCATCGAATCGCCTCGATTCATATCCAAATGGGTTATCATTTTCACGATCGAATAAACCAAATCATCGACAATTGGTTTGAGTTGCCATGATTCGTCGAAGTAATGTGTTAAAGAAAATTAGTAAACTTAATTGGTAAATAATGGTGTAAAATTGAAGTTACGGTTGTTTTGCTTGAATCACGATTTATTGGAGTAAAATTAGGGCTCATTATGGGCGATTTTCAAATAAGGAAACCATAAATTCCTAAGCACTTTTAAAAATTTTGGTGAAATTTGGCTCCAAATTTCATAATTTTAAAATGTGGCTCCAAATTGATAATATAAATTTAAATATTTCATTTTGGTGCATTTTGAAACCAACACACCATAATGAAATGGTTCTTACCAGGTCCCAAACACCCATATAACTTCAAACCGGTTGTATCAAAGCACATATAAGCACATATAATCTGACTACACTAAAATAAAAAATGGAATTAAAGCAACTAATTAAGCAACTATAACTAATAAGCGGTCCCATATAAACAAGTAAGCACAAAAATAATCAAATCCGACCAAGGATGGCGACACAACAAACGACCACGATACCTTACTTTAAGCCTATAAATAACCTATTTATAAGCACTTAAATAAGCTCTAACATCCTCAACGGTAAAAAAATCAAGAAATCATGTAAATGCAATTAACTTAAAGCAAAAACAACAACAAAAACACCCTAAAATTGACAACAACCTAAAAATGAACAACCTAAGCAAAGCACTTATGAACCGCATATCCATGGCTCAACATTGAGCGAGTTTGGATCAACCTCAAACCTACAATAATACATTCTACGAGATATGAACTTAAACACCACAACCAATTCCTAAATGCAAAACAACATTAAAAAAGATGAAACAAACTAGCGAGGGCAACCCATTCCATTCCATTGGATAAACCATCAAAAGATCCATACATGTTTCATCGTTAATATAGCTACAAACCATAATATTAAACCAAGACATTAGACATTATAAGCAGATGACACTATAGCAAAAGAAACCATCCCTTTACATAGCGAGCAACCCTTCAACCATTCATCGACTTAATTTGTTCTTCCTTGGTCTCGATATCCTCCTCGACGAGTAATGAGATCATTCAACCCTGCGACTTAGTCCTCGTAGCCTCCATGTCATGCCTAAGATCCATCAATGTGTCAAAATATTCATCCCCATCTCCAATAGCTACCATCTCGGCAATTAAAGCATTAAAATCGCAATCTCATTCTTCTTGTGGTGGCCTCTTGGCGCATCCGGTTTATAAAGCCACGGAGAATGGAAATTTCTTTGAGCCTTGAAGAAACTCATGTAACCATCAACGAGATGTCTCCCGCTAAACTCAATTAGGTCATCAATAACACGCTTACCCAAATGGTTTTGTGGTGATGGTGCGCCATTGATAATGAAATTGGGTAAAATATGATATTATTGAAAGATTGCAAAGAAAGGTTGAAGAAGAGTTGTGGGGATAGTGTGATAGAAGATACTTGTAACTCCTTATGAATTCAAACTATAAAGACCTAAACTTTAAAACCGCAAAACAAGTCCTCGTTTTAAACTATCACTATAAATTAATTAGGGTGTTTATCCGTTTGGTTATCGGGTTGTTTGGTTTTGTTAAATCGGTAATCTTTTATTCGCTTCAACACGAAAACCGAACCGAACCGAACTAGAATTAAACAAAGCGAGCGAAAACCGAATATGAATTCACTTCGCTTCTTGGGTTGACCGAAAAGTCTTAAAACATATGAAAATGGCTAAAGCGGACAAAAAGCGAACTAAAGCGGATGACGTATAGAACGTAATAAAATGTATGTTTAATATGTAAAACATATGAAAGCAGACATAAAAGCGTCTAAAATAGATGAAAGCGGGTGAAAGCAGACGAAAGCGGTCAAAAACTTATACAAGCGGACTAAAACATGAAAAACCGGTGACAAAGTTTAAACACGGACGACGTGTAAACAAAAACAAAAGCGTATAAAAACTTATTAAAAGGACAAAGTAAATGCAAAGCGGTGGAAAAAGTATGAAAGCGGATGACGTGTAAACAAAAACAAAAGCGTATAAAACTTATTAAAAGGACAAAGTAAATGCAGCGGTGGAAAAAGTATGAAAGCAGGCATAAGCGTGTAAAAGCGTATGAAAATGTGTAAAAGTGTAAAAGCGTGCAAAAGCGGACGAAAACATGTGAAAAGAGGCAGCGTGTAAGCGTACAAAATCGGAAGAAAACATGTACAAAACTAAGAAAGCGTATGAACACGGACGAAAACATATAGAGACGAGACTAAAAGCAGCAGCGCACAAGGGTTGTGTTACTGGTGCCCAAGCGTATCTCTTGTGACCCTAAACACGGTTTCACACAATGTTTTGAGTAAGACACATGAGTTAATGATTTTATGTCATCACGAAATGTCAAAATTAACGTGCCCGCTTTAATAACTTTAATACAATTCATATAACCTTCACACTATAATATGGGTCAAAATCATTGGGTTATAGTTGCTTAGAGTTTCATTTTACGACATGATTCAATCAATAGTATATATAAAATTATATACGAAACCATGTTACGGTTTTGGAAATTCAAACATATTACGGTTTTGGAAATTAGCGTTCGGTTTAGGAAATTCAAACATTCAATCAATAGTATATATAAAATTATAGTCACACATATTACGGTTTTGGAAATTAGTGTTCGGTTCGTGATCGGGTGATAAATAATAATGAAAGATATTTGGATTTCGTGAATAAATTGATGAAACATACACTAAAAACAAAAAAAGAGCAAGGTTAGATCAAGTGGTTAACACTCTTGCCTGCGGAGAAAGAGGTCAAGGTTCGATCCTTACCCCTTGCAAGGCGGAGGTTCTTTTCTACCTTTGGTAGAAAAGCGACCTCTCGAGGTTCGATCCTTACCCTTGCAAGGCGGAGGTTCTTTTCTACCTTTGGTAGAAAAGCGACCTCTCGAGGTTCGATCCTCACCCCTTGCAAGGCGGAGGTCCTTTTCAACCTTTGGTAGAGCAGGAGCGACCTCTCTACCTTAGGTAGGGGTAAGGCATCTCGTCTCAACCTCCCACATACTTTGTGGAAGGCGGTATTGGGACCCATAACCCGTGGAAGGCAGTCTTGGGAGTTAGTTTATTTTTTATTTTTTATTTTTTAAACTAAAAACAACTAAATAAGCAAATAAATCAACTAACATATATCGAAATAACGTAAAATGCACTTAATCCTAAAAATACCAAATATTGTAAATTTAAGCATAAAATTTAAAATTATTTTTAAAAAAGTCCTAAATACTTATATATATATATATATATATATATATATATATATATATATATATATATATATATATATATATATATATATATATATATATATATATATATATATATATATATATAAATTATACTTTTAAATTTTATTTTATTTATTATGAATAAAAACCTTTTAAACTAATTAAATGAAAAAATCATTAAATCATAAGAGAAAAACATTTTTAAACTAATATGAAAAATTTTCAAAATTTAAGCAAATTTAAAATTCCCCACAAATTAAATTTATTCCCCAAAGTTTGCATCAAGGCATTTCAAACTAATTGCAAAATTAACTCCTCCTCCTCCTCTCTGTCATGCCACACCTCCTCTCATCTCACTACAAATCCGTCACCACCACAACTCTCCCGTCATAGACCCACCGGTCCGTCACCTTTGGTAAGTATTGTTATCTTCCTTTTGTACACATCGTTCTAACACATAAAATAACCACATTAAGCGTATTATAATTGAACATTTGTTTGAGATATCCTCTTGTAAATTATGTCGGTTTCTTGTTAAATTTAGATAGTTAATTGGTTAAAAATTTAAGAAACCTGTTAAGCTGTTACCACATGAACATGGAACCATAATTTAGCTAGTTAATTTCTTATTTTTCCTTGACCCAAACATCCCTTTAGGAGCTGTTTCATTAGACTTTATTCAATTTTTAGCATAATTCAATCGACATTCAATCTTTGAGCTATCCTCATTACTTGGAATGTCTTTTTAACTTTAAGATCATCAATTGAAGTTTGATGTTGTCTTGTATAATCTTCAATAACTTGGGTGTCTTTTTAACATGCTGCGAGGACTACATTTATAAACATTCTTTGCTTTCGGATAAGTGGGACACATTTATAAACATGGACAAGTCTTGGATAGGAACTAATAGGACCAACAAATCTTATGTTGATGGAGTAGCGGCGTTTATTGATTATGCGTTACACAACTTGCGGAAGATGGGGAACATCGACCCACGAGTTAAGAAAAATGATCTTTCAATGCCATGTCCGGTATGCATTGTTTAAACCACATAGAGCATCAAGTGGAGAAAGTGCGGTTCCATTTATTGACAATGGGTTTGATCTAAGGTACCTAAAGCTGGACTAAACATGGAGAAGGATGAGTCATCAATAAGTGCGAAACACACATTAGCGCTACTAGCGAGTTTGTTGACGACACGGATTTTGCTTGGATATTCCAACGGATGCCCGACAACGGTAGAAATGGTTAATGCTACAAAGATAATTTTGATGAGGATGATCTTGTCAAGTTTCAACAATTATTATTAGGCGAGAGAAGCCTCTTTCTGCGAGGATGTCACGACTTCACAAAGATGTCCGCAATAGTTAAACTACTCAACTTGAAGGGTAAATACGGATGTTACGATAAGTTCTTTCTTGAATTACTAGGATTGTTAAAGAAGATCTTTTCTTTGTAGCGAAATGGTGGAAAAAACTTATCAAGCCAAAAATATTTGAAATTGATGGGATCGGGATACAAAAGATACATGTATGTATCAACAAGCGCCTTCTTTCTTGGAAGGGTGACAAGGATTTGTTGCGTGTCGAACTTGTGGGATATCAAGATGGAAGGTGGATAATAAGACTAAGAAAGTGTCGAAAACATTCCGACAAAGGTAATGTGGTACTTTCCAATTATACCAAGGGCAGCGACTATTTAAGCTAGAAAGTATTTGAGAGGATTTAAGATGGGCGCGACACGGAGGATAACCGATGGTGTGTTCGTCACCCATGATTCAAAGGCATGGCGTACCATAGATGAAAAATTCCCGAAATTCTTGAAGATCCAAGAAATCTCTGACTAGGAATATCGGTGATGGGGTTGGCGTCAACTCGGAAATAGGCATCACGGTGTATGGCGGTTTAACGGTCATATACAACCTTCCTCCATGGTTGTGTATGAAAAGAAAGTTTATCATGCTTTCGGTATTAATATCGGGATACCGGAAATGATATCGATGTTTTTAGAACCGTTTGTTGATGATCGCAAACCTTATTCGATCTGAGGGGTTGATACATATGATGCATCCACAAAGATAACTTTAATCTACGTGCCGTTGTGTTATGGACAATAAATGATTACCACGCACTTGGTACATTATGTGGCTGCCCGTCTGGTGGATTCAAAGGTTGTGTAGTATGTGGGAAAGATACAAGCGTGTTAGACTTTACGCCTCATCCAAGCAAAGTTATGTTGGTCATGACGATATCTACCATATGACCATCCGTTCGGAAGGCAAAGGAAGGCATTTAATGGACAACAAGAATTTCTCCGGCTCCAAACCCAATGACCGGGGAACAAATATACAACGGTACAACATATTGAAAATAAGTGGGGAAAAGGAAAGCGAACAAACAATAATGCATCGAAAACCAAGAAGATACGAGAGGTAGAGGTGGGAAGATTCAAAGCGAGAAAAGAAACATATGCAGTAGAGGGTAGTTCAAGCCAAGTAAGCGGACAAAGCGGTGCGTATTGGAAGAAATTCAACATTTGGTATCGAAAACTTAGGTATTGGAGGCATAATTACATTCCACATTGTATTGATTTTATGCATGTAGAAAAGAATGTTCTTTGAGAGTCTCGTCGAACTTTGCTACATGTTCGGGAAAGGCGAAAGATGGGTGAATGCTCGATTGGATCTGGTGAGTTGGGGTAAAACAAGAGTTGTTTGCTATGCAAGAACAAGACAAAACAACACTACCTCCAGCGGGTTACACATTAACGAATCTTTGAAAAGATATTTTTGTGAAACTTTACACAACATCGAGGTACCACAAGGCTATTGTTCAAATTTCTCTTCTTTGGTCGACCTAAAGGATAGGAAGCTCATTGGCCTAAAATCGCATGACTATCACATGCTAATGCAAGAGTTTACGCCAATTGCAATACGTTCAATCATGCACCCACCCACACGATATGCTATTATCGGGTTTTGCTTTTCTTTAAATCAATATGTTGCAAAGAAATAATATTGCAAGAACTAGATAATATGCAAGCGAAGCTAGTAGTGACATTGTGCCTACTAGAAGTTCTTTCCTCCATCATTCTTTGATATTATGATACATTTGTTGTGCACCTAACTAGGGAGGTAAAATTATGCGGTCCCATATGCTTCGGTGGATGTATCCATTCGAAAGATGTATGAAGGTTATTAAAGGACATGTGCGGAGCAGAAATAGACGAGAAGGATGCATTCTTGAGGAGACTATTGCGGAAGAAACAATAGAGTTTTTAGCGAATATCATAAATCCATGAAAGCTGTTGGTATCCCACGATAAACATAAACAGATGAAAATGAGGAAGGAAAGCCATTGTCGGCCGGCAAATCAAGCTGAAGTTTGCGGAACTCTTTCGGAAAGCACATTTGTATGTAATAAATAATCTGAGATGAAATTGTACCGTATATCGAGTAAGTCTTACTAACACATGTCTATTTCGTTCTTGAAAATTAAATGATGTATCAAATATAATAATCAAACACGTTGTTTGAGCGACACAAGCAAGTTTTGAAAGCGAGAAAACCGGGTAAGCGAATAGCATTTACGGAGAATGAGCACGACAAATCTTTTGCCAATTGGTTACGCAAAAGTAATTAATCTTATGTTACTCAACATACCCTTTCTAAACCTTATTTCTCGACTCATTTTGATCGAAAATTGGTGTACTTATTGTTTTGAGCTAATATATACTTCTAATGAAATTCGGGTTGAGAGAGTTACAAATCGACAAAGAAAGTGTATCGAAGCGTAAGGTGGATATCCTATGGACCACGCGCACCGTAGTGAAATCGATTCATATCACATCAATGGGTATACTTTTCGTGCGAAAGATCATGAAGGCAAAGTTTACGAGCAGTGGGGTTAGTGTTGAGGCATTAGATATCCACATATCTAAAAAGTTGCAACCACAAGAAAAGCATATTATTATGGGGTTTCACGGAGATATGGGAACTAGATTACCGTTACATGCAAATTCCTCTTTTCAAATGTATTGGGTTAATCACAAAAGTGGTGGTGTGAAGCGATACTACTCTTGGGTATACATTGGTTGACTGAATAGTTTAGGCCACAAGGTTGATCCGTTCATATTAGCCGCACAAGCACGACAAGTGTTTTATGTGAAAGACCGGTAGATAAAAATTGTCTATTGTGTTTAAGACACCTCCCAAAATTACAAAGATAAGTATAATGAAGCCGATGAGGAATTTAGTACCGTCATTCACCGGCACAATGATAACATATTGCCACGTGTGGATCGGCGTGACTTGGGTAACGAATCACGAGGCCGACTACTATCGAACCATTGTGGAGGTGTTGTTATCTGAAAGTCCAAGTGAACCATGTTATGGTCAAGTTGTCACACTCTACCTTTATCATATTTCACTCTTTTAAAGCATATAGACATTCGATTTTTGTACTTTTTAAGAATTTATGTTTATAATACAAGACTTAATATTAGTTAAATCATTAGGTATATTTTTTGTTTAAGGATATGTTGAAAAGAAAGAATTCTCACAGTTGGAGATGTATGGGGCTGTGCTAGTTGATGTGCTATAGTACGAGTTAATTACGGTGATGTCATTTTAAGTCTGTTTGACCATTCTTTAGTGCGGTAGTGCAAAAATAAAAAGCGATTTTCTTGTTTAAATAGTACCGTTACCTAATTTTAGATGGTCGAAGTATTTATATGGATAATTTTATTTTTAGAAATCATATTTATCCTTTAATTACTTTATCCTAATCTTTAAAAGTTTAATTATTTTATTTCGATTAAGTCTCCTCACTGACACTAAACCCTAATTGCCTGCACTACCGGTAATTCAATTAACATAAAAGATGGCACAATTAAAGTTTGTAGACAAGCACAATCAAGTGGGATTTCTCAAAAGCTGCTTTGAAAGCACGAGCTTGGCGAGATAGTGGACTTTCTAAAGGGTAGTCATATCGGTATGCCGCCTCATAATCCAACTATCTATGATTCCCTAGTCAAGCAGTTACGGCGGGGCTCTCTGCTAGAACTATTGGCGATGGGACACTAGAGTTAAATGCAACTATTGATACGTTAGAGTATTCAATCGCGAGGAATCGATCGAAGCAAGCTTCAATTGGGCGATGCCTCGGGGATTTCAATGTTGGCAAATCATGACCTCTTTCGGGGATTGGAAAGATTGGATATCCAGCGATGGAACATTCACTTTTGGAAGAGTCATTTTACGCCACAATGGCGTTTCCTTGTGCATCATATTTTACATTGTATGAGCTCTAAAAGTGGTGGATGGGATCAATTTGGAAGCAATATTGTACGCATTGGTCTGTCTCTCCAGCGAGACTCTTCAATTTTTCAAAAATGATTTTTGATGCCATGGTTGCTAATTCAAGAATAAGAAAAAGTTTTGATGTACCCAAGATTTTTGCAAATGATCTTAAATGTTGAAACGACAAGCAAACATCCTTACATTGCTCTCCTTTCACTAAAAGATATTTGGTAATATGAAAAGGGGTTTTGAAGGGCACACAAGCCACTTTTATGCGCTATGTTGCCTTACATTGCTCACGACCACGAAGGTACATCTACATCATTCCATCTCCTCTTGCTACATCGAAGCTCGGGCTCAACCTACATCGAACACGAAAAAGCGAGTTTCAACAGAGGACACCAACACCCCACCACCTTCACCTTGGTCCATAAGGAAGAACCACGGTGATTCCTCAACCACAACCTCAACACCCACTACTACAGTGAACCCGGTTCCTTATCTATGGAAGATCTACTTCAATTTGGTTCCTGGCGATTTCAAGGGTTGATGAGTTGGAGAAAAATTGAAGAAGACCAAGAAGTCCTTGGGGACTACTCATAAAGAGTTAAGAAATTGGAGGAAATTCAAGCAGACGGGGATAGACATTACTGGACTCGGAAGGTGAGGAATCCTCGAGGAAACTCAAATTAGTCCTCAAGGTTGGGCGGTGAAATCTTGGTTAAGAATTTAAATCACAAGAAATCCTTTAAGAAGAGGCGGATAAAGAAGGCGCAAGTTCTAGTGGAGTGGATAAGTCGGTGACTTTACTAACGATAAGTGCGGTGGTCTTTGAAATTAAATCGCTTTTGATGAAGATTTTAATCTTGGCTTTGATCTTTGAAGTTAATACAAATCTTGAACATATTAATCACGGTAGTGATCCGGTAGTCTTGGTGAGGAGTTTGTGCATAGGAAGGCAAAGGAATAGTGCAAGAATCTTGAGCGGTGAAGACCAAAAAGCAACTCATGAAGAGGAAGCTAGCTTTCTTTGAGATTGCTAGGATTCAAGCGGAGGATGCGGTGAAGAAGCTAAGCGTCTTGAGAACAAACAAGGGATGATGGTGATTGCCAAAAAACTGCGGGAGGAACCACAATTAAGCGAAGAACAAATGAAAAGGAAAGGCGAAGTTACGGAATCGCCAAATTCTACGATGAAGAATGGGATACTATAAATGCAAGATTATTAGTAAGCAGAGATATCCTTCACGATATTGGCGGAGAAGACTATGCAAGTAAATTGGTTGAGATTATTAATGCGAAGAAGAGGCTTCTCGGAGAGGCGAGACAAGAGAAAGGATGAACAGACCCATGACCAAAGGCGAGCAAAGGGATTATATGATCCACTATGTCAAAAGTCAAGGAATCCTACACGGAAGTTGAGCAGTTAAGGAAATTGAAGAATGATGAACTAAAAGCGAAATTTGAAAAAGTAATGTACCAAAATAAAAATTTTATTCCAATGGATTCGAGTTGGAAGCTTCAACGTTTAAAGGAAGGGTTACAATCTTCAACCAAAGGATGCTAAAAGCACAAGATTGCGAGGCGAAAAGGTTCTTTGGTGAAAAACTTGGTGATAAGCCAAAAGCGTAAAGAAAGAGGAGGAAGATGAGGTTAAGCAACGGTTTTGAATATGACAAGGAAGAAATCCTTTGGAAAGAAAGGAGTGAAAAGGATAAGACAAATGTTAAGAAGGAAGTGGAAGAGTACATGAAGGATAAGGTTGATGAACCGTCATCGAGAAGAGTTTACCATGGGCTCCATTCCTGAGTTCGACACTTCACGCTAAGATTGCAAAGGTTCGAGATCATCAAAAATGGGAAAAAGGTAGTTTACACGATAGTAAGGAAAATCACACAGACACTATATATGTGAACTTTCTGGTTTATTGAGTGATTTGTCGAGGATGATTTGAAGACCATGTACCGGTGATGATGGAGAAGCATGGTGACGAGAGACACGAAGAGGAATATGAAAGAGTCCTTTGGGGTGACTTGAAGACCATGTTTGAGACACGGATCTTGATGATGAAATGTGGGCGGCTGTCAAGAAAAAGTGATCGAGATGGAATATTTCCACACTTGTCGGTGCCTTTGTTTGGAATTAAGCGCAATTCTTTATATGCTTCAGTGGAGTATCCACTTCCAAGCGATATTTCGGGGCTATGCTTGAGAAGAAGCTTTTGGTGAAAGAAAGGATGATGCATGCTATCGACTTTTGAGGTTAATTGAATCAAAAGCTCAACGACAATATCTTGGCGATATATGATTAAGTCGGTAGTATTAGTAGTTAGTTACATTTATGAAAAACATAATAGTTTATTAGAGTTTAGGAAGGCATATATGCGGCGTAGAGATATCTTAGGAAGAGATATCTATATCCTTCTACGTTTTGTATACTAGGTTTTCCTAAGTGTATAAAGGAACCCTAAAGTATAGTGAAATGAACTTGTACTTAGGCGAATAGAAATATTAATAAAATAAGTTTATTAGTGAAATAGTATTTGTGTTCTTCTTGCTTGTTGTTAAGATTCGCATTAACAATCAAGTACTCGTTGTTAAAGAGTTCTTCATATATATAATTAGTTTGGATTTATCCAAGTTTAGTATATTGTGGTGTTGCACAAGTGTTAATGTGTGTGCATATCAATGTGACTATAAAAGCCATCACCTACAAACCCGCATTTTCATTATGACACAATAAATGCAACAAACTTGACCATATGGTGTTTAAAGTGAAGAAAGCGTGTATTTTTGTGACTATTGATTATCCAATGGCCACATCAAATTTATGTTTGTGTGGCCTTTTCTAACATTTAGTCGCACAAAGAATGTTTGTTTTGGGTATTTAGTCACATACAATTTATCATAAAGTGGCCAAAAGTGTTAATAAGTGTGACCATATGGTGTTTCAAGTGAAGAAATGTGTGTTTTGTGTGACTATTGATCATCCAATGGCCACTTGAATTTTATGTTTGTGTGGCCTTTTGTAACATTTAGTCACACAAAGCATGTTTGTTTTGGGTATTTAGTCACATACAATTACTCATAAAGTGGCTAAAAGTGTTAATAAGTGTGACCATATGGTGTTTCAAGTGAAGAAAGGTGTATTTTGTGTGACTATTGATCATCCAATGGCCACATGAATTTTATGTTTGTGTGGCCTTTTCTAACATTTAGTCACACAAAGCATGTTTGTTTTGGGTATTTAGTCACATACAATTAACCATAAAGTGGCTAAAAGTGTTAATAAGTGTGACCATATGGTGTTTAAAGTGAGGAAGCGTGTATTTTGGTGACTATTCATCATCCAATGGCCACATATTAAGTTACGTGACCATATGTCTTGGATTTTGGCTACACTTGAATAATATGTGTGACAAAGCGTTTAGTGTGACCATATATGGCATTTGGTCACGGTGTTAGTAACAAATGTGACTTTATAGATTAGCTTTGACAAGCTAACACAAACTAAACTTTAAACACACATATTAACTTACGTGAACATATGTCTTGGATTTTGGCTACACTTAGCGAATGTGTGACAAAACATTTAGTGTGACCATATATGGCTTTTGGTCACGGTGTTCAAGTGTGTGACATATATTTGTCCTTTGTTTATATGTATATCGTGACTAATGCTTCAACCTTACTTTTCATTTGTCACTTGTTCCAATTTCGGATGTGGCTAAAGAGTTGGCAAAACATATCAGTCACCCTTAAATAATGTGTGACAAAACTTGACTCTATGATTTAGACACACAAAAATTACTTCATGTGACTAACGCATCAAGGTTACTTGTATTTGTCACGCGTTCCAAATTCATATGTGGCTAAATGATGCGAAACAAAATCACGGATACCTTTAGCCACTGGCGTTCAATTGTGTGGCGTCTGATTCTAATGGTCACACAATTAAAATTTTCATGTGTGACTAATTAGTACATGTTGTCAATTTTCGTACCTTGACCACACAAATATGCGAATGTGTGGTTGTTCCATTTCGACCATGCGTGACCAAATCCGTTTTGTACTAGTG